>VBSM01002608.1:81940155-82024211 GCA_008086735.1 Cheirogaleus medius | reverse complement strand
TAACCCAAACAATATTTGTGCCCCCATTACAAGATGGAATAAAAAAAAAATTAATTAAAAAAATAAAAAAAAAGATTCATGCAAAAAAAAAATATATGAGTTAAAGATATATGTGAAATTATTTAAAAGGATAAAACTTTTATGTTTAAAAAATAGGCGTTGTTCAAGCTCCTATTATGTATTTACTACTATACTAGGAAAAATAGGAAAGAGAAGACTGATAGAAGTTATAACCCAAAAATTCCTGTTGAAACACAACACATGTCAGATAATGCCACAATAAAATAAGCTATTCAATATCTGTTCCCCCAGACACATATTCCTTTGGACTATGAAACATTGGAATCACAATTCATATTCTATTTGGTGTACCACCAGTGCCTAACACAGTATCTGGAACTTAATAGGTGCTTAAAAGATGGCTAAAGAATTGAAAGATAACTTAATAAGTGAAATCATTAGTAAATCTATAAATAAACCAGATGCATGGTACAGTGCTACGGAAGTTAAATGGAGGAAGATAGTCCTATAGGCTAGTGAGACAGAGAAACTATTTATGCATGGGGCGGTGGGGTCTACCCAAGTCTTGGAGAATGTTGGTTGGCAAGAAAGAAGAGGGGATGACATTAATGACATTAGCAGAGTCGTTTTCCTGAGAAAATGCCCTTCACTGTCTTACCCAGTCATGAAGTCCTAGTCTTTCACCATTTCATGATCTAATCCCTTCGTTTATAATAAACACAAAGAGGCAGTGGAGTATAATGGTTAAGAGCATGGAATCGGGAGCCAACTTGCTTGGGCTGGGTTGAAATCCTGCTTTTTTTATTTCCTAGCTGTGCAAGTATAACCCACTGACTTAATTTCTCTCTCTCTCAATTTTGTCATATGTATTCTGTGACTAATCACAGAACTTACCTAACAAAGTTGTTGTGAGGATTAAATGGCATAGCATATGAAAGGTTTACAGCAACACTTAACAAGCAATGAGTATCGAACAGGCATTGGCTGTTTTAGGCAGAGAAGGCCAGCTCCCCACCAAAATCTGTGCACCTCCTTCCATATGACGGTGTTGTGACTAGAAGGGGGTGTGAACTGACAGACAGCAGTTTCCAGCCTTCATGCATCTCAGTGTGGCCTGGTGACCAGTCCTCACATGCGGAATTTGAGCAGAAATGATGTAGACTCTTCCAGGACAGGGCATGAGAAAAGCAGATGTATCTTCTCCAGGCTCCCTTTTGTTTCTTCCCCCAGCTGATTGGGCCCAGCCATAAAACAAGTAATTAAACCAGGCGTCCTCAAACTCCGGCCCGCGGGCCACATGCAGCCCACCCCGCCGAGGACATTAATCCGGCCCGCCGGGTGTTTTTGCCCGTTTTGGTTTTTTACTTCAAAATAAGATATGTGCAGTGTGCATAGGAATTTGTTCATAGTTGTTTCTTTTTTAAACTATAGTCCGGCCCTCCAACGGTCTGAGGGACAGTGAACTGGCCCCCTGTTTAAAAAGTTTGAGGACCCCTGAATTAAACTATGTAATTCATTAAGTAATTAAAATGTTCATTATGCAATGAGGCCTAGAATAATTTACCACGGATAAGCACTAGTGAAAAAAACATCCTGGCATTATAATTATGGAAAATTTTCAGAGTTTTCATCAGGATTACTTTCCACTGGAAACACCCAGCGGAGTAAAGCTTAGGTGTCTCTTGGCTTTGCTTTCCTCCTGACAAAGATGGGACACAAAAACTAGTGTTTATTTGTGTGTGAGGGAAGTCTTGAAGTCCACATAACTAGAGAAACACATCAGTTATCATCATTTCAAGACAACGAGCATCATGGATCTTTTTGCTAAGATGGGAACTTGCTTTGAAAAGATTGTATTCACCAAACCTTGGATTTGCCTTGACCAAAACACCTAGTTTTGAAGCATCCTCCAAAAAAGCTTATCACATTACCAAGCAAAAAAGTCTCACTTGACTGGTAAGATCTTAAAGAATCTGTGTATATTAGTACACAGCTAAAGCTGCCACAATATAGTACCACAGACTGGGTGGCTTTAAAAACAGAAATTTAATCTCTCACAGTTTGGGAGGCTGGGAGTCCAAAATTAAGGAGTCAGCAGGGTTGTTTTTTTCTTTTTTGAAGGCTCGTGCCTTTGCTTGTAGGTGGCCAGCTTCTCCCTGTGTCTTCACATGGTCATCCCTCTGCAAATGTCTGTGTCCTAATCTTCTTTTGGTATAGGATACAAGTTATGTTGGATTAGGAATCACTCTAATTTTAATTTAATTTTCTATTTCCTATTTAAAGACCCTGTCTCCAAATACAGTCACATTCCAAGGTACTAGGGATTAGGATTTCAACATATGAATTTGGGGATTAGTGGGACACAGTTCAGCCCATAATACCATGTGACCTAGAAATGGCCAAATTCAAAAAATGGAAGTAATGACTCTATCAACAATATTATCCTCTCTAAAACTGCTGGTACCCTTTCTAATCTGTTTCAGATAGTAATGCACCTTATCATTTTCCTTCAATATTAACTAGATAGAACTATCATTATCTCTCAATTGTGTCAGTATTTAAATTTATTTTCTAGCTAACATGTCTATGAAAAAAAAAATGCCTTTTAAAGCCCCTTTTGGAAACTATGGATACAATTGATAACCTCAAAAGAGTGAAGTTTATTTTCCAGGCAAAACCTTTGCACAAATATTCTTGGTACTCTCTACAGATGTTGTATTGTCATACTTGACAACATTAATTTTTCTTCTACTTTAATGAAGAAAGTTGTACATGTCATGAGGTTTCTTTGTTTTGTTCTGAAGTCAAAGAAAGCCAACAGTCCTAGAAGCGTTATCTATAGCCTTGAAAGTGTGTTCTTTCATCTGAGTAAGGCTGCATATTTTTATGAAGAATATAAATCATATTCTCAGATCAGTCTGAAGAGGTAGAGCAAATTAAGTCTTGCCTCAGTTGGCAGCTATCTGGGCACTTAGGAATGAGATAAATCATTTAATTGGAAGCTCTACAGCCACCTTTATGGATCCAGCTGCTGGCCAACTTTTCATGTTGGAAGAGATTAGAGTCAGAAATTGGTGAAAACTTCTCAGTGCTGGAGGAAGAGTTTCGGCATTCTGCAGTTGAAAATGATAAAATCTAGTCAATTTTTCAGAAGTCTACAGGCACTCAGAAATACTATAAAAGACTGCTGAAAATTACTTCTGCTGAGATGGAAAAAGAACTTATAATTCTTTTCTTGCAAATATAACTAGCATCAATGAAAACATTTCTAGAAAGATAATTTCATTGATTCGAGGGCAAAGGAAATGAAATCATGAATTCAACACCCCAAAAAAAGAATCTTGAAAATATTTAATTTGTTATGAGACAAAATAGCCTCCTATAACAAAAAGTATGATGAGAATGAACATTCAGTTTACCTCTTAGGTCTTTGTAAGTCAGAGTTTTCAGCACTTATATCTATTCCTATGAAAATCAAAATCAAAATCAAATGGATATAAAAGTTGACCTGCATATCGTTACTTTAAAAAGCACTCTATGATCTTAACACCTCATTAAAACCAAACTAAATGAAACTGATATTAGCACAGTTTATTAAATAGAGCTCTTTCAACTTTTCCCCCATAGACAGTTGGCATAATTTTTATAAGAAAAAAATGAAAGAGAAAAAATATAATTTGTAAAAAATATTATTTCTATTCTTCATTATGAAACAAAATCCCAATCAATTACATTCGTTGCTCTATAAGTTTTGCTTTGGGGAGCAGAAGTGGGCCATCATGAAACTGGTGAATGTGCCCATGTGGACTTCAGGGTAATATGGGCCAGTGGCTGTTATGTGTCTCCCATTTCCCCCTTTTGGAATTAGAGCGTTTCCTGCATTTATCCTAGCAATGAGTCGGCACTGTATATTTGATGTATCAGGGGTTTCTTTCTTTCACTAGGTTTTTTAAATCAAGAAAAATTATGACTAAAGAACCAAACTCAAGGCTCCTCATCCACATTTGAACCTGATTTAGATGATGAGGTCTTCAACCTGGAGCCTTAGACTCACACTCCAGTGTTAGTGGAAAAGACTTTGGGAGAGGCAGAGAGCACATTTTGCAAATGGAAAAATATGGAAAAATAAAAACAATTTGTGGCCAGAGGGAAGAATGGGGTGATTTTTAAAGCATGCCAAAACTTATTGACCTTCCCATAGAGAGGATCCATGCCTCATTCTCTTGGGATATTCACTCTGGAGGAAGCCAGCTACCATGCACTATGCTTGAAAGTACCTATAAAGGCCTAAGGTAGGCATTCTGTAGCATAGCCCAGCTGAGCTCTCAGCCAAAAGCCAAGAATAATTACCAGTTATGTGAGCTGCCTTGGAAGTCCCATCCTATTAAACATTTTGATGTCTCACAACTGACTTCAACTGCATGAAAAACTCCAAGTAAAAACAGACCAGTTGAGCCCTTCCCAAATTCCCGACTCACAAAACGACACATAAAATAAAATGATTATTCTAAGCCACTTAGCTTTTGGATAATTTCAAACAAAGCATTAGAAACTTGAATAGCAAACAACAGAAATAAACTCTGTCTAATTTAAAAAGAAAGACAAACGTATTAGGTCAATAAATGTGGCTCATAGTGTCAAATGGGCAGAAGCCAGGGCATAGCATTGGATGTCAGCATCAGAATCTACTCAACAGTCTCATTGAAGTTCTTCAACTGGAATGGATGATTACCAAAATAAACAAATAAATAAAAATTTTCCCTATTTTTTGCCTCACTCAACTACAGATTTAAAGTCTCCAACTGGCCTGGTTTGGGCCATTGTCAGCAATTTGGGCAGGGAAAGAGATAGTATTTTGATTCATATTCCCAATGTCTCTGTTACCTGTTGTCATTACAATGCTGTATGATGAACAATCCTGACATATAGCAATAAGCAGTGATTATACATGCATCTAGGGTTTGCTCATGGTCAGCTCAGGAGGTCTACTAATCTCAGCTGAAATCACTCATATCTCTAGGTATCAGCTGGTTGCTGCATCACCTACGACAGCCTCAGCTTTATGTGCCGCGGCTTCATGTGCCCCTCATCTTCCATCAGGCTGGCCCAGCCACGTTCTCACACTAAAACCACAGACTCCTGGGGGTTGGGGGACATTCCTAAGGTCTCTTGAGGCTGAGGGCTAGAATTGGCACATCTTCATTCTTGAGGGCAGACTCGGAATCAAGAGGTGGGGGAAATATACTCCATTGCTTCTGTGAGAGCGGCTGCTACTTCACAAGGCAAGGGCATAAACACAGGCAAGGGTAACATCCTGAGGCCATCAACACCATGTCCCACCCTCCCAAGGGCTGCATACATGGGGGGGGGGGAACTTACCAGAAAGAATTCAAATTACGAAAAAGCAGACTTAAGTTAATTTTGAGAAGCCAATTATGACAATAAAGTAAACTTACTCAAAATAGTTTGCATATGCATGAGTATATTTAGGTATATTTTTCATTAAGGGGTCTAAAGTTTTCATCAGCTAGCAGTTCTAGACTTAGAAAATTGTGTTTCATCATGACCTCAATCCCAGCAGCTCCGTAGCAGAAGTCTGTGGTGTGAAGCCCAGCGCCATGGCCCTGCCTGCTGACAGGAAGTAGCGGCCGTGGAAAGATGGCCTCCTCCTCACTCCTACCTTCCAAATCTTAGGTGAGTGCATCAT
This sequence comes from Cheirogaleus medius, assembly GCA_008086735.1. Lineage (NCBI taxonomy): Eukaryota > Metazoa > Chordata > Mammalia > Primates > Cheirogaleidae > Cheirogaleus > Cheirogaleus medius. Next base: position 82,018,483 of record VBSM01002608.1, on the reverse strand, counting down.
ATCAGTGAAAGTAAATTATATTGAGAATGCTAGCTGCAAAGTGGTCTAGAAAATATCAGGCTTTTCTTTGACCTTTCTAACCTCTGCAGCAGACCAAGGTACACAACCCACCACAGTCGCCATCCTCTTTATAGCAGGTTTTCCCAAGGGAAGTGGGTGAGATGGAGCCTTGTGTCCCTTGGGGTAGAGGTCGTAGAAGCTGTGAAGGCGAGGGAAGAGTGAAATTTCCTAGGAGAAGAGGATGGCTTTCTGTAGATCCACGTGGAACATCCCGCAAAACCAACGTCACCTTGGAAAGAAGAGTCAGAACACACATTTAAACCTCACTCCATCTCTGAGAAACATTAAGCATATTTAACCATGCTAAAATACTAGTACTGTCCTCAAAGATGTTGGTGAAAAATTAATGAGATGCTAGATATGAAAGCAATTATTGAAATAATGACAAAAAGCCATTGAATTCCATTAAGAACCAATCTGAATCTCCAAGGGCAGGATACGTGCCCAGTTCTATGTTACATGCATGGTGCTTGGCCCAGAATTAGATGTCAATGTATGCTACAGATTGTACCAATCAGAAGGTACCATTCCAATGTGAATGACAATGTATGGAAATCTGGTGACTGAGGACTGGGGAGAAAGGAACGAGAAAGGAATTATTTTTTAAAAAATTATAACAGGAGACATCTACTTTGCCTTTGTGGAAAACTAGACTTCATCTTAACTAGACAAACATTTCTAAGTATTCAGTAGTCCTTCCAATGAAGAGTTCTCAAGAAACACTATATTATTGGCTTTTAAGATGAAATCACTATTCAAATGCTTAGGCTGCTTATTCTGTGTCTATGTATTCACTTAATTTCATAAGTTTCTGAACCTCATCTTCATGAATGACAGCCGTAGCGTCTAGAATTACCAGGGCAAGCAGATTGTCAGTGGGTTCATCTGCTGCTTTAAAAGTTGTATTTTATCTACAGCTAAAAGATATCAAGGAATCCTATGAGAGGCGAGGCAATTTCTCTGCAGTTATGGTTATTTTGTTTTTTCCTAGAATTAGACAATGTGCCAAGTACAAGGCAGTAAATGAAATGAAGCCTACACTTTCCGAAGCCCTCCTCTCAGGCACTCTCTTGAGCACTGTGTACAAGTTATCCTCACCAACAGGCCTGGGTTGGAGCCCCACTATCACAGGTACAGTTGTCAGAGAGCCTCTCTGACTTGTGGTAGTCTCCTCTCTAAAAAAATTAAAGATCTTAAACCATCCATAGTGCTAGTAAAATAATATGCATAAAAGCAAAATGTGAAAAGTATAAAACACTTAGAAAATTGAAAAATTTGTAGAGTGTTAATTATTGAAATAATCAGTTCATTGATATGAGACATAAATATTTCTAAAATACAAATTTGAATTTCTGAAAAGGACTTTCAGTTTCATTAATTTTTGAAAATTTAGCATGGGAAATATCAATGACATGTCAGAAGATTACAAAAGAAGACCAAATTAGTGTGACAAAGGGTAAAGTCAGGAATTAGAAACATTTCTAGAATTTATACTTGAAGTCCAACACTTACCCTACAAATGTCTTTTAAAATTAGAAAACAGTTTCCAACAGTATCTTTAGAAGTAAAGGATTCTTCACAATAACTTGTATGGAAATTTTTACTTTGCTTAAGCTGATAAAGACTCATATCAGATGGATAAAATATCTCCAGAGGGGGAAAAAATCATATTACATGCATTACAAACTTCAGATTTGCAGACAGCAAAATCAAATCTGGCTTGTCTACAAAAATTGCAAATCATGGAGTTGAATTTAGAATTACCAAAGTTTTGACTTTACTGTCTCCTTAAAAAAAAAAAAAAAAAAAGACCCTAATCACAACAAATGATTTTGCAAAATATGACTTGTCAAGCTCTGAATGACAGATTCTATATTGGTTATATTCAATAAATATTCCTACATTATGATACTTACAGGGAAAACAATATGACTTGCATTGTCAGGTGCTAGGTGGTAGGTGCTATTTTAGATGCAAAATCAATGACTTTAAATTGGAAGAGAAGCAAAGATGTGTGCTTATCATAGCTCTACTAAAAAATGGTGATGGGAAAACAAATGATTATCTTAGCCAGAACTTCTACCTATGCTCTAAAATATCATTTTTAAAAGGCTGAACTTTAGAATGAGAGTTACTAAGGGCTTAGTGCATCACCTCTACTTTGTTTTTATTTTGTCATAATTTATAATTTCATGTAATTTGCCTATTTTCACATCCTTAAAATCGGCCATGATTAATTACATCACTAGGATTTTTCTCCCCTAGAATGTTTGTGAAATAGAATGTATTCTTCATAGGTCTTCCCTTTCTTTCCATAACGTTGTTAAAAGAATCACAAAAAAATAAAATAAAACAAAAATTAGGGATATTACAAACCTTAAAAACCAAACATAGTTTTCAATAAAAATTATCTCTGCTGTCCAAGACCTGACTCATTCTGATAGTACCCGGAACCCCACATCATTCCTTTCTTTCCTTTGATTTCTGAGGCAGAGATTCGCCAACTTCATTCTTCTTTCAACCCAACACTTCCATGAGGAGGTTTACTGATCATTTGCTTGTTTGCTCTCAAATCGACCCCTCATACTCCCCCTACTCCGAATTCCATGGGTGGTGATCCATGAGTACCCGGTTTCAAGGCTCCGTGCCACCTGTCTTCAGGTGAGAACCATGGGATACTGGAGGGCAGTAGGAAAAGAAAGCCAGTACATCTCTCCCCTTCTCCATCATCCCCACAGAGATCACCTCTGCTCTCTGGCCCCACCTCCCTGATCCAGTTCCCACTGGGAAGGGCCGAGTGGTACCCACCTCCCCTGGTGACACCAGCTCCTCTTTCCCTCCCTCCAACTTTAGAGTTGATAGCTGCTTTCCACAGTTGCAAGTCTTGAGGTTCTTTCACCTTTTGGCTGTTCTTCCTAATATTTTTACAACAACCTGTAACAGATTCCTTTTATTAAATTATCTAGCATGGATTCTGCTGGCAGGCAGAATCTTCCCTGATAAAGAAGGGTATGTTGATGATTCTTTCTTCAGGAAAGGGCCCAAACAGGGTCATTAAACTGCATGTTATTAACATCTTTCATATCTCTACTTCCAGTGTGAGAACTATTGCAATTATCAGCAAACCCCTATGAAAGTCAGATATGAAGGTGTTACTTCCAGGAAGACAAGACCCACTACTGGAACTTTGCATTTCCCTCTGGGCAGTGTTAGTATCAAAGAATGGCTTGGTTAATTATATTTTCCAAAAGCACCTTCCTCTGCAATATGTACAATTTAATTATCTTAATTCCATGTAAAGTGATACACAAAAGTAGTTCCAAGCTTCACCCCATGCCTAGAATGGAGGAGTACTGTCTCTAAGTTATTTCTATATACCAGTTCTGGAGAAAGAACCACATTTGGATGATGAGCAAGGTGAGCGTGTCACTGCTTAGGGAACTTTTGATGTATCCTTTCCCCCAAATCTGTTTCTTTTGAAATTTCCCTACCAAAGTCAATAGCAATCCAATTCTATTCTAATCCTTAACACTCTCTTTATATCATAACCTACATCTAATCCATCAGCAAAGTCCTATCAGTAAGATTTCTCACCACCCCAGCATAATCAAGTCACTGTGTCTCCTGCTTGGACACAATTGCAAAACACTCCAAACTGATCTCTCTTTGTTTCTATTCTTATACCCATATAATCTCTTTTAAATACAGCAGTGAGAAAGACCCATCAGAAATATCAACTTTATTATTTTGTTCTTTTCCCAAACTCCACCAAGTATCTCCCAACATACTCAGGGAAAACCCAAAGTCTTTACTATGAGATCTACAACACCCTACATAATCTGGCCCCTCCTTCTCCTGTCTGGCATTATCTCTCACCACTCTGCTTCTTCCTAATTCCATGACAGTAGCACATGTGTCTTTATTGATTCTCCAATACGCAAGCAATCTCCTGTCTCCTGTAATTGTCATGAGAATACTATCAAATCAATAAAAGGATAGAGACATAAAATATGTGATTATTCATTAGAATATAAAAGTTGGATGGAAGAAAATTTCCAAATGTCCTTGACAGCTCTCTCCTCAGCCTTGGACAAGCTCAAATGCCTGTAAAAAAGGGCCCTAGTGTTTCAAGGTTTCTGTCCAAGCTTTGCCTCTGTCCTCTAGTCAGGATCCTGATGCTCTGTTGTGGTCTCTCAAAGTTTTATCTCAGTTTTTACCACTGATTCAGCTTGAGTATGATTGCCTGCCTGTCTGTCTGTCTTAATCTCAGCTTGGCCCCTAGACGCTGTCTTTCAAAATTCCCTGTGCTCCACAACTTGTGTCCTGAGGGCAGGTCACACTCCCATGCCCAATCCCAATCCTGCAAATAACAGACTTTATTTTTTTTCCAGCATATTATGGGGCTACAAATGTTAAGGTTATGTGTATTTCCCTTGCCCCCCTACCAAATAACAGACTTTAAATGATGACTTGAGTCCCCATTATTTGGAAAGAAGAATAAGAATGAAGACTGTGCCACTGAATACACAAATTAAAAAGAAGAATATATTAATACAGACCTAAATTCTGTCTGTATTGTAGGATTGTTCTTGTGGATTATCTAAAGACCTAGCTTGTGTTAAGCTCCACAGAGACACAAAATTATATGCCCCTAACCCATGTCTTTTAAGAGTTTTAAAAACCATTACCTAATGTCATTGAAATAGGGTAACATTTTAAACTCTCTGGGTTAAAAGAAAAATAGAGAAAACAGGAAAATCATAATAGCATAGAAGTATTAATCTGCAAGACACAGGAATTTGATATGGAGGAAAGTGAATGAGAAATTGCTTTGGGAAATCTGATTCATAGGAAGGAGGCATTCAGAAGACAGGGTGAAAGTTTTTTTCACATCCTCCTTCCCTAGACTATTAGCAAGGAGGTCAAAATAGGGTGTGAACTCCAAGATTCATTCTCTCTGTCCCTCTCTCTCTCTCTCTCATATAGTTTCCCTCCTTATTCAAGGAGGAAATACTCCTGAATATGAGCTATAAACCCTGATATGGGATGTTTAACAAAATCTCAAAAGAGCTGGTAGAGCTGGACTTTGTCACAAAGATGGCACAAGGACTTAGTTGGGTTGTTCACTCCCTCTAGCTGTTTTAGACTCCAAAAAACAAACAAACAAACAAACAAAATAACCATGGCACTATATTTCAGTGGAGAAGATTAAGAGGATCAGATAAGAAAAAGGGGAGTTAAGAACTCATTCCACTATTTACCAAAGCAAATAGAAGCCTGGATAGAATCTCCATGTTTAGCATAACATGGTATAGGAAGGAAGGAAGGAAGGAAGGAAGTAGAGATGAAGAAAAGAAGAAATGGAGAGAAGAGAGAGAGAGAGACTACAGAAAGTAAAAAGATGAAGAAAAGAGACTGAGGATCATGCCTACATTAAAGATTTAGAAGTCCTAACTTTTTGTGCCATGGAACATTTGGAAGTCTATGGTACCTTTTTTTGAATAAAATTTTTAAATGTATAAAATGACATACATAAGATTGTAAAAGAAACCAATGATATTGTAAGTAAAGTTATCAAAATATTATTTAAAAAACAACAAATTTGTTATACCAGAATATATATGCTTCTCTGTTATTCCACTAAATAATAATAACAATATACAATGGTAGGTCTGATAACTGGCATCATTTCAAAGTAATATAAAACATAAATAATATTTCAATATATCATCAACAATTAAAATGTACTGTGAAAGTATTTGTGATTTCTATTGGTGATAAGGTCACAGGCACTGCTAAGACTACTGAAAAATGTTACCTAAATTCATAATTGGAAGACCTACTACATTTCAATTAGAGATTAATGAAATTAAAGATGTAATTCTTCCCATCCAAGTTCATATAACCTGAGAATTGTATTCACGAATCCCTGGGGGATCTGTAGACCTCATAACCAGAGCCCCTGTATGTGTGTGTGTGTGTGTGTGTGTGTGTATATATAAATTAAGAAACAAAAGGAAATTTCCTAAGAGTGCCACATACTGAGACCAACTGGAGAGAATGCAAATGGAGGCTTTTGCTTAGCGTTTTCTTTATATTACTGTATCCATAAAAAATTCCAATATTCAAAAACTTTACTTTTCATTAAAAGAAAAGAAAATACAGCTTTGTTACTTGAAGAGTAACTCAGTCCAGTTATGTTGACAATTGCTATTATAAGCCTAAGTCAGGAATTTCATTACACATCAATTTTTGTTGTCCTTGCTTTGGGTAGTCTTGGTTTGGGTTTTGGGTTTGGTTTGTTTGCTATAATCTCTAGAATGGGAACAACATACCTTCCTTACAAGGATTGTTGTTCCTGTCACATAATAAATGAATTCTCAAAAAAGATCAGTTCCCTTCCTTTTGTGTTTCTGAACACCAGGGAGACCTCTGAACCAGCCAGTTTTCTAACAAAATCTATTTCCTCCTTCCAGTCATAGGGGATGAAAACGTGAGAATCAATTGAAGCAGATTCATCTTTAGGACTAAAAAATATTTTTTAAAGCATTAGGTTTTAGCAATCTCAGATAGCACTGGGCATTTAATTCCTAAATGCTGACACTTTATCTTTTTGGAGAAGTGAATTTTTATAGGATTCATCTTTTTCTGAAGGGAAAATTATGTTTAGATTTTTAACATGCATTACTTATATCCAAAGAGATCTTTGAAATGCTGACAAGAGATTCTAGAAACACTTAAATTCTAAGGCTGAACCAGTTCCAGTATTCATTAAAGTAATGGTAGGAAGAGAGTGCTGAAAGGATTGCTTTCTTGTGTCTGGGACTGTGTACAAGCTTTTTAAAGTTAGCAATGGGGATAAACTCGAGGGCTTAAGGATACTTTGCAATTTGGCAAGGGAATTTCCTTGAGGTGGGAGACAGGAGCTTGGAGTGTATTAATGGACTTATGAAAGTAGTTACATCATTGTGGTTTGGAGAATGATTTTAAAACTTAGCAAAACGTGAAATTAATTTTTTAATTTTTTCCCCCTAGGTTCCTCTTCAAATTTCTGTCCTACTGTTTAAAAAAAAAAATCTGTGCTTTCCTTTTGCTTGAAACATGTTGCTCCTCTTTCCAAATATTTTTCTTTGTTCATGCATATTTAAATTCATTCTTCCAAATATTTATCAAGTCTCTCTCATGTGTCAGGCATTGTAATAGGAACTTGGAATACAAAGTGGAATACAAGATGGTCTTTTCTGTAAATGGATTTAATAGGGCAGATGCTGCACATCAAAAGTAATTGCAATATAACAGGATAGTGCTGCCACAGAATTACTAAACATACAGGCTGGAGCATCAGCCCATGGAGAAAGCACAAGGCTCTACTTGAGAAGTCAGGGAAATTCTTTCCAGAGCGAGAGATACTCAAGATGAAACATGACTGATTGGTAGAATTTTACCAGGCAAAGATTGGAGAAGAAAGAGCATGGGCAAAATCAAACAAAAAGCAATGACACAGTAGGGTCTTGGGGGCCCTGCAGTGAGTTCAGGAAGGCTGGTGCAGAGGAGGTATCAGGTGCTGCCAAAGAGGTGTCTGCTGAGTTGGAGAGAAGGTGGACGCTAGGGCCATGCACACTGAGCTAAGAAGTTCTCACTGAAAACATTATGCATGAGAGAATTCATGGACAACAGGAAACCAATGCAGTCATTCTTTAAGATAAACCACTAGCCACAAACTTCGGAAAAGTATTAGAACATTACTCCCAAATCGGTGCAGCAAATAATACAAGACTGAAAGGGAAGCACAGGCTGCTCAGAGTAACCTGGTGATTAAGATCCTTAGATCTTAATCTAAGATTAAGAGCACCTTGTGCTCTAGATCCTTAGAGAGGGGCGTCCAAGTACTGGCTCTTAGCAAAGCTGTGGCTGTAAGAAATTTACATAATGGTTCTGACCCTCAATTTTCTCATTTGTTAAATGAGGATGTTAATAATAGTACCAACCTCATAAGAAACCTTGGAAGGCCTAACTAAGAAATGCCTGGCAGAGAAAAACACACTCGATAAACATTATTGTGGTTGTTTTTATTATTATCTGTTCAGAAATTGCAAATCACTCAAGGAAAAGCAGAATTAAAGAAGGTTATGTTACAAACTGACATTTTAAGTATAATATTAATACTTAGTATCAATCATGTTTTTGATTGATTATTATCAATAATAATCAAAATCAGTATATATCAATATAATCAAGTTATCAATGAAGAAAATCTAGACATCAGCATGTAAATTCACACACACATACACACACACACACACACACACACACTCCCCTAACAAAATTCTGAGTAGCAAAACGAAGTAAATCCACATCCGTGTGAAGTGGCTTAATAAAATGCTTTTTTTCATAAATTTTCCCACATTTTATTAGATTATCTTTCTCAGTATTTCTATCAAAGCAAAATAGAAAAGTATTATAATTGTTTAGATCTTTTAAATATTTAGAAGCTTCAGTTCATCAAGTTCACTTTAGTGTATTTAATTGGCACAATTTTATTTTCCTCCTCTTACATAAAACATCCAAGAAATGCATTACCCAAAATAATTTCATTACTGGAAGAATATTCATTAAAATGTTTGTGAAGACCTGTGGTTTTATATAATTTGCACTTTGCTCAACAGCTTTCAGAGCTAAAGTTCCTCCATTTCCAGAATGGTAAACGCTCTAAAACCCACTCCCTACTTTTGCTTCTTATAGATGAGTTTTGCTTTTTCGTAGGTGAGAAGTCTGTTGTAACTCGCAACTCAATTTTAGATCTAGACCAGTTGAACTCACTAAAAAACAATATTTTAGAAGAAAATGTAGGAAAGACTCTTTCAGACATCAACCTAGGCAAAGAATTTATAAAGAAGACCCCAGAGTAATATAGCAGCAACAAAAATAAATAAATGGGACCTGATCAAATTAAAAAGCTTCTGCACAGCCAAGGAAACTATCATTAGAGCTAAGAGACAGCCTACAGAATGGGAGAAAATATTTGCTTTCTACACATCCAATAAAGGGCTGATAACAAGAATCTGTGTAGAACTCAAAAATATCAGCAAGAAAAAGTCAAACAACTCCATCAAAAAATGGCAAAGGACATTAACAGAAATTTTTCAAAAGAAGACAGAATAATGGCCAGCAAACATATAAAAAAATGCTCAACATCTTTAATCCTTAGGGAAATGCAAATCAAAAACACAATGAGATATCACCTAACCCAATTGAGAATGGCCTTTATCAAAAAATTCCAAAACAACAAATGCTGATGAGGATGTAGAAACATAGGAACCCTTTTACACTGCTGGTGGGACTGCAAATTAGTACAATCTCTGTGGAAAAAAAATTGGAGACACCTCAAAGAGCTACAAGTAGAACTACCATTTGATCCAACAATAGCACTATTAGGCATCTACCCAAAGGAACAAAAGACATTCTATAATAAAAACATCTGCACTCGAATGTTTATGACAGCACAATTCACTATAGCAAATATGTGGAAACAACCCAAGTGCCTGTCGATCCATGGGTGGATTAATAAAATATGGTATATGTATACAATGGAATACTACTCAATTACAAAGAACAATGGTGATCTAGCACCTCTTATATTTTCCTGGATAGAGCTTAAGCCCATTATCCAAAGTGAGGTATCACAAGAATGGAAGAATAAGCATCACATGTATTCGCCATCAAATTGGCACTAACTGATCAATACTAAGGTGCTCACACGGTAGTAATATTCATTGGGGGTTAGGGGGATGGGGGTGGGTAAACTCACAACTAATGGACACGGTGAGCATTGTATGGTGGGAAAAGGGACTCCTCACATCCTGGCTTGGGTAAGGCAAAGTCATAACATGTAACCAAAATGTTTGTACCTCCATAATATCCTGAATAAAAAACTTAAGAAATTAAAAGAAAGAAAACTCCCATTAGAAAAAGTGCTCCCAACATCGGCTTATTGAGGAAAGGTGCATCTCTCACCCACTCCCTATGTCCCTTTAATTCTAGCCTATAAGATAGAGTTGAAAGATTCCTTACAAACCTCTTTGATCAAACAGTGGGGAAATTAGGGTACAGACAGGTGAAGAGACTTCCTAAGAACACACAACTTCTGGAATGACCAAGACAAATCTCAGACACTTATTCTCTGCACTGCATAATCCTATATCACCAACACCTTTTTCCCACCAACAAAGCAAAAACTCATCTATTTATAAGTCCTTTCACATCATGTCTTTGTAGAAAAACGCTAAAGGGGAGGGCTGCTTATCCCAAGATCCAAAGGATAGCCTTACACTGGGTTGGGGGAAAACCTGGTGGTGGAAGAGGTAGCTATGATCTGTCACAGGTGGCCAGCATTCAAGGGAAAGATTAAGGAGTAGTTGAGAACCCAGATTCCACAACCTGTTATCCAACTCTAATTCCTTAACTGACCCAATCTCTCATTCCTAAAGAGGGGGAGAGTGATACTACTTCCCTGATAGGAATGCTGTAAGGTTTCAATACAACATTGTGTGCAAAACACTTATTGCAAGGGCTGATATGAGCATCATCAGCCATAGCTGATGAATGGTCGCTGGTGGCTGTAGTTGTCGTAGTGGTGGTGGTAATGGTAGCAGTAATAGTAGCAGTGGAGAAGTTATTGTGGCTGCGGAACAGTAATGGAAGAAATGTAGTCATAATATTCATACCTGCAGTGGCAGCAGTCATAGCTATACTAATGATATTATTGGTGGTGACAGTGTTATTAACATAGTGATTGAGAACATTTATTCCTAACTCGATTTAACTCTATTCACTGTCTCTCTTTTAATTAGTGTAATTCTTCCTAAGACTTCCATCTTCTCCCCTCCTACTCCCCTCATTATGAATTCGGTCCGGTCCATCCCGTTCTAGGGGTGGGTCATTTAATCTCATTTTCTTCATCAAAAGCAACTCAGAAAGCAAGCAAAACCAGAGGCTCAGGTTTTTCATTTAGGGCCAAGGAGGTTACCCAGACAAAATGAAGTAGGTGGAAGTCAGTAGAAGGCCAGATGGCCTCTGATCATATGAAGGCATTTCCGAAAAGAGAAGTGCCCAACCCAGTCTAGGAAAAGAGGACTCCTATCCCAGGACAGAAGAGAGCCTGAGCCAACTCAGGCCAGTTTCTGGGGAGCAGTTTTGCTCACCTCTGTCAACTACTCTTTATATATGAAGCAACTCTTTGGGTAAGGAAAGAGTTGGGTAAGGAGTGGACTTCTCTGCTGCATTTCACACTTTGATGACTCCATCCTTTAGACTGCATTCCTCGGTCTCTGATCTGGTCTCCTTCATGTCTCACACTCTTTCCTCTCCACCTTCTTTCTGCTGCTTCTTCTGCCGCTCACCTCCTAAATGTTGAAGCTCGAGAGTTTTATTCTTGATCTGATCTTCTTATCATACCTCCCCTCTACTTCCTACCATTCATTTTGCAGTTTTAAATTCCTATCACAGAAGACTCCCGAATCTCAATCTTTAGCCCAAAACCTCATTATCACTTCAGACTAGCAGATACGACTTTCCCATGTGCACACCTGGCACTTCTGATCTTGGGTGGAGGGTCTGTCATCAAGTAATATACTCAAGCTATCTCTATCTTTGCACTTACCCAGTGGTATAAATACCCATAGGAAATGATCTTTAAACAATTGATTTTATATTCTGCAAATGAATTGCATAAAAACATATTTATCTATGAATATATATGTAATACGTTATACATTCAAAGCATATGGTTAAGAACACCAACTCTAGCACCAGACTGTCTCTGCCCAGCTCTTCCACTATCTTTGAGACTGCAAGCAAATCCCTGAAACTCTCTGTGCCTCAGTTTTCTCATCTGTAAAATGGTGATGATAATAGTTTTCTCATAAAATTGCTGTGGATATAAAGTGAGTTAATGTATATAAAACTCTTAGAAAAATCCCCAATAACTAGTAAGCATATAATCACTGATACTTATTATCATTTTTTCTCTTTCTCCCCAAAACTATTATAAACACCCTTTGGGAAGGGGCAGTCTTTGATCCATCTTTTTATTCTTTAGCAACTAGGCCAGAAACAGGCCTCACCATAGATGTCCATAGTAATCACAGTAATATTGAATTGGTGAATGAAGAAATGAACAGGTAAAGCACAAACTAAGAGAACAGGGAGGTTGACAGAGAATAAGAAAAAGGGGAGGAGGAGAAGAAAGAACAAGATTTGGGCTAAGAAAAATGGGTTTTATAGGCCAACAAATTCTGACAAGAAGATAATATGGATGACAGATTACTAGAAGGGAGTCATGCTTCAGAATTATCATGGCCTGTGGCATCGTGTTTGATGAAAAACTCCCTTCCACATTTTCATCTCCAGAGAAACCGCGTCCGGTCCTCATGAATCAGTCCCAGTCAGGCTGAACCCTGGGCGCCAGCTGTGGCTGAGGGGCTGAGTGAGGCCAGTCTCCCCCACCGACTGGGGGTCGCAAGGCCTCCTTCCAGTGGCCTCATAAGAACCCCTGAGCATCCTGCCTGTCAGAGAAACCCTCAGGGATCCCCGGTGGAGGTCAGAAGGAGCAACTGCTAGAGATGAAGCTTTTGAGGCATAATCCCCTCACCCCTGAAAACGGATATTGTGAGGACAAAAGAGATGATTCCTGTGGGAACGTTTTCCTTTAAAGGAAGGAGTTCTCATTTTGTGAAAACGTGTTTCTTGCTTCTTGTTAAAGAACTTTCCTTTCAAAGTTCTTTTTTGCTGGTTTAGGATTAAAATTAGTATGCGCTAATGAGAAAGCGTATAATAAACCCTTCCTCAAGGGAAGATGGAAGAAGCTAAAAATTGTTTTAAATAAAATTAAATTTAAAAGCTAGTGTCTAAAAATGACCTATTTGCAGTGTCTCCTCTCTTCTAGCTATGGTTTTCCTTACTCAGCCCCCATTTCTTCATCTGCACTTTAGCCAGAGTTTTGTGTTTTTCCCTAAACTTGATATCTGAGCATGATACTTCCCTGCTTCATACACTTTACCAGTTGTCTGTTGGATTTCATCCTGACAATAGGGTGAAACCTTGGCCCAACCCACTTAGTCCAACCTACTTCCCCCACACCACTCTTGTCTCTAATTCTGGACTCCACGTTTACCCAACTACTTGCAATTCCCATCAAAAATATCCTCTAGGTTTGTCAGATTGGAGGAAAAAATTACATGATGCCCAGTTAAATGTGAATTTCAGATAAACAATGAATATCTTTTTAGTATAAGTATGCCCCATGTAATATTTGGAACATACTTAAACTAAAAAATTATCTGTTGGTTCTATAAAGTTCAGATTTAACCGGGTATCTTGTATTTTACCTGCCAAGCTTACTGCCTTCTATGTCACAGAGCATCCTTCAGAAAACTCCTCAAGTGAATACATCTTCCTTCCTTCCCCATCCACCCTAGTCCGATTCTGTGGTTTCCCCAATGGGGCTTACTCATCACCCTATGTTTACCCTTTTTACAGAACTTACTACGCTATTTGCAATCATCTATTTACTTCTGAAGCTCAACTATTAGACTATAAATTCTGCAAGATTAGGGCTTATGTCTCATTCATCATTGTAACCTCAAAGATTAACAGTAGGTGCCCACAATATAGCGATTGTTCAATAGTTACTTCTTAAATAAATGAACAGAAATTCTTTGTTTACAAAGCACTTTCACAACTCAGAAAATTATCTACAGTCATGTGTTGCTTAACGACAGGTATAGTTCTGAGAAATTGTTGGGCGATTTTGTTATTGTACAATCGTAGAATGTACTTACACAAACCTAGCTGGTATAGCTTACTACACACCTAAGCTATATGGTACAGACTATTGTTCCTACGCTACAAACCTGTGCAGTATGTTATTGTACTGAATACTATAGGCAACTGGAACACAATGGGAAGTATCTGTATACCTAAACATCTAAACATAGAAAAGGTACAGTAAAAATACAGTATAAAAGACAAAAAAATGGTACACCTTTTAGGGCATTTACCAAGAATGGAGCTTTCAGGACTGGAAGTTGCTCTGGGTGAGTCAGTGAGTGGTGAGTGAATATGAAGGCCTAGGACATACCTTTGCACTGCTGTAGACTTTATAAACACTGTACACTTAGGCTACACTAAACTTACAAAAAATTTTTCTTTCTTCAATAACCAATCAATCTTCGCTTAACCAGATACCCAACATTATATATTCAGCCCACCACTGACCAAAACATTGTTCCTGTACAGGCTGGTTCACTCTCAAATCTGTCTTTTCCTCCTATGATCTCCATGACCTCTATCACCAATAACATCGTGACAGATATCTTTAATGGCTTCCCAACATCCTTTCCCACCCTCTCCCTTGTTAATAAAACCCATTTATATTTGAGATAGCAATGTGTCCAGCCTTGGGGTATGGATCATTAATTGATCTAAGTAAGCTTTTTCGTGAAGGACTAAATGGTTAATATTTTAGGATTTGCAGCCCAGATGGTTATTGTCCCAACTGCTCCATTCTGTTGTAGTATGAATGCAGCCATAGAAAATATTTCTTTAGAAAAATGAATGGGTGTGGTTGTATTCCAATACAACTTTATTTATAAAAATAGGCAATGGGCAGATTTGACCCATGAATCATAATTTGCCAAACCCTGATCTAAACAACCCTGTTTCCCATATTCTAAGCCTCCCATATAAATAAAAAGGTAATTTTTACTGAAAATAAGACAGGTAGATGTAATGGCTGGGGGTCAGGGAAGGCACAAGAAAGGATCAGGAAAAGTTTTTGCTTCCTTAACAAAAGGGGAGGGATGACACATTTCTTCTTTCTTTTCTTCTTACCTGGATTACCAAGGACATGGATAGAGCTGCAGTAGCCACTGTAAGACCAAAATGGAAAGGACAAGAGAATAGCGAGCCTTAGCCCTGACACCATTGAATCCTTGAACCATCAGTAACCACCTACGTCCAGAACTCTTGAAATGTGAGGAAAGTAAACACTTATTTATTAAATCCACCCCAGTTAGGTTTTCTATTACTTTCACACAAATGTAATCCTAATTAATACACACACACACATAGAGGCATAGAAAACAGGTATGAAGTGTAGTCACCAAAGTGTTAACAGTAATCATCTCTTTCCCAAAGGTTTGGTGGTGGTCTCTTCTTTATACATTTCTGTTCTGCCTTATTAATACCATAATCATCAATAACTGAGAACTTTTTTTTCATTTCAGGAAGACAGGGAACAAATTTTAATTATTTGGGCATTGTCTGCTGACACATTCATAAGAACAATTAACTTATTCCCTAAGAATTCCATGCCTGTGTAGAGAGAAAAAATAACAAAGCAAATTAAAGAACTGGTGACAGGGAAGGGAAGGACCCAGGCAGAATGTCCAGGCACTTGGGCACTGAATTTACATAGTGAGAACTGCTCTGTTGGGAGCCTCCTTGCTCAGATCTCTTATGATAAAGGGCCAGAACCCCCTTTGTCCACCCTGTTTATATTACTTTGCTAGAAGACATTTAAAGCTTGTTTTGAGTGCTGGTTTTTACATGTTAGCATATGATATGGATTGAATTGTGCCCTTTCTCTAAAAACCATATGTTGAAGTACCAAACCCAAGTACCTCACAATATGACCTCATTTGGAAGTAGGGTCATTGTAGCTCGATAATTTTACTTAAGATGTGGTCATACAGGAGTAGGGTGGACTACAAATCCAATATGACTGATGTCCTCATAAGACAGTCACGTGAAGCTATGGAGACACAGAAGGAGAACACCATGTTAAAATAATGGAGGCAGAAACTGGAATTATTCATCTGCAAGCCAAGGAATGCCAAAGATTTTCTATAAAGTGCCAGAGGCTAGGAAGAAGACAGAAAGGATTCCCCTACAGGTTTAGAGGGAGTATGGCCCTGCTAACACCTGGATTTCAGAACTGTGAGACAATATATATCTGTGATTTAATCCAACTTGTTAGTGGCGCTTTGCTATGGCAGCCCTAGGACACTAATATAGCATATTTTTTGTTCTTTCCTCAGGGATAAAGACAATCGTTAAACCACTTTCCAAAACACTTAAGTCTCCAGAAATTTATTTCATTTTCCAAACAACCGTGTGAAATAGGTTAAATAGTATATATTATATGTTTTAAATAAGAAAATTGGGATATAAAAAGGCCCTTGACAATCTCAACTCTCTCCCATTACCCTGTTTGTGCTACTACATCATAGCACTATTGGAATGTATCTTTGTTATCTCTTTGCAAGTTTTTTTCGCATTTAGTTTGTATGAGGAAAAGAGTTTATTGGTCTGTTTATTGCTGATCTCTAGCTCCTAGAATAGCACTTAGCATCTGGTTCTCAACATACATTTATCAAATCGATGACTGGAATGATTTGTCCTAGAAGGGAGGGATTAAAGCAAACTTATATGTATTAAACACTCCATATCAGGCATTTTCGCTCTTCACTTTTCACATTTTATCCTCCCACTGTTTAAGAAAGGAATCGTTACCCATAACTTATATATGGAGAGTAAGTGCTCAATGGGTACGCACAGGTTGGCAATAATTACACAGCCGTGAAAGGGCAAAACAAGTCAACCCTCATCAAGAGCTGTTGCATTCTCAAAATTGCTTCTAGTATTGCAAAATTCCATGGAGTGGAGTTTATCAGTATCTAACAAAATGACTCATACATTTAACCTTTGATCCAGTAATCCCATTTCTATAAATATATCCCAAATATACAGAAATAGGAAATGAGGAAGACACAAGACTACTCATTGCAGCACTATTTATAATAATAAAAGATGCTAATAATCTAAGTGTCCAACAAAGGAGGACAGGTTGAATAAATTTATTATGAATAAATTATGAAATACTTTGCAGATATAAAAAAATAATGAGAGAGATCTCTATGTTGCCATGGAGTGATGTCCAGGATATTTTAAGTAAAAAAGCAAAGTAAATGGCGTGCTAAAAAGGCTAATTTTTAGTTAGGCCAAGAAAGACTATGAATATATGTATATATGCACATACATACATGCATTCATATAGGTATTTATATTTTAAAAATTAAAAATTGATAGATTTAAAACTAAGAAGTAATCAAAAAATTACCTATAGAGAAAAGACAATGAATGTAGGGAAAGGAGATAAAAAGCTACATCTCTCAGAATCTTCTTGTTTTAATTTTTTTAACTTAAAAGTGTTTACACATTTAAAAACAAAACTGAAACAAAACCAAAAATATAACACCTAAAAATGTAAAAAACACAATAAAAACAAACGAATTTAAGTGCATATAACGCTGGTGGTATAGCCACTTAGTGAAGAATACTTTCACACTTCAAAATACATTATTTTGACTATTCTCTAATGGGACATATTCTAAAAACAACAAAAGAATTGCAAAGAAATCCTAGACCAAATTCATTAACCTTATCATCAGAAATAATATTTGCATTGGTGTATAACAGATAAATAAAACCTATAATAGACCATAGTAATGTTGTTAGAAACCAAAGTGTTTAGCAAAGAGATTCAAGAATAAAAATCAAAGTGGTTAAGCATAAACCATGTATTGTAACCTTTGAATTGGAAATGTAGTATAGAGTCATGATTTCTACATCTCCTGAGATGGCCTTAAAGTAATGACAAGATCACTCCTGAGTGCCCAGATTGTGGTCTCTAAACACTCAAAAGAAATAAAGGATTCCTAGATAAATGGACACAATCTGGGCATAAAAATGTACAAGATACACCTTGAATAATTTGTAGAGTCAGAAAGTAAGAATACCATTGTAGAATAACAAGGTCTAGACAAAAAGACACAAGGATCCAACTTGAAAGACTTTACATTGGTCACAAATGGTACCATTTAAGCATCAAAAAGAAATGAATGACAGCAATATAGTTGAAACACATAAACATATAACAATGCATGAATTCATAATAATACCAAAAAAACCCCTAATTGGTTATCTTAAGTAGTAGCAAAACAGCCTTCTTAGTATCCTGAAAACTAATAAAGGGAAAAACATCAGGTATTTATGCTGCTTTTTATGTACAAAATTTATTTCAGGATAACTAAACAGTTGATAAGGAAAGTTCTTTAGAGAAGAATTCCCCTAATAAATGCAAAAGAAATGATAGAAAAATCACCATTTTATAACCCCAAATGAAAATAGATCGAAGCAATAATCATCAATGGCTGTTGAAACCATCAGGTGAAAGATTGATGAGGAACTTTATAATAGATGAATCAGACTGACAATACCTGCATCCACCTGCTTTAGTCTTCTATTGCTGCTGTAACAAGTACCATAAATGCAACAGCTTAAAACTACATAAATGTATTATCTCACGGTTCAGTAGGTGAAAAGTCTGGGTTAGCTTGATTGGTTTTTCTGCTATAGGTTTCAGAAGGCCAAATCAACTTGTCACCTGGCCTTGGCTAGCATTGGGAGACTCTGGGGAGAGTCAACTCCAAATGTGTGTGTGAGCAGAATAAAGTCCCTTGTAGTGCTAAGACTGAGATCCCGTGTCCTTGATGGCTGCCCACTGAGTACTGCCCTGAGGTCCTAGAGGACTCTCACATTTTTGTACATGGGCACCTATGTCTCACAGCCAGCAACAGCATATCAAATCTTTCTCATGCTTGCGACTGCTCTGACTTCCTCTCCTATAATATTCTTCTGCTGCTTCTTCTGACTTCTGCTGGTAAAGGTTCCTACATCCACTTGTTTTAGTATTCTGTTGCTGCTATAGCAAACACCATAAATTTAGCAGCTTAAAACGATACAAATTTATTAATGGTTCATGTGATTCAAGTAAATCCACCCAGGTAATCCTGGCCAATCTATTTCAAGGTCTGTAGTCTTTGCCACACAGCATAACAATTCACAGGTCCAAGATTAGGGTGTGAATATCTTTGGAAAGCCTACCACACTACTGATCAGTTTTAACCTCACTAAAGTGTAATTGATAACTGGCCATCACATATCCTCTGATGCAATGGTATAGGTAGTACATGGTACTGCCTTTCAATTATTTTTGCTTCATCCCTGCCACCTTCCCACCCCCCAACCCCCCAAAAAAACAGAGGCTATAATCAAGCCTCTAGATCTACCTAACAGTTTTATAGTAAATTAGGAGGATAAAGTGAGATAGGGAACTGGCAGGTACTGCTTTGGGTATGACATTGCTGCAGGCCATGCCTCAGGCATTGCTTTTGGGTGTTGCTGCAGCATTACCTAACTGCGTTAGGAAGCCTCAAAACAAAGTTTGTAATTGCCCTGATCAAAACAGGATGAAGGCAGGGCAAGTTCCCACCCATTAGAACCAAGATGGTGGAGGAACAACAGCCCTTGATGAATATTCCTCTCCTTGTTTAGCCCGTTGCTTAAATAGAAAGGAAATAGGAACCGAGGGGCCGATTCTCTTCTGCAGCGAGAGCCAGAATGCTTTCACTTTATTTTGTTGGCTTGATTCTAAATTCTTTCTTGTGTGAAGCCAAGGACCCACTTGGACTTCAAGGGGATCCCAGCATTGGGAGTCATTTTCCTGAATCAAAAGGAACATGTTTTTTAAATGCCACATGGTACAATCAGCCAAAGCTAGCATATAGGAAATTCTACAGGGCAAATGACCCAAAATTCTCAACAAATATATGTCAGAGAAAAAAATAAAGGATAGGAGGAGGTGGGTGGATATAGATTTAAAAGATTTACAATATACTTTCATCTAGCACAATGAGTAGACCTTCCTCAGATCGTAATATGATCGACTGTAAAAAAATTTCTTAAAAAAATTGAGAAAACGTGAACACATATTGATTTTAGATATTAATAAAGAGTTATAAACTTCATTAGGTTAATATTGTGAAGTTTTTTGTGAGAAATTATAGAGTTTTTTTAAGTTCTTATTTGTTAGAGATATATATTAAATTGGTAAAATGATTTATTATAGGATTTATTATAAAATAATCCATGAAGAGAAAAAGGAGAGATGAGAAGATATAGGTAAAACGAGACTGGCAAAATATTAATAATTGTTCAATCCACAGATCCACCATACTATTCACTTTATTTTTGTGTATATTTGAAAATTTGCATAATAAAATGTCATAAAGCGGGCTCTTTCTCTATATTTTATCACCTCCCAAAATCACATATATGACTGGGTTTCTACAGAGGAAAAACCACATTAAATCCTTTGGCCTGGCCTACATGATATATCTTAAATACAACTATGTGTCACCACAACCATGTATATCCTGAATTACCACAGCAGTCATCAACTCATCTCTATTTTTCCCTTTACTCTTTACCTTTACTATTCCACACAACAGCTGGAGTGACCTTTCTGAAACACAAATTCCATCATGCTGTTCATCTGTTCAAGCTCTCCAGTGGATTCCTGTCGCACATCAGTAAAATCCAAAGTTTTACCAAAGCCTATAAGGTCTCATGTATTATAGTCTCCAGCTTGCTCTCCAGTTTATTTCTTATCTATTATCCTCTTTTCCCAGTTCAATCCTCTTCAACCATCTTGGCCTTCTAGCTGTTTCCTCAAATAAATACCCACCTGCCTCAGGGCCTTTGCACATACTATTTCCTCCTCCAGGAGCATTTTTCCCTCAGACTCTCAAATCTTGCTCTTCCACTTCCCTCAAGACTTTTCTCAAATATTAACTCCTCAGAGAGTTCTTCTTTGACCATTCTTTCTAAAAGCGCACCCAACACCCTTCTAAATCCCTTTTTCCTCTGTGATTCTTCATCAGAGCAATCACCATTTTTGTGATACTGTCTTTATTTTATGTCTCCTTCATATAATAAATGTAAGCTTCATGAAAACAAAAACTACATTTTGTTTAAAATTTTATCCCTGACACCTAGGGTAGAGCCTAGTGCTCTAAAATAGATTATTTGAATGAATATTGACTGAATGAGAATTAGTATGTATGTCTCGTTCTCCCAAGCCACAGTATGAGGCCATTTTTTCTTTTCAATTCTTCAGTCTTTTCATTGATTAATATTAGATGAAGCTAGCAAATTCTAGGTGTCTACAAAGCAATGACAACAATGTTAAGACACACACAACTTCCTAAGTGAACTTAATAGCTTTTCAGAAATATCAAACAAGAGAAAGTAATTCATCACCTTGGAAATTCTCTAAAGATGGCTTTCTGTTAGCTATGTCTCAGACTTCTTCAGCTGAAACAGGAAGCTGTGGAGATTCAATATTCAAGATTTTATTCTTGATTGTGAAGCCTCGAACTCCACTCTGAACATTGTAGTAAGATACAATTTTAAGGTTTAATCATTTAGAGAAGCACTGATTTCTCCCCTGAGTTCATAACCTTAGGCAAAGTTCTGACTTACCTTAAACTGCACAAACTGCTCATGGCTCAGTTTTTACCACCAGCTCCCTGAGCTTTGCATTCCTGCTTTTGTATTTTCCCTTTGTATAAGCCTTCTGTTTATTTTTATCCACAGGCTTGTTACCCAGCTTTTACCTTTTAGCAGAGACATTTTAAGGTAAACCTGAAATTAAACTGTACATGGGTAGAGAATTTGGCAGACATGAGATATAAATAACTGTATCCCAGATTTTTTTTAATGTTCTCATTTTTACTTCTCCCCAGGCTGAAGAATTTAGAGGATATATATTCTGGTGGTCATACATATATTTTCATTAATTTGGTGTGGTACATGACTTATGATCACTGAATGCCAAGGGTGCATCTAAATTAAGATATATGTCAAACCAAAGGTTGCTAGAGAAACAGCAGGTTTTTAGAGCTACTAGTAAGAGGAAATGTTTCTATGGGCCTAGAAGGTTTATGAAGGACTTTCTTTCTAATCTATTATTTCATTTGTCCCTTACAACAACTTTACAAAGAAAATTATTACTCTCATTTTATAATGAAGATACCAGTGTTTACAAAAAAATGACTCCAGTTTAGATAGGTTTTAAGTGACTTACTATTTTTTTAAAAGTATTTCTCTCTCAGCATCTCTTCCTTTACATCCTAGTCTTCTCTCACTCTATGTCTTTTCAGTGGGATTTTCCCCTAACTTCCACTCTACCCAAGGGCTAGAGGAACATGACTTTGGCCAAGTTAATGAGAATTCTCCATTCTCCTGCCCACAGTGATTAGTTTGGGGGCCCAGAGTTGCTGGATAGATGGAAATACACTCTCTTTCTCTGTGATCACAAGCTTTTGGGACAAACTAAGCTAAAGCTATTTCTGGCAAATTTCCTGGGTCAAATTTAGACAATATCTTTAATATAAGAAGAAGTCTGACCAATAGTAGCAAAGTTAGAGAGAGAGAGATAATGAGATTGAAGTCAATAAATTTCACTTACTTGCTAAAGCAAGTTTCAGCTGAATTTCTGGCCAATTTACTTAGACCATACTCAATTCCTGGTTCTCCAAGATCCAAGGCTCTCTTTTCATCATGTAATTCTATATACCCAAGCAGTCCCAGCTCACTAGAATCAGAAGAGTCCCTGTCACAAGTGTTTTGTCATCCAAGGGTTTTACCTCTTACTTCGGTCTCACAAATAGCTAGTTTGAAAGCTTGCTTCATCACTTACCAGCTCCAGGATTTACTCAACCCCAAATTAGGAAGTGTCATCACTATAATGGAAACAACAACAGGACCTACACACCATAAAGTTTTAACTGCCTGGCAAACACTTAACCATCACATAGTCAATGCCCAGGAAATTGCAGCTTCCACTGTTTTTATTCACTACTGAATGGGAGGACTTCGAATGAGTTAAGGCAGGTAAACGTGAGCATTTCAGAGACTCGTCTACCAATATATAAAATAATTCAATAAAGTGCACGCTGACTTGCGCAACATACGTTGCATGGATTCCCAGGAAATGGGCTGAGGGTAGCAAAAAAGGGGGTCAGAAATGCCAGTTTTATTGGAAAGCCTATCAGTGTTTCTGACACTGACAACTTCCTGTACTAACGACAAATAATCTAATGAGCAAGAAAAGAGAGAAAATTAATATTTACTGAGTGTCTGCCAGGTTTCAAGTCATCCTAGGCACTATTATAAACACACCATTTTCTCATCATGGAAGGAGAGAGGCATTATTACACCCATTTTATGGGTCAGAAAACTGACG
Organism: Cheirogaleus medius; assembly: GCA_008086735.1. Taxonomy (NCBI): domain Eukaryota; kingdom Metazoa; phylum Chordata; class Mammalia; order Primates; family Cheirogaleidae; genus Cheirogaleus; species Cheirogaleus medius. Next base: position 81,995,214 of record VBSM01002608.1, on the reverse strand, counting down.
TTCTGAATGTAACGCGTGAAAACACACTGCTAGTAAGTAGAGCTAGAAGTTAAAGGCAGTCCTATCTGGCTTCAGATCCACACTGTCCTTCCACACTGGGCCATCTCTCACAACAGACCAGCACAGCCACACCCAGGCATTGGGAAAGCGCCTAAGTTCCCCGACAGCTGTGGAGAGAAAAACATTCATTCCAGATTGTAAACTCCCACAGGTCAGCCTAGTGTCTCACCTTAAATCACTGTGTCCTCTCATCTCCCCTACAATTCTTTCCTTTTTCTGAACCCCTGTCAAAACTCCACCATTGTCTACCAGAGCCAGAATGCTATTACCATCCAAATGTCCAGCTTGTGTCCCCAAGCAAGCTTTTCACTTATTAGCCGTGTGACTAGGAAGTTTCTCTACCTTTACCTTTGAAATAGAAATAATAATAGTTGCATACTTACATTAATCGAGGCAATGCTTGCACGAGAGCCCAAGAGGGAATCAACCATACAACAAAAAGGAAAACCGATTGCATACACGCTTGCTTGTTTTGCTCCATTGTGTTCATTGTCATCTTTCCCCTCACCATTCCAACAGAAATACCTAGGGAAGCAAACTGCATCTCTCCTTTCTCAATTCCAATGCCTGATCCCACTCCATATGCACAACTGGAATCTATTGATTTATGGACCTTTCACTAAACCTTAGAACACCACTTCTTTCCAGTTCTTTGATCTCCAACGTCAGCCTCTTAAGATTGGGGTAGCAGTTATAAATGAGGCTTTGCTTTGTAATAGCCTAAAAATAACTTCCCAGCATCCACAAAGAGACTCATCAGTTTCCACATTTTCTGCTGCTCTTCCACTGTGCAGAAATGATCACATCAAAAAGTTCTGTTAGTGAAAGGCCGTCGATGTGACAAAGTACACAGTATCTTTCGTACATGTCTTGCTCTAACTACAAAACATCCTCAGATGTTCGTGTAATTCGTAGCTGTTTTAGAATGAAGTAGCATTCAAGTAGCACTTACTCTTATGATAGTTGCACTCCAAACATTCAGCTCTTTGCCACGTGAGAGTGTTTTGGCCTTAGCTATTCTCAGACACTGTGAATAATGCCCTGTTTTCCAAGTTCTCCAGGGCATTATTTTTCAGTATATGTCTCCCAAAATAAAAACAAAAGCAGAACCAAAAGCATGTGAGGTGGCCAAATAAATGTTTTAAATGTTGCACATCTAAGAATCCTCTTGGGGAGTCACAACATTCATTTGCATATTTAAAATTCAGAATAGACTCACATTAAAGGAATCTTTTTAACCTCATATAACATAACTGGTTTATTTGTGGACCCCATCTAGATAATATTAGGTAATATTAAAAAAATTATTGTTCATTTTGTTAGACATCATAATGTCTATAGTAGAGGCTGTGATGAGCATCTACGATAGATATGAAAAGGTTATTCCCTCCACTGCTGAGAGTGCTGCCAACTAACAGCCACCTGCTATGGACATCACCAGAAAATGCTCTCAAATTGCCATCAGCTGAAGAGAGACACCTCCCTCAAGGTTATACCCACTTCCTAGGGACAGCTTGTTCCACGTGGGAGTATTATGGGAGTATTAAGGCCCAGCCTTCTCCCCCAGACCCCAGACAAGAGAATTGTTCAGCTTTGTAGCTTTCCATGGGGGTCACCTGGGTCTTTTACGGCTGTTGCCTAGCAGCCCACCTCCCTCTACGGGATCTTGCTTCCTTTTTCTTCCCTCTTGCAGATGCTGTTCCTGCAGCCATTCCTAATAAACTTTGTCTGCCACCCCACATCTCAGAGTTTGCTTTCCAGAGAACCAAACCTGCAACCATGGTATGGGGTGAACATTTTTAATCTATCAAAGATATGCCCTGAAGAATTTAAGGATGAGATGATATAAGGTCTGAAAATTACAAAGAAATAAAAGAGGGGAAATAGATGAAAAAAGATTGGCAAAATGTTAATAATTATTGAGGGAGGTTCACTGTAACATTATTCTTTTGTGTATGTTTGAAAATTCTCCATTACAAAATGTTTTGAAAATATTATTTCCCAAACTTCCCTGAGACTCCTCTTTTCAAGTAATACTGTTGTCCTCGTGGGACAAATCCATGCTCCTTTGGTCCTAATTCGGGCCTAAATGAGCCAGGGAAAGTTTCCCTAATCACTTCCGATGGCACAGAATGAATCTACTCTGTCCTGGCTCTGAGGTTTTCAGATGGGCCTCGTTAATGCTAATGAAAACGTCACAGATGCTAATGAACAGTTAGTCCTCTTTAACTTCTCAGACAACCAGCTGAGGTTGCTGCAGAGGTTTGGAAATTAATGGTTGCCTGTCGGTAGACCCACCTTTAGAGGGAACCTAATGTGCAGAGCTTGCTGGACTGTGAAAATTCCCCAAGATGTTGGAGAGGGAGTAGAAAGATGTGGAAAGCCTCAGGAAAACAGACCAAGAGGGCAGAGCCAATTAACCATATGAGCTACCACTCGGACAGTTGGAAACCAAGAGCTGTAATTACTTCTCACTTGGAACATCAGCCTTCCTTGAGTCCTAGGAAATGACCTGCAGGCAGCTCCAGGGGCCTTTTAAATAAGAAGAGGAACACAGTTCTTTTCCTCTCAGACCTGAATAGCCCAGGATGGGTCTGTTAGCAACTCACAAATGGAAGAATAATGCTATTAATAATGGAAGGCAACCAGGTTTGTTATTTGAGTCTTTTTCCCTTAATTAAGACTCCCTTTCTTTGAGTAGCCTGAAGTGTTCAGCTCCCGTTCATCAAGCCATCTGCTCTGCCTTCGTTTTCTCCTTCTCCCATTTCCTCCCAGAGGAATCTTTTCAGCTTCAACACATGGGGAGACTTGCTCTGAACTGAATTTGCATCTCTAACTGAATCTATTTTAAGGTTTCTCTTGTGACCCTAATGGCTATCTCTAGTCACTTTCCCACCTTCAGGGACTGATTGTGTCTCTTCCTGAAGACTCCTGGGGGACCCATTTCTCCCCCAGGGTTTCTGTTTGACGTAAGCAGACACTCTCCACCATGGAAGCCATCTGGCGCAGCAGCGGCATTTGAGAAAACTTTTACTTTCACCCTTCAGGATTAGGAAGAAACCAGTTTCTCCAGAATTTTCTTTCCCCCCCCCCCCCATTTTCCCAGACAAGCCCTTCATACAACAGAACGATCGGGCCAAGAGCTGGGAAGGCTCTCCCTGGTCCGAACAGCTTTTCTGACTTATCAAACCCACTGTGATCCAGCCCCTTCCTTCCCTCTGCTCTCCCGCCCCATCCAGGAAGACAGGTTCTCCTTCAGGTCCTACACATGCCAAGCTCGTTCTCTCTCTACGTGGAGACTTTGCACTTATGTTCCCTTTCCCCTCGATTCTCTTCCCAGCCACTGCCCCATGGTTGGCTTCTTCTCCTCACTCACATCCAAGCCTGAATGTCACGTTCTCAGAGTCGCCCTTCCTGACCTCCCAAACTGCGGTGCCTCCCCAGCCACTTTCTGTCGCATCACCTGGCAGCGCCGATATCTATATTTGTTCCCGGTCTCCCTCACCCCCAACCAGTAGGGCAGCTTTACAAGACAAGAGACCTTGTTCTCCTTGCTCACCGCTTGCCTGCATTGCTTGGAACTGTGCCTGGCACATGGCAGATGCTTAATATTAATAAATATTTGTGGCATTAATTATCTTTATTACATATTTATAATAATCCTAAAGTTGTACATTACTATTCCTCTTTAACAAAGGGGTAAAGAGAGGTTCAGAAGTTAAATAACAAGGTCACCTTTGGGTCACCCATGTCTAGTAAGGAGCAGGTTCAGGATCCCAGGTGGCAGCTAACTCTACCCTCTCTGACAGTCAGGTCTTGAGACCTTGGGTGAGATGTGAGAACATGTCCATGTGTGTCTGCAATACCTCTGAATGTAATTTTGCTTTGTAGCTGGAATATGCAACCTAGAAGGCATCTCAGAGACCATTTAGTTTTGTGTCACTCATTGTACTAGGGAACAAGCCAGCCCACAAGGGAGAGTGACTGGCCAAAGGAAAACACACAGTAGCCAAGGTGAACTTCAAGCTGAATTCCCCTGACTCCCCATCATGTCACGGGCCACCATATATGGCAGCCACCGTTGTGTCCTGCACAGAGGTGCTGCTAGGGGCGGTGGCTGAGAGTGGACTGCAGCAGCTCTCCAAGCCACGCACCCCATGGTCCTGCCCAGAGGGGGCACCACATTCCATTTTGCACATGGATAAACAGCCTGCGTCTCTTCTTCTTCCTTTACTTGCGTCCTTAGAGTAGGTTGATGTCTAGAAAGAAACTGTTTCTAGCCTCCTGGACATTAGAAGTATTCAGAAGAGTAGCTGAAGGCACTCAAAAGTTATTCACCTCAGAAGGATGAGTTGTTCTCCCCCAGGTAGTTGCGGACTCATCGCTTCTTTCCTTAATTAATAGATGAAACTAAATATAAAACACTGTAAGCAAGCAGCAATCTGGGAGTTCAAAAAGATGAACTACTATTATACAGAGGGTACTTGAGTTTATGCCTCTTCTGTGTCCAGCATTTTTCTCTCTTTCTCTCCCCTAAAACACCCTTACTCAAAAATAAAATCCTCTATATCTGATGAATAAGAAGATAATAAGCGCAGGCCTGGAATCTTCCAACTCTCAGAATGCTAAAAAAAAGTCTAGAAGGAAATGTCCAACAAATTTATCTTTGGGTGGTGGGCTTGGGGGGGGATTCATTTTTTCCCTTCTGCATATTCCTGTAGTGATTTCCTGTAGGAAGCATTTATAGTGGAGGGAGAAAAAGCTTGTATTTTTAAAGAGAAAGTGAAACAGGAAGGTAAAACCGTGGGTAACAGCTCCCGGCCAGGTTTTAGAACCACACACAGAGTTGACTTCAACAAGCCGAGCTGGGAAAAGTACTACCAGTTAAAGCTTTTGCCATTTAAAGCAGGACCTGGAGCTGGAGGGGAAAAAAAAAACCAGACCCCAAAGAGGGAATTCTTTTTATAAGCACCTTTGATTTGGATTGCAGGCGCATTGCTCCTGTTTCAAAAGAAGTGTCGCTGGGCTGTGCCTCAATGCTTTCCGGCAGGTGGCGAAACCAGCAAGCCTCTTGCACACCACCAGGTTCTGTTTGTTTCCTTTGTGCTAGACTTTGCCTGTCTCCTATAAAATAGCAGGAGAAGGAGCCCAGGAAGGGTTCAGAGATAAACCCTGAAGAAAATGGTGTGTGAAAATGAAATTATAAAGCCTCGAAAGACCCAAGGAAGAGTGGAGAGAAATGTTTTCTGGTACTCTTAAAGAAATGGGAAAAGCAATAGTCTGATGAAAGGGAAAACAACTCTTTTGCTTTTCTGTTTGTAAACTCCCCCCCACCCCCACCTCCTTGCTGCCGCCACCCTCTAAGACGAAGTCTGAAAGCAAAACACTGAGCTTTGCCCAGGGCTGGCTCCACCCTCTCCTGCCCTCAAGGCAGCTGGGGGTGGAGAAAGGGGATGTCAGCCAGCTTGGACTTCTTGCCCCTGCAATCTAGTCTCAGGCCCTGGCACTTTTCTGGGGTGTCCAGCAACAGAGGGAGCATGTAGATGTGTTTAAGAAGGCACACGAAGGATTTTGCTGGAGAAGCAAGTCCAAGACTAGAATTTGCGATAAAAGCATAAGCCCAAAGCTAGAAGTGAGGTGTCAAGAAAAAGGAAATGGGAAAATTTAGGCCTTATCCTTGGATACAATTGCACAGAACTGCCTGTACTTGAGTTCTGGTGCAGTGATGTGTGGGTGGTTTTGCAGGTGTTGAAAATCTTGGTCCAGGGACTGATTCAGAGTTGGCTGCTTTGGCAGGGTGGTCCAAGTGAGCTTTATATATACTTCAGCAAGAGGACCCTCTAAGAGAGGAAGACAGTCAGACCCAGAGGCATCATTATGGTTTAGGAGACTCATTTATTCATTTCCTTTGACACGTTTTATGTGTGACCTCGGCACATTGGGCCAGGGGCTGGGAATAAAATGGGGACCAAAAACAGATGCATGCTCACCCTCTCCACTCCCATACTCATTAATCAGGAAGATAGACATTGATCATATACGAATAAGTCAAAATTAAAACTACAGTAAGTGATACGAAGCATGGGAGCTTTAGAAGGCTAATACACTATAGCTGTCTCCTCACTACCTGAGTCCTGACTCCTTAGTTGCAGGATTCAAAGGATTCTGGCAGATGGAGACTGGTAAAAACTGACCTGGAGTATGGGGTTAGGAGTACAGCCACAATGGCAGCCTTGCTATCACTTTCCCGAGGGAACAGTGAGCTGCAGAAGGGACCGACTTTCCCAGGATCCTTATACTGAGCTGATGTGAATAGGAAACAGGCCCCCAGAAGATCTGCACTAGTGATTATCAGACACCAGCCGGACAACTGACCCTGCTTCCTGGGGGGGGGCAAGAATAAGGGCAAGGCTGGTGGCCAGAACTGTTTAGGGAAAATTCCTCTTCTTGAAGTACAAGGCTGGGAATGAGTGTGTCCCTGCCCTACTTTCCCTGTGTTTCCATTTTCCTAACCCATTGGGTTTGGCCATTAAGTCAATGATCTGCCAGGGCTGTGTGGCTCTTTGGCTCAGGATTGCTCAGCAATCTGTCTGCTCCATCCAGGCCCTGCCTCCGTGAGTCCAAATCTCAACACCAGCTTCTGTTCTTCTGCTGTGCTCCTGGGGACCTGTAGGGCCTGTTAGGTTTTGAGTCACCACTCCTACCAGGATGTGAAGCATACTAATAAAATTGATTCAGAGACCACTCCACCCACTTTCTATTTGATTTTCCATCCCAAATTTTATTCACCTTTTGACAAAATCTACCATCCTTTGTGGATGAAACCACTGTTTGAGTATTAGGAATATAAATCCTTGGCCACAGGTTATGGAGTTAACATAGCCAGAGTCAAACTCACACCGCATGTTGGGGAGTGACTCCTAAGAGCTTGTGAATAAGCTTCATTATCCACAAGGATTATCATAAATCCATGAAGAGTGGCTTCCTCCCTTGTCCCTCAGTGTAGTTCTAAATAACAGCCTCTCCCAGGCCCACGAATATTCAATACTAGAAGCTCTCACACCAGAACTCTCTGCCGCACACATGGAGGTTAGTTGTAGCTTGAACTCCTGACTTACAGACTTAGCAGAAAAACAATATAAATGATAAAAATAACTATTCTGCCCCCAATCTCTTGGAGATATGAACTTGGAAAGGCTCTCTTTTCCTTATAAGCAATTTTTTAAAAGCACTGTCTACTCTTGAGGCCCTCACATATATTAATTATATTGCTAAACTCAATACTATTAAACTATGCTTTGTGTGGATCACTGTACAATATAGTAGTGTGAACTACACACAGTGTAAGCTACCACACAGTGTAGCAATGTGCACTATATATAGGGTGAGCTGCTACACAGGGTAGTAGTGTGAACTACACACAGCGTGAGCTAATACACAGAGCACAAAGTGTAAACTGATAAACAGTGTGAACTACACAATGCAATTGTCTACACAACTATGCAGTGAAATAGTGTAAATTATTACGTGATGAAGTAGTAGGAACTACCATACATACAGTAGTATGAAGTACTATCCAGTATAGCAGGATGGACTACCGCACAGTATCTTACTGTGCAGGTCATACGATCTTTGAAACTTTTCTGTAAATCTAAAATTATTCCAAAATAAAAGTTTATGTTAAGGAAAGCCTTCTAGTTGCACTGTATTCATAGTTTTCAAACATCCTGCTCTTCCAGCAGCCTCTTACAAGAAAACTTAGGGCCTACTATTCCAAAACAATTGCCGTTGTGTAATTTCAAATTTGATTCTGAGCCTCTTTATTGAAAAGTGTGAGACAAGCAGTTGCAGAATTCTTACTATTACAAAGAGGGAAACTTACTAGTTTCTGAGCACAAGCAAAGCTTTTCCTGCAAAAGTCATCTCAAATAAGCCTTTACAAATGAGACACCAAGTGTTATGGACAGCAATGTTCTCAGAAGCATTTTCACAACAAATGCAATGATAAATTTTGAAAGATTCTTGAAGCGACCTACTATAAAAGATGACGGTGAAGCTGCACAACAAATCAGGGAAGGCCATTCTGTGAAAGGCCAAACAAGCTCATGTTAAATATGTAACCTCCTGGTGGTCCAGACAGATACAAAGATAGAATATAGACTGTGTGGGAGGGTAGATAGCATACATGTTCCATACACCATTTCTGCAAGTCCCTCTTTCATCAGTAGGGCTTTTCTTTGGAGCTGGGAAGCAGAGAGTTCAAGGCTGACTCTAATCTAGCCAGGAACACCAACCTCCTAAGTAGCTGGTTGGAGATACCCCACTTGGGATAATACACAGTTGTTAAATGAAGAAGACATTTTATAGGTTTGTGTACAAAAAAGAGAAACCTTTCAAGTAAGCCAGTTCTGGGAGAGAATAGTCTCACACTAATTCATTCATAAGACAGTAGAGAAGTTACTTAGCCTCTTTCAGCGGGGATAATAACTACCTTGTAGTGTTGTTGTGAACAATTAGCAATTTACCTGGCTAATAATGGCTGTCATTTACAGTTCTTGCATGATGCTTACCTGTACATTCTTACCTGTACCCTTTAGAGCTATCATCTTCTTTAATCCTCATAACAACCCAATATTGTCAATATCTCATTTCTTCAGTTGAAGAAATAGAGGTCCTGAAAGTTAAAATAGTATAACTTGTTTAAGGACACAATGATGGTACTTGTCAGAGCCAAATCTCAATTCAAATTCAACACCTCCTAGCTATGTGATCTTCTGTAAGTTATTTAATTTCCATGTGCCCCAGTTTCTGTATCTGTGAAATGGGGATAATAACAATGCCTTTTGTTATCTTGAGTATTAATAATAGATGTAACTAATGATAAATTAAACAGTAAATGTCATGTGTTTAGCACAGTACCTAGCACACAGTAAATCCTTAATAAATGATAGATTTATATACTACGTGAAAAATCAGATGAGAAGGAATAGAGGTTGATACTTTGTAGAAACAGAGGAAATCACATAAGCAGGGCTTTTACTTGGATCAAAAGCTACCTGAGTTTTGACTGGGAGGCAAGTTGCAATAAAATTAAACTTTTCCTGTGGAAGTAGCAATATATCTTATATAACATATGAATGGCGTTTAACATTGTCTCTAACATTTTATGAATCATAATCACCATCATCAAATGACCATATTTTAGCCCTTATTGAATTATAGCATCAATCAAAGAACTGAGGATCAGAAAGAGAGTCTCCCATTTACAAGGCTAATGTAACCCTTGAAGGTTCCATTTCTACTTAAATATTGTAAGCATGCTCACATACCATTTTCATTGTTTCTGCTCTAAGTTTACATTGTAAATTTTCTGTAAGTTGAATCACGTTTTTACCAATTCACACTTTATTGAACCACTAAGAGTGAGTACCATCCATAACGACTATCTGCTTATTATGTGACCATGACATCAAGACAATCAAGGTACTAAAATAAATTGAGAGTGTAAGAAAAGTCAAGCAGCAGGCTTACATTTTAAAGAGACCATTGAACTAGGCATTTAAATGCATTTGAACTCCAGGTACTGCTGAATCATTTCTATTCTTCCCTTTAAGTGACCATTCAACTTTAATTTCTACTGAGACAGAGAAAACATCATCTCCCTGTGCCAATCATTTTATCTTTGTACTCAGATTCACCATGAGACCAAAATTATGCCATCTCAATAAAATAGCCTCAGTGTGCTGTTATATTATGCTAGATACATTAATTTTTGTCGGTGGTTCCTGGCTCATAACTCCCACAGCCCTTATTACAGGGTTCTGTTATACTGTTGGGGTGTTTTAGGCCTCAGCAGACAGAATCTCTCTCTTTCTAACCTTCTCCTGTCCCCCTTTTACCTGCTCCTTTTTCTCCTGAACTCAGGACTCTAATCCTCTCGCACCTTTCTGTCTTCAAGCTGGCCATAAAGAGATTCTCTGACCTACCTGTCTGACTGTAGGTCATAAGACCCCGATTTCAGAAGGGGTCCTGCCTCATACCCAGGAGGAAGGAATGCTGCACAGAGAGTCCAAGAGGAATCAGAACCTACATGCCTTGCTAGGTTTCCCTACTCAGCTTGTTAGTATTAGATCATATTACTTTTATTCAATCTATACATTTTTACATAGTTGTCCATGCTTTGATTATGCCTATCCAGTAAAGCCTCCTTTTATGGAGCTCCATACTCCTTCCTATGCACTCTTTATCTGTACCCTTTGTAATAGCCTTTGTAAAAACTGGTAAATGTAAGCAAGTATTGCCTTGAGTTTTGTGAGTCACTGTAGCAAACTAATCAAACCTAAAGAGTGGGTGTGCGATCCCTGACTCGTAGCCTGTCTGGCAGAAGCACAGATAAAACAACCTGGGGCTTACGCTTGGCATCAGGAAAAAGAGACATCAGTCCTGGGGACTGAGCCCTCACCCTGTGGGATGTGATGGCATCTCCCGGAAGATAGTGCCAGAATTGAATTAGAGGACACCCAGCTGGAGTTCACTGCAGAACTGATTCGTTGTTTGGAGTGTGGGGAAAAATCCCTACACATTTGGTCGCAGAAGTCTTCTGTGCCGATTGTTCATTCAGTGTTGAGTGAGAGAATAGGAAAAAACACAGTTTATGCTTTTTCCACTGACAGCACCTAACTCTTGCTACATCCTTACAAAATCCTACATCCTTGCTACAAAATTCTCTTGCTACATCCTTACAAAATCTAAATTGCTGTTATATATATCCTTTTTGACTTTGGTATCTCTAGCCTTTCCACTGTTTTAAAATTTAAAATATATCCTGTTATCAAAGAAAGATTTATCAGAAAAATCTGTCACTATTATTTGAAAGACAATAATTTAGTGCAGGGATGGCAAATATGTAGCACACAGACCACCGCCCTCCACTACATTGCTCACGGCAAGTATGGCGAATCAGCCGCTTACACACTCCACTCGGTTGAGCCTGGCATAACCTCGGGTTTCTAATCAAACAGCACTGCAGGAAGACAGGAAGTGTCGAGTAAGATTGATGGAAGAAATTGGGATATTTTCCATTTTCCATCACCTGTTTCCCATCACCCATTTGTTTGATCCAAACCAGTCCTCATGCTATACGGCTGCCACTCTGTTCTAGTCCTCCCTCTGGCCAGGTCCACTCTGTTAGGTCCTGGAGAGCAATCCCAGCTGCCAGGAGAGGGGAGATGCACCTTGTATAGTCCAGGATTCTAGGTTCCTCCCAAGCAGCAATATCAGAGTGGACCATGCCACAGAACACAGACACGCCACTCCATTATTTGTTTCCTGCAATGACTCCAATAAGGTCAGCATCAAAAGTGAAATGTTAGCTACATGTGGTAGCTCTCTCCAGAACTCAGGATCAAATAAGTCCTTTTATGCTAAGTCACATCCTTCCCTTTTCACTAGTTGTGAGAAATCACTTTCAAACTTTCCTTCCGACCTTCCCTAATGGGGGTATAGAGAGATGACATATGACCCCACTCTTTAAATCACAAGGAGATGTTTTTCTCATTATAATGCCATTACAATAAGGTGATACCTCTGGGGAAAAAGACCCAAGGCAACAGGGATGACATAAGCACAAGGAGGCTTTGTCAAAGCTCTTTAACTCACTTTGGTCAAATTCTTTCTGTGCCCTTAGGTACTCTCACCTGCATGGTTAAAAGTATGCAAACTATTCTAGCCAGCCTGTTGTATATTTCTTCCTCCATGAGGTCTAATCTGAACATTTTCTCCAAAAACTTTCCAAATTTTGTGATCCCTCGCTGCCTGCTTCCCTCCCCCTGCACCCTCTGGTCACTCCCGTCCACCTGTATGGCTTCAGATTCACCCATCAGATCATCAAAGGACAAACGTTGCTCCTTTGCCAATAGTCCAGCCGCGCCGTCCTTCTGAGACAACACGTGCACTTGCCCACAGGACTATGCAGATGGCTGGTCTGTAGGGACAGTATTTGTAATAGGAGTAATGTAAAAAAGGAAACCCTGCAAGAGTGAGGCCAAGATGTCTAGTTTTTCATTAAGCAAGAGATGTCTGAGCTTTCAAGCTCTCTGGGACCTACAGAGCCCTAAAGAATAAGATTGTCTCTCCTACTTGTCCCCTCCTGGCTCTCTCAGCAACAGCCACATGGGACTTGTTGCAGTTTCCAGGACATGTTACCCCCGGAGTCCTTCTCCCCCAGGCATCTGCATGGCTGGCTCCATCAGTTCTCCATGTCCTTATTCAAACGTCACCTTCACACTGAGGGAGCTTCTTAAGACCCCCATCCAAAACAGAAAATTGCAGCCCTCTACTCCCCATTACCCCTTCCTGCCTTATTCCCTACCATTTATCACTATTTGTTTTAGTGTCAGGCGTCCTCAAACTATGGCCCACGGGCCACATGCGGCCCGCCAAGGACATTTATCTGGCCCGCCAGGTGTTTTTGCCACTGCTGTGTGTCCTGCTTAGCAGGCAACTCATCCCAGGCCCACGGTGCACATGTGTGGAATGTGCACCGCACTCTCCAACGGCCTTCCAACAGTCTGAGGGACAGTGAACTGGCCCCTTGTTTAAAAAGTTTGAGGACCACTGGACTATTCTAGGAGTATTTACTGACCTTGCATGTCTGACTATCTCCCTCTCCGGAATGTAAGCCCCAGGAATAAAGAGACTTTGCCCCTTTGCATCACTGCTGCATCTCGAGTGCCTAGGACAGAGCCTGGCACATGTTAAGTACTCAACGCATATTTGCTGAAAGAATGAATAAATAAGCTGATAATAAAAAGTTGAATTAGGAAGCAAAAACCTATTAGGATGTGTCTTAGCTTGGGCTGCTATGCCAAACAACAGAAATGCACTTCTCCCAGTTTTGGAGGCTGAGAAGCCCAAGATCAAGGTGCCATCAGGTTCAGCCTATTCTTGACTTGTAGGCACCTCCCTTCTCACTGTTTCTTCACATGGCCTTTCCTCAGTGCCTACTCCTGGAGAAAGAGAGATCTCTCGGTCTTCCTCTTCTTAGAAGGGCACTAATCTCATCATGAGGGACCCACCCTCATGACCTAATCTGAACCTAATCACCTCCTAAAGACCCCACCTCCAAACACCATCACATTGGGGATTAGAGCTTCAACCTATGAATTTTAGGAGGACACAAGCATTTAACCCATAACAGTGTAAGCCATCATAGGCACAGACATTTGTGTCTCTTTTTGTTCACTGATGTGATCCCAACATCTAGAATAGTGCTTGGCATATAGTAGCCATTCAAGAAATATTTGCTGAATAAGAACAGGAGAAACTGTCTGTAACTGCTGAACTAAAAATTAATGGACACAATCAAATCACAGAAGTGGCATTGATATACAAGCTCAGATTTCTACTCACCAAACATTATCCAATCATTTATCAGGACTATTAGTTAGGATGTTGGTTTTGTGTTAGTGATAGAGACCCAAGTGAACTGTGGTTTAAGTCAGAGGGTCACACATCATAAAGTAGATAGATATTTGTTCTTCTCTCACATTTTAGTCCAGTTCTGTATGGTAGTTTCACTCTGCAAAGTCTTCAGAGGTCTGGACACTTTCTATTTTGTGGGAAAGGAGAAGAAAATGCCATGTTCCTTCCCTTAAAGGGCATACCTAGAAGTTGCACCCATCACTTGTGCTCACATCTAATGGGCCACACGGTCACACCTAGCTGCAAGTTAGAATAGAAAATGCACTTGCAATTCTAGACAGCTATAGCTCTGTACTTCTGCTGTAATAGAGGAATAGGTGAATACATTTAGGGGAGATTAGCAGTCTATGCCATACCATGTATTTTAAAATAATCATTTAGAATTAAGATTGATGTCATGTAAGTAATTGTTGTAGGTGGATAATGCATACACAGAGGGTCATTATACTATTTTCTTTACCTATGTTAATGTTTAGAATTTTCATAATAAAGAGCTGGGCATGGTGGCTCACACCTGTAATCCTAGCATTCTGGGTGGCTGAGGCAGGAGAATCCCTTGAGCTCAGGAGTTGAAGACCAGCCTGAGCAAGAGTGAGACTCCATCTCTGCTAAAAATAAAAAATTATCTGAGCATTGTGGCATACGCCTGTAGCCCCAGCTACTTGAGAGGCTGAGGCAGGAGGATCGCTTGAGCCCAGAAGTTTGAGGTTGCAGTGAGTTATGATGACGCCACGGCACTCTACCAAGGGTGACAAAGCAAGACTCTATCTCAAAAAAAAAAATTCATAGTAAAGAGTTCTAAAATATTTAATTGCATAGGCATATAGTATAGGATTTTGTTGGTGTTTGAGTTAAGAAGTAGGATTTGGCATGGTTCAGTATATTATCAAAGGATGGAAAAGGGTTGGGGGATTTACAGGGCTTTGAAGGACTCCTGAGGCATTGGAGAACCTATGTGGTGGCCTTCCTCTGAGCCAGCTGCCAATGCAAAGGCAGAAACAACAACAAAAAATACTGACCTAATAATTATTTTAAGATTCTCCATCTCTATTGTGATGGCTCCAGGGAGGACAAAAATACCTGGAGCGAGAATCCTGTTTTTAAGAGATGATGTTTGGTTCTGGCTATTCCAAGCAATTCCCCTTCCCCCCTGTGTTCTGGGGGCTTGCTGGGGCCACCACACATTGGCCATAACCACCAGTTCTGCTCCAACCTGCTTCTGGTTATTCTTTATATGTTTTGTGTATGTGTGTGTGTGCATTTTTAGAGATGAGGTCTATGTTGCCCAAGTTGGTCTCAAACTCCTGGCCTTAAGCAATCCTCCCACTTTAGCCTCCCAAAGTGCTGGGATTACAGGTGTGAGCCACATCCCCAGATTGGTTATTCTTTATAAAGAACATCATGCACAACTTCATAAAATTTTGTTTTCTAGAATTTTGTTTTATAATTATTCCTTTTCTTTTGTAATTGTTTACAAAAGCTCACCCCTAACCATGAAATGCCTGGCTCAAAAGTAGTACCTGCCACCTTGCAAATGAGATGGTGTTTAGGACCTTAAAGGCCTTTTTGGAGCAATGCTTCTCAAAGACTGACCCATCATCTCTGAGGGCTAATCCAGACCCTCCTACTCATCAGCTTGGGAACCCTGGCAACTTGTGGAAACTGAGGCCCATCTCCTTCACTTATGCAATGAGGATACTAATAAGTTCTTTAAAACCAGCCTGTCATGAAGGATGGATCAAAACATCAGTGAAAGTATCTTTAAATATAAACATAAGGATTTTTTCAAGTTCTTATTCCTCCTTAAGCTTCATTTTCTTAGGGACTTAAGAACAATTTCTTCTTAATGTTTCCCTGGCCTCATAATACTGGCAATAAAGTAAGATTTGCATTCTGAGCTCCACACTGTGTTGTCTAACTCTGCACCCAGCCACCATTGTAAGACTTCTAGTTTTCCTTCAAAATCTCTGTAGGCTCCTAGAAGTTCTCAGAGGGGCTTCAAGTGATCACCTCTTTAGCCCTTTCAGGCGTAAGGTGGCCTTAACCATTAATATTCTTGCCTTTTCCTTCTCTGGTTATCTTCAAGTCCTCAGAAGCTCAGAAAGCTGTCACCACAATTAAGGATACTGCTTTATGAGAACTACAGCTGCCAAAGACAATCTTGGAAGATGCTGCTAATTTACAAATTCTACTCTTACCTTTGGTACCTTCTTGTTGTCAGCTCAGCTATTTTTTTATGGAGTGGGGGGCGGTTGGAAATTAGTCCCTATTTTTTTTTTTATTTTAACCCAATATACTTTATTATCGCAGGACATCAGTCTTAGCTGAGAGTGCTGTCTGCTGTCACCTCCATAATGAAGTGAAGACATCCTCTCACCACCTTTGGGCTACACTCTGCTCTGTGGGTCTTGGCACTGGGCTGCTGAGACTCCCACTCCTTAGTGAGATTTTGATAAGCTGGCCCTTCTGACTCACTCTTGTAGCCTTTCTTCCCAACACTCAGACATGAGTCCATGGCATTGCACTGGGAAAGAATCTGAGAAAAAGACATTATACTCCAAAATCTGATGGAGATTCTCCGATTCTGAGACATTATTCTTGAATCAAGCTATTACTTCTCATTTCTTCTTTTCCTCATCCTGATTCTACACAAGGAGGCGCTTCTGCCGGTGATGCAAATAGACTCACTCCATCACTTCTTTGTGTCCAGGTACTTATGTATTCCAGGAAGGACACAGCTGTGGTTGAATCTAAAATGGCTACCATACTTCTTTATGAGCTCCTGTGCTGTAGACTGAATGTTTGTGACCACAAAATTTGTATATTGAAATCCTAACCTCCAATATGATGGTATTAGGAGGTGAGGCCATTGCAAGGTAATTAGGTTATGAAGGTGGATCCCCCATGAGTGGAATTAGTGTCCTTATAGGAAGAGACAGGAGTTTGCCCTCACTCTCTCTGCTGTCTGTCAGGTGAGGACACAATGAGAAGACAACCGTCTGCAAAGCAGATCAGACACCAGATCTGCCAACACCTTGATCTTGTATTTTCCAGCCTTTAAGTCGGTGAGAAATAAACATTCATTGTTTAAGCAACCCATTCTATGGTATTTTTGTTAAAGCAGCCAGAACTGACTAAGATATCCTATCTCTGCAAGTGACAATCTCTTCTCACTACCATATATGAAAAAGGAAATACCATGGATTAGTGAGTTAGTTCAACTACTCAGGTTACTTAAGTTTGTCAAATATCATGTCAATATTTATGGATATTAATTCTAGAGACAGAAAGAGCATTGTTGAGATTTGAGAGTACAACACAGGTACAATGTGAACTCTGAACTTGAGAAATTCACCATGTAAGTATCTTTCATGGGAAAGAAAATAAGAATATTGTAATTGGCTGTATGTTCTCCTTTTCCATTAGATTTCTTGCTTCTTCTCTTCTTGGTTCTCTGTCTTATTTCTGGAAATGAACAAACTCAAAATAGATTGTTTACTGCTTAAAATTTCTTTTTTTTATGCCTTGAGCTATACCAAGAGAAAAAAGAAAACCAGTCAATCAAATATACCCAATCTTTCTATAAAAAGAGACAAAAATATTCAGGATATTTTAGACATAAGACTATTCTAATTTTTAATCCTGTTTTACAGAAATTAGAGACTTGGGTCTAAATTTAGCTGGGTCTGACCTGCTTCACCTAGACTCACTTGCCATTAACAATGAGAAAGAATTTTAAAATTCTCTAATTCCTGTCAGTTTCTATTATTAATCAGAAAAGCATTTCCTTAATCCTTCACCCCATGAGCAGTTTCATTATAGTTTCAAATTTTGTGTAAAGAATTCTGCTTGAAATATATTTTTTTCAGAAAACTTGATTTTCAAGGAAATAGAATTTAAGCAATTTGATAAAATTATGTTTATAAACTATTCACTTGTTATAAAGGAAAATTCAAAAGGTCAGTATGCTCATGTCATGAATTTGTCCTAAAAAAAATTGTAGCTGTTTTGTTGAAGAGATATGGAATAGCAGGTGGCCAGGAAGAAGTCTTAATTAATTAGATCTTTTGACCCTGAGTCACCAGCTTTTCAATTTTTCTCTAGAGGAAGAAAGGGTTAATTTATATTATTTTCATTTTTTTCAGAAAGGACAGCCTCTAGGCTCTCAATTCCTGGGCTTAGTGTCAAGGGTGCACAAAATAATGAGAAGTCATATTACAGATCTTTTCATTAGCATCTCAAAAGGCTGCATACCCATTAAAATACCACTCTAACCCTCCCGTGTAGATAAGTATATAGTTTGGTTTGGGAGTAAGAAATTAAATCTCTCCACAAGCATCTTCTCCCATTTGTTTAACTTTGCCTTAATTTATTTGCAATCTATTCAGTGCCACACATTTAAGATAAAGGAGGCTGAACAGTAGATACTTGGCAGCTCTTACTGTATCACTCCCAGATAGAGAGAGTCACTTGACACCCTACAGAGGAGAAAGTATGTCAGAGCTCCCACGAGCAGCTCAAAGACTGAACCCCCACAAGGCTCTTTTGACCAAGAATTTGGTCTTCTGGCAGCATTTATTTCACTCACAGCACTTAGACATAAGTGAATATTTATCCTTTGAAGGGAGGGTCTGGGCACAGAAAATGTGGCAAGCTCAATCATATTGAAAAGAAACAGCAAAATGGCAGGTGTAAACCCTACCTTATCAGTAAATACATTAAGTTTAAATAGAATAAACACCAGAATCAATGGCAGAGTTTGTTAAAATCAATATAAAGACATGATCCAACGATTGGCTGTCTACCAGAGACACACTTTAGATTCAAAGATACAACTAGCTTGAAATTAAAAGAATAACATACAAACAATAACCAAAAAAAACTGAAGTGGTTATATCAGATATAATAGACCTTAAGATAAAATTTTTTTCTAGACACAAAGAAGAACATTTTAGGACAAAAGGTCACTCAGTCAGGAAGCTATAATAATTATAAATATATATTCACCTAACAAAAAATGTCTTAAGATACATCAAGTGAAAACTAATAGAATTAAAGGGAAAAACAGACAACAATATTTGGAGACTTCAATACTCCACTTTTAATAATAGATTGAACATCTAGGTAAATTATAAACAAGAGTATAAAAGACTTGAACAATACTATAAATCAGCTAGAACCAGCCAATATGTATTGAACAATCTGCCAGCAACAGAAGAATACACATTCTTCTCAAGTGCACATAGAACACTCTCCAGGATAAACCATATATTAAGGCATAAAAGAAACCTCAATAAATTTGAAAAGATTGAAATCATGCAAAGTATGTTCTCTGACCCCAATGAAATTAAATTATTAATCAATAATTAAAGGAGATTTGAGAAATTCACATAGGTGGAAATTAAACAATATGTTCTTATATAACTAATTGATCGAAGAAGAAATTATAAGAGAAATCACAAAACATTTTGAGATGAATAAAAACAAAAATACAATATACCAAAACTTAAGCTATTCAGCTAAAGCTGTGCTTAGAGAAAAATTTATAGTTATAAACATTTATATTAAAATAAAAGAAATATTTCAAATCAATAACCTAATATTCCACTTTAACAAATAAGAAAAATAAAAGAGCAAACTAAACCCAAAGCAAGCAGAATAAGGAAAAAATAAAGATTAGAGAGAAAATAACTGCAATAGAGAATAGAAAAACAATAGAGAATAGAAAAACAATAGAGAAAATCAACCAAACCAAAAGTTGTTTCTTTGAAAAGACCAACAAAATTGACAAATCTTTAGAATGACAAAGAAAAAGAGAGAAAGAAAGAAAAAAAACTAAAATTACAAAAATCAGGAATGAAAGAGGAAACATAACTACCAATCTTACAGAAATAAAAAGAATTATATAAGATTAGTATGAAAAATTGCTTCCAAAAGACTACATAACCTGGACAAAATAGACACATTTGTGGAAAGACATGAACTACCAAAACTGAGTCAAGAAGAAATGGAAAATCCAATTCAGATTCAAGAAAGTAAATAGACAATCTGTTGAACTGGGAGAAAAACATCTGCAAATTTGACATAAACTACCAAAACTGAGTCAAGAAGAAATGGAAAATCTAACGCAGATTCAAAAAAGTAAATAGACAATCTGTTGAATTAGGAGACAACATCTGCAAATTTTACATCTGATTTGAGACTTGAATTCAGAATATATAAAGAACTTTTAAAACTCAACATAAAAAGTTAAATAACTCAATTAAAAATGGGCAAGTCAGTTGAACAGGTATTTCTGCTAACATACACAAATGCCAGATAAGCACATCCAAAAAATGCTCAACATTTTTGTTCATTAGGAAACTGCAAATTAAAACCAAAATGAGATACCATTCCACTTTTACTAGGATGGATAAAATAAACAAAAGACAATAACAACTACTGACCAGGATACAGAGAAATTAGAATCCTGTTGGGAATAAAAAATAATACAACAACTATGGAAAACAGTTTGGTAGTTCCACGAGAAGTTAAGCATGAAGGTTTCATGTTCCAAAAATGGCATATGAGAGAAAGGAAAACATACATCTCCACAAAAATGTGTCTATAAACATTTATAGAAACATTATTTATAAAAGCCAAAAAAGCAAAAACAATTTAATGTCCATTGACTGATGAGTGGATAAATAAAATGTTGTATATCCATACAATGGAATATTTTTTGGCAGTAAAAAGAAAGTACTGATACATGTTACAACATGAGTGAACCTTGAAAACATTAAGCTACGTAAAAGAAGCAAGTCTCAAAAGAGCACATGTATAATTCCATTTATATGAAATTTCCAGAATAGACAAATTCATAGTGACAGAAGGTAGAGGGCCCAGGGGTGAGAGAAAGGGAATAATGAGGAATGAGGGTTATTTTCGAGTGATAAAATTCTCTAAAATTAGATAGTGGTGATGCTTGCACAACTCTGTGAATATACTAAAAACCTTTGAATTGTACTCTTTAATAGGATGAATTTCATGGTATATGGATTTATCTCAATAAAGCTGCTATTTAAAAGAAAAAATATAAGCAATAGGCCAGATTTGGCCCATGAATCAATAGTTTACAAATTCCTATTTTATAATGATGCCTACTATAAATATACATATACACATATATATGTACAATAAGTGCTATATGAGTGTTCAATGAATAAATAAAGTATGCTGTTCCCTTAAAAAAAATCACAAGTAGAGGTTAGGTAATGAAGGGAAGCCATGGCATCTCAGGCAACTGCAAGAGTGTGAATAAGGCATGGAGGTAAGAATTCATAGAGTGTGTATAGAGAGCTACCCACAGCTCAGCATGGACAGGCCATCAAGTGTTGAACAGGCAGTGTAAAGAAAAGAGGGAGGAAAAGTATTAGGAACTGTGTGATAAAAGCCTTATGCCAGTTAGGATGCCCCAGCAATGATGATAAGGAGTTATTGACACTAATGACAGGGATAGGAGAGCAATGACAAGGAATGATTACAATGAAGTTAGGGATGGAAATGAGAAATGGGCTTAAGAGATGAAGAAGCCATAAAGGGTTAGATTCATTGATGGATTAAATATGAAGAGTAAAAGAAACATTGAGGGAACCTAGGATAACTCCCATCTTTGATTAGAGCCTTTTGTCCTTCACTGAGTCTCACATGAGGAAAAAAAATCCTGCATGAAGCAAACAATGTACACATACACCCCACATGTATACTAAGTGTGGAACAAAATGAGAATATTCACATAGAGAAAAAAATTTGAATCAAAGGTATTATTGGGCAAGAGTTAGAAGAGGGGGTTATTGTATGAACTTGAATCCATATTCCCTGGAGTTCTAAGAGTATCATCATGCCTTTGGCTAGATATTGAGTGTATTCACTCTTGAAGAGAGAAAGAAATACGTTCAAGTGCACACACACACACACATATACGCACACAAGGAGCTCAAACTCAAAATTCTTACTTTATGCCTATCAATTGTTCCTAGAGCTACACAAACCCTCCAATCTTCAGACAAGTTCTTGTTCCCTGCAGCGGTTGCTCAGCAATGCTGAGCTGACCTTCAGAGAAGCTACAGTAGAAGGCAGTCCATGGACTGCAATATCAGGAAACCATGTGACTCTGCAAATATTTTTGTGTCTCAAAAATCCTTATTTAGAAAGTCCAATAAATTTAATGCATTAATATAATTATATATAATTTTGCAATAGACAAAAGCGATCTATTTGTAAATTTGTTTTTCAATAAAATTTGACTATGTGCAAAAAGAAAACTGATAGAATGAAGTATTGTCAGGAAAATTATTGATAGGTCTTGTTTTTGCTGTTAATTTTAATTATTTTAATTAATCTGGGCTCTCTCAGAACTGTCTTCTGGTTCTGCCCTTAATTAGTGGTTTAACCTTAAGCAAGTCGTTCTTTTCTTTATCTGTCAAATGAAGCATTTGAACTAGACCACTGTCTAATGTTCCTTTCACCTCTAATAATATTTGTGTTTCTGAAATAGGAATTAAATTTTAGTCATAATCTAATTACATGTTAAATTCCCTTGCCCCACTGTGCTAACTATAGCAACTAAATCACTAATAAACTGGAAACAGCAGAGAAAATATTTCAGTTTAGTTCAGGGACAGAGTCAAAGAGAGAATTATTAATACGTTAGTTGATTAAATATGGATTTCATGATCACCTATTTGTCTATTATGGTCAAGAGGTTCCAAGTAAAGTGCCCACTTGTAGCCAAATTGCATTAAAAAACACTTTTGCAATTTTGGCAGTTTTAAAAAATAGCTAGGTATTCAGTTTTTAAACTGCATGCTTCAGAAATTTGTATAGAATAACTAATAGAAATGTGCCTTCAGAGAAAAGTGGGTGATTTGTTTTTATAAATCTACAACTGCTCTGCACGTATCTTATAGCTCTGTGCAGCCAACGTAGATGTATGTCTTGTTGTGAAAGAGCCTCTTAGATAACAGAATCCTCTTCCTGAATTCCACTTACCACACAATAAATATTCTGTAATAGATGCATGACAAATATTGTTATTATCTCCATTAAGTTATTCAGGTGGAGGTTATACTTTCATTACTATACAAATACATTTAAACAATGACCCATTTGCAAATAGGTATGTCCGTAACTATGAGAGTGGATAATACTGATATTGCATTTCCTCTGACTTCAGCCAAGCATAAATGTGACAAATGGCTTTATTGCTCTACTCTGGTGTTCAGGAAAAATCAGAGATTTAAATTTGAATAGTACTAAATGGCTCTCTACACTCAGGTAGCCCTTCCTTGACCATCTGCCAATGTGCATACTTCCTAATATAGAACATCGCTCCTGCTGGCAAATTCATTTCCTCAATTTTCTAGAAGCTACAGAAAAGCTCAGCATAGGCATAGACTCTAGCCGCCCCTTAGAAATGGTAAACACCTCAAACAATGAAAATCATCCATTTCCTTGAAAAATTAAAATGCAATTTGGCAAACATACCTTCTCTGGGTAGAGCCTTACCTTAGTAAGAGGCTCAGTGGTTTGACTATTCATCTGAATCATTTAGGAGCTATTTGAAGACAGATGAGCTTAAATCACATCTTTAAACAAAGCAAAATAGATTTAGACTTCCACAAACATCTGTTAATTTTTCATACACACTGAATCCATTAAGATAATTCACCTTATGGTGTAACTCACGAGAAAAAGCTCCCAACACAACACGGAAGAAAGGAAAATTCAGTTATGCAAATGATTTCCATTTAAACTGTGCCCAGTGAACAATAGAATAAGTGATTCAAACTGCATGCTAATCACCTTCACATCCACAAAGCTCTAGGAAAGCCAAGGCGGACAAGATCAGATTTTCTGCAGGATTCAAGAATGACAGTGTCCTTGAGGGTAGAAGCCCTGGCCCTGTCAGATCACCCATATAATAGAGAAACTTGTCTGGGATTCTAGTTGTTTCTCTCCTTAAATATACTTAATGGGCAACTATTTTCCTCTGCTGGGATGTTAGGATGATTTGGGATAATGAAACAATATCTTATTATTTTTTTCAAATTATTCAACTTGGACCAAATCAAAAATTGGCTGCAATTACCTTGCAAATGTGGCTAAAAACACCCTTGGTCCTTTGTAACTGAGGAGGAAATACCGGTGACTGCTACTTGTCAGCAGCCTTCAGAATCTCTGAATTAGGAGGGAATTACTCTTGACTTCTTGTAAGGTTTGAGCCTCTGTGGATCATGCCCAAGAAGGTGATTCTATAGCTGAAAACTTTGATATCAAAGGTCATGTAGGTACTTGGGGCATCTGAAAGGCTCTGCTATGCTTAAAGTAGCAAATTCTGGCATACAAGGGTCTTTCAGATATCCCAAAGACTGATTTAAATGTCTTTTTAAAAGGTATTAATATTTCCAGCATTTCCCATGAGCTTTCTATTTCGAGTAGTTTTAATGTATTGACGACTTCCTTTTGAGCCAGATACTATACCAAACAGTATAGAATTTCCTTTGATCTTTAGAACAGCATTATAAAATGAAAACTATTTTTTTTTTGAGACAGAGTCTCACTCTGTTGCCCTGGCTAGAGTGCTGTGGCATCAGCCTAGCTCACAGCAACCTCAAACTCCAGGACTCAAGCAATCCTTCTGCCTCAGCGCCGAGTAGCTGGGACTACAGGCATGCGCCACCATGCCAGGCTACTTTTTTCTACATATTTTTAGTTGTCCAGCTAATTTCTTTCTATTTTTTTTTTTTAGTAGAGACAGGGTGTCTCTCTTGCTCAGGCTAGTCTCAAACTCCTGAGCTCAAACGATCCACCTGCCTCAACTTCCCAGAGTGCTAGGATTACAGGCATGAGCCACCGTGCCCAGCCAAATGGGAACTATTATATTCATTCTACATTTGAGGAATCTTTGGCTGCAAGAGTTTAAGCTATTTATATCAAAAGAAAGGAGAGAGCTGGGATTTTTGATTACTGATCTGAATGACTTCCAAAGTTCATAATAGTTCCAATATGCTACTCTACTCCCTGCGTAGCAAGAAAGAGTTATGATCACTCTGAAGCCCAGACCATAAGGTTCATTCTTCTACACCTAGTGTCTTATTTAGTTCAGGCTTTTATAACAAAGTACTGTAAACTGGGGGACTTATAAACAACAAAGATTTGTCTCTCATTGTTCTGGAGGCTGGAAGTCCAAGATCAAGTTATCAGCATAGTCATGTCCTGTTGAGGGCCTTCTTCTGAGACGTAGACTGCTAACTTCTCATTGTATCCTTCCATGGCAGAAAAACAACAAGCTAGCTCTCTAACCTTTTCTTATAAAATCATTAATCCCATTCATGAGGGCTCCACCCTCATGACCTAATTACCTCCAAAAGGCTTCATCTCCAAGTACTAGCATATTGGGGATTAGATTTTAATATATGGATTTGGGGCAGGGGACACAAATATTTAATTCATAATATTGGAGCTAAGATTTGTACCATGGTCAAATGACTTCCAATGTCCATTCTTGTTCCAATATACTACTCTACTGTCTGCATAGCAAGTTACAATCACCCTGATCCCCAAGGCCATAAGGTTTCTTCCTCCACCACTAGATTTAAAGTGTCAGTCTGGAGTTCAAAACTCACATGACTTTGCCCTTCCTCAAAGGATTCTAATTCAGTGGGTCTGGGAGCCAGGCAGGTGCTGTTTTCTAAGTTCCCCAGTTGGTTCTAATGCACACTTTCAGTCAAGAACCACTGATCATATAACTTAGTGATCCTATAACATTGGGATCCATGTATACATTCTTAGACATCCTGAGATCTGCAATGATGTTTTCACTGTTGTGTTGTCATTTCAATGATAATTTTTTAAAATTACTGCTATGATTTGAGTATAGTTTTTCCCCTCAAAAACCCATTTTGCAATTTGACTCCCAATGTAACTGTATTGAGGGCAGTAAGACCTTTAAGAAGTGTTTGCATCATGGGGGATCCACCCTCATGAAGGGATTAATGCCACTCTCATGGGACTGGGTTAATTTTCAAGGAAATGAGTTCCTGCTCTTGAGGGACTGGAGTAGTTACTGTGAAAACAGGTTATTATAAAGCAAGGCCACCCCTCATTTCTGCTCCTTTCACATGAACCCACTTCCCCTTCTGCTTGTGTCTCATGTTCTGACACACCCTGAGGCCCTCACCAGAAGTTGCTGCCATGTCTTTGGACTTCCAGCCTCTAGAACTGTGAGCCAAATAAACTTTTATTCCTGATAAATGACCCAGTCTCAGGTATTCTGTGATAACAGCAGAAAACAAACTAAGACAATTACTGTAAGTCAGTTCTGGATCTGGAGAACCATGTCCTGCCAGCTGACTTTACTCCATTCCACACGTTTCAGTTTTGCCTTTGTAGTCATTCATTTGTATTCATGCCACAAATATTTATGTTTCTAATATATGTCGCACAATATTCGATTATAAATAAGACAATAAGCATGTTTGCTCATCTCAGATGGTGTTAAAAATAGTGACTACTGGCTGGGCGCGATGGCTCATGCCTGTAATTCTAGCACTCTGGGAGGCCGAGGCGGGTGGATCGCTCAAGGTTAGGAGTTCAAAACCAGCCTGAGCAAGAGCGAGACCAGTCTCTACTAAAAAAAATAGAGAGAAATTATCTGGACAACTAAAAATATATATAGAGAGAAAAAATTAGCCGAGCATGGTGACGCATGCCTGTAGTCTCAGCTACTCAGGAGGCTGAGGCAGGAGGATCATTTGAGCCCAGGAGTTTGAGGTTGCTGTGAGCTAGCTGATGCCACGGCACTCTAGCCCAGGTGACAGAATGAGACTCTGTCTCAAAAAAAAAAAAAAAATAGTGACTACCTCAATTGACTTTCAGCAAAGGTGCCAAGAACACACAATGAGGAAAGGACAGCCTCTTCAATAGGTGGTGTTGAGAAAACCGCATATCCATATGCAGAAGAATGAAATTAGACTCTTATCTCACACCATATACAAAAATCAACCAAAATGGATAAAAAAACTTAAATGTAAGACCTGAAACTGTAAAGCTACTAGAAGAAAATAAAGGGGGAATACCCACAACATTGTCGGGCAATGATTTCTTGACTAAGACTCTAAAAGCTATGAAACCTTCAAAACTGCTTCGCCACATGGTGACCAAGCACCCTGCATTAAATTACAAGCCTTTGGAGTTTTTCAAAAGAAAAGCAAATGTGAACATGAAGAACAGAAGCAATTATTGAAGAACACCATTTCATCAAATGTGTCTTGCACTGAAAGCATCATTCTTAGTGGCTAACGGCATTGCTAAAGCTAAGAAGCCCTTTACTGTTGGTGAAGAGTTGATCCTGCCTGCTGCTAAGAATATTTGCCATGAGTTTTTAGGAGAGGCTGCAGTTCAAAAGGTGGCACGTGTTCCTCTTTTGGCTAGCACCATAACTAGACAAACTGATGAAATAGCAGAGGATATTGAGACACAATTGTTAGAGATGATTAATGACTCACTGTGGTACCCAGTCCAGATTGATGAGTCTATCGATGTTGACAAGGCAACGATGCTTGCTTTTGTGTGATATATTTTTTTTCAGGAGGATGTGCATGAGGATATGTTATGGGCATTTTTGTTGCCAACCGACACCACAGCTGCAGAACTATTCAAGTCTTTGAATGATTACATATCAGAAAAACTGAATTGGTCATTTTGTGTTGGTATATGCATGGGTAGAGTGGCTTCCATGACTGGATGGTGGCTTTCTGGTTTCACTACTCGGCTCAAGGAGGTCATTTCTGAATGTGAGTCTATGCACTGTGCCATCCATACAGAAATGCTGGCTAGCCAAAATATGTCACCTGAACTAAATAACGTTTTGCAGGATGTGATTAAAATTATCAACCACATTAAAGTCCATGCCCTTAACTCACATCTGTTCACACAGCTCTGTGAGGAAATGGACGCAGAGCACACATGTCTTCTCTTATACACATGAGTGAGGTGGCTTTCTAAAGGTAGAGCACTGCCCAGAATTTTTGAGTTATGAGAGCCACTTCAGAGATTTCTTTTAGAAAAACAGTCACCAATGGAAGCACATTTCAGTGACACAGAATGGGGCGCAAAATTTTCTTACCTATGTGACATATTTAACCTGCTCAACAAACTCAATCTGTCACTTCGGAGGAGAACAGCCACTGTGTTCAAGTTGGCAGATAAAGTGGCTGCATTCAAAGCCAAACTGGAATTATGGGGGTGATGAGTGAACATGGGGATTTTTGGCACATTTCAAACATTAGCAGAGATTTTGAAAGAGACTGAACCAGGGCCTTATTTCTCCCAGCTGGTGCTCGATCACCTATCTCAGCTTTCAGAAAAGTATGAGCATTACTTCCCAACCACAAACAACCCCAGAACTGGGAAGGAATGGATCCGTGACCCATTTGTGAATAAGCCAGGTGAACGGACTTTGTCTGGGCTAGAAGATGATCAACTGCTTGAGATTGCAAATGATGGTGGCCTTAAAAGTATGTTTGAGACAACTTCAAATCTCCCTACATTCTGGATTAAAGTCAAGGTGAAATATCCTGATATTGCCACAAAAGCGCTGAAAAGCCTGCTTCCATTTCCACATCCTCTCTTTGTGAAGCAAGGTTTTCTGCAGGGACAGCAACCAAAATGATATTATGGAGTAGACTGGACACAAATAACACACTTCGGGTGTCACTGTCTTCCATCACTCCCAGATGGAACTGTCTAGCTGCAGGAAAACAAGCTCAGGGCTCCCACTGATTTTGCATTATGGTGAGTTGTATAATTATTTCATAATATATTACAATGTAGTAATAATAGAAATAAAGTGCACAATAAGTATAATGTGCTTGAATGATCCCGAAACGATCCTCCCCCTGAGTCCATGGAAAAACTGTCTTCCATGAAACCAGTCCCTGGTGCTGAAAAGGTTGGGGACCACTACTGTAAGGGACAGAATATAACTTTTAATGGAATGTTTCCCAAAAGGCTAAAGATCTTATTATGGGCTGAATTGTGTTCCTCCCACCAAATTCATATGTTGAAGTTGTAACCGTTGGTCGCACAGAATGTGACCATATTTGGAGACAGGGTTTTTACACAGGTAATTAAGTTAAAATGAGGTCATCAGGAAGGGCCTTAATCTAATCTGACTGGAAGTTTGGACACAGACATTACAAAGCGAAGACAGTATGAAGACAAGGGGAGAAGACAAGGAGAGAGGCCTGGAGCAGATCCTTCTCTCGTGGCCCTCAGAAGAAACCACCCTGCTGACACGTTGATCTTGAACTTCTAGTCTTCAAAACTGTGAGAAAATATATTCCTACTGTTTAGAATGCCCGGCCAATGGCACTTAGTTATGGCAGCTCTAGCAAACAAATACACATCTCATTCTTAAGAGTAAGGCAGAGTTTTTTTCCTTCACATGGATCTATTTATTTTTCAAATTTAAAAGTTTATCCCTAAAACATCTTGATCTATGTAAAAGGGTAGTAAGTCTTCATTCAGATCAGATCTCCCAGGACTTTTGCCAAGTGGGTTGGTCCGATGAGAAGAAGCTGAGACGCATACTTGTTCCCTAGGAGATATCTGGACCAGTTGAGGCTCAATTGACATCTTTGGAAGCACCCTGAGGAATACAGGATTATTAAGGTTTCTCATGCATGGATTTAGTGGCAAGAATTAAGATTCTGGAGAAAGAGTACAGATTGATCCTGTGTTAAGCTATAAGCAATTTCATTCTTCTCACCATCATGAGGTCCCAAGTCTTCTGCTTGCAGAACGAGGTGGTATAATAAAAGTCGGACATATCTGAGTCTCAACTCTAGGCCATGTGCTCAGTGGGAGCTGCTCAAGGATCAGCACCCAGGAATAAGAAGTGCCAGGGTTGTAGCAACAAGGGCCTTGGTGACTAGAGTGATGTTATACCCTTGGAAGTGACTGAGCAGCTAGAGAGAGCTGAGACTGAGAGAACTGAGTAGCATATTCATCAGGCCTGAGGGGAGAGAAGCAGGAACAGGACAGGACTAAGAGCTGACTATAGGGAGGTCAGCAGAGGAGAGTGAAGACCGAAGCCTGGTCTAATGCTCCGTGCCGGAGGCTCCTGCAAGGATATGTCTTTAGAGCGTGAGCAAGTGCACTCTGCCAAGTGGAAGATGGAAACTTAAAGGTTGGGACTACTTCTGAAAATAGAAATGTTGTAGGAAAAAGATTTGATTGCAGTTTAATGAAAGTGGTGCCCAAGCAACCAGAAGGAAAAAAACATTTTCACCAAGGATAAGATGTTCCAGCAGACAACGTTGCCATGGCATTTCAAAGTGCTGGTTGCACCAGAATCTTGGCTGTAAATTGAAATGGAGCCATAATCGGGTGGCATTCAAATTCTGGCACACTGTAATTAAGTAATTATTTGAACCAATGGCTTTATTAAATTTCTCTCCACAAAAGCCACATTCATTATATTTAGCTCCTGCTTCATATTTCTTAGTAGAAAAGCTAAATATCCAAAGCTTTCTTTACTTGTTTATAAATAATAATGTAAGGATTTTAACTCAAATACTGGAAGTGTATCCATTGTTAAAATATAGTCAAACCTTAGAGTCAGTTACCTATAAAGAAAAATAATAAATTCATATCCAGATATATGCTATGAAGAAAAGAAAACTGGCTCAAGGGATGAAAAATGCCAGAAGGATTGTCTGTTTACTTCCAGGAGGCAAGAATATTTGAGAAGAGATCAGGATGATGAGAAAGACCCAGCCATGATAAGATCTGAGAGAAAATCATTCCAACTATAAGAAATAGAAAGTGCAAAGGCCCTGAGGCAGAATAAATGTCACCTGATTGGGGGACAGTAAGTAGAGCAATAAGGGTGAAATTTAGCAACAGGGGCAAGTAGAGGAGCTGAGATTAGAGACTCAGGCAAGGGACAGATTATGTAAAGCCCTGTAGGGTGAAGTAAGGAATCCAGATTTTATTCTAGTGGCAATCAGACTCCTAACAGCCTTTAGCAGGAGGGTGACATTCTCTGATTTGTCTTTCCAAAAGATCCCACTGGCTGCTTTGATGAGACTGCAAAGGATGCAGCAAGGCCAGCTTGGAGGCATTAACAAGCCAAACAATGGCAGTGGTTTGAATGACAGTTCGGTAAGTGGCGATGGTGAGGAGAAATTGCTGATGAATTCACTAAGGGATGTGAGGAAAAGATGAATTTTAGAAGAATCAAAGAGAAATCCTAGGTTTAGGGCCTGAGGACAGTGATGATATGTATAGGGGTGGAAAATCTTAGGGAAAAATATACAAGACTGGCAGGGCTGTTAATAATTCTGTGTGTTCGTGGTAAATTTCAGATACCAATGAGGCCTCCGCATCGGGATATTGAATAGACAGTTGAAGATGTGCATCTTGTGCTCAGGTTAGAGTTTTGAGATAAACCTATAGACGTCGGCTCCACTCGTGTCAATATGGTACACTTAAGAGTGGTGGGTGTGACCGAGATCACCATGGGTGTGGATTAGATGACTAAGAGAAGCTCTGGGTCACGCCTACCCTCTGAGAGCTGGTGAAGAGATGAAGCCAGCAAGCGAGGTCAAGAAGAAAAGGCAACAATATAGGAAGAAAACTTAAAAAAAAGTCATAGTCAACCATTACAACTGATACTAGGAGTTCATATTAAATATGGACACACTGTAGTCCCAGATACTGGGGAGGCTGAGGCAAGAGGATCGCTTGAGCCCAGGAGTTTGAGGTTGCTGTGAGCTAGGCTGACGCCACGGCACTCTAGCCCCGGGCAACAGAGTGAGACGCTGTCTCAAAAAAATAAATAAATAAAATAAAAAAATATGGACAGAGGATGAACCAGCACACTTGGAACTAATGGAATGGGGAGGGACTGGAGACATTGAGAAAAGCAGCAGAAACTTTCACAAAGTTGTGCTTTGAACAGGGAGCAGAGAAATAGGCTGGAGGAGGCTCTAAGGCCAAGGGAAAGATATTTTCAAAGTAGGACAATATTCATGAATGTATAGATGGTAAGCCAATAAGAATAATCCAATAGAGAAAAGTTGATTGATTGTATTAATCAGGCTAAGTTATTCTGCAGTAAGAAATAAAAAACAAAGTCTCATGTTAACACAATAAAATGTTATTGCTCACTCTCTGCCGTAATCACTGGTGGAAGGGGTGCAGGGGTGGGAGTGCCTTTCTCTGTTCTGGTTTTTGCAGTCATTTGACAAGGGTCCTTCCATGTCAACACGAAGACCCTGAGTTCTTTCAAGGCAGAGCGAGAAAGTGGAGGCTTATGCAGGGGATTTGACGGCCAGTTCTGGAAGGGTGTATATCATTTCCACTCACAGTCCCTTGGCCAGAACTCAGTCTTACAGCTCCAGTGGTACAATGCGTGAGCAATATGGCCTTCCGGTGTGGTCTGCAGGAAAACGATATGGGTTTAATAAATACCTAGCATTGACACTGCAACCGTCCCTACTTCTTGTCACAAAATACGCATTTCCTTCTTTCTCCCACACATAGAGTGAGGCTCCTTACGGTGCAATTCCCTATGAACTAAAAAGACAGGTTCTCTTCCTCCACTCCCACATACTATGTGCAATGGTGGGGCAGAGACAGAATAACCACAGACACTTCCACTCACGACAAGGAAAATTGGGAGATGCTTGGTAGCCCCTGGCCTGTAGCAATTCTGAAATACCCCTGGGCCTACTTTGTGAAGATCCTCTATTATTGAAGGGATAAAATACCCCTTGAACAAGCCCAAATTCTGCTCTCTGAAGGAGAAACTCACTTGCTCTTTGTTCTCCTTGATGCTGGCCTTCACTCAGGGACATTTTTTCTAGTTTATTATCCATTTCGGCCATATCTACTGTGGGTGTCAGAGTGTGCCCTCCTTGAGAGCCACACAGCTCACCTGGCCCACTTTCTGCATGAGCGTTGTTTTAAGACTCACTGAAGAGTCATAGGCTTTTTTTAGATAAGGCTCAAGAATTCTTTGGGGGAACACTCTCTCAAATAATTAGCATGCTTCGGATTTATTTGCCTCTAGTTATCCCGTGTGCTGTTAACTATATTAAAAGTTGTTTTGTAGATTTGGATCACAGATCTCTTTGTTTCTTCACTTCCCCAACCCTACGCCTGCCGCTCTCAACCCAGTGGCGGCTACCTTGAGGCCACCAGGCTTGAATAGACAGGCCACCTCTCTGCCTCCAAGCTGATCTCTGCCTCTAAACTGAGTCACTCCATTCAACGAAGAAGTCTCACTGGGTCTTTGTCGCTCAGAAACTTTTAAAATCACATCTCTTTCTTGGGGTCTAGGGGTCTAGAAGCAGTTGACTGTTTCAACCATTTAGGACTCGGGCTTTCTATATCCTTTCCCCTTTCGTTTTTGCTTACAAACTGTCAAGTTCTTTCCTAAACTCATCTGGGTTTTTTTGTACCATATTTCATTGATTCTAAGATGCATATTCATTTCTCATTGAAACATCTTTGAGATTGAGCTGCATTTCATAATTGATGCAATAAAAAGGCATATTGTCACAGCTTAATTGACTTTTTTCTGCCTTGCTTAGTGGCATATAAAACAGAAACGTGTCTTACTATCTATGACATATAGTCTCTGAACTGTATAAATGCCTTGCAAAATGTAGTTAACAATCACTATAAATTTAACATTGTTGTTCAATCTTTTCCTCTAGAAATGTAAGTCAGCAGGCACGTAGCCTTCCAAGTGACCACACAGGTGTCATGTTTACCAAAGTTTTGCCACCACATCCATGGACCTCCAGCCATCTAGATTTCTATTAATTTTCTGTATTCTCACCACATGCCACCCAATGGCTAAGCAAAAATCATGGCACCACCTCCTAGTCTGACACAGTGATTTCTCTGCCACCTCTGAGAAGAAGCTACACCTGTGCTTGCACAGTTTGGTTTGGCCTTTTGCTCCTGTCCTTCCCGGAGAACACTATATCCCAAGGAGAACCTGAGCCTCAGTCAAGGGCCCTAGATAAGATACATGGAGCAGAGCTGAGAAGATATGACAGATCATAAAACCCAAAAGATACAAGGCTTAGATGGTTTTAGAAATGATTTTTATGAACCATTTTAGGAAAAAATAATTATTGTCCTGTGCAGATTGCTTCACAGAATATATTTAAAAAGGAAGGCTACAAACTCATTCTATAAGGCTAGCATAACATTGACAATTAAAACTAGATAAAAATAGCACAAGAAAAAATATTTAAACCACCTTCACTTAACATACAGAAGCAAAATTTTAAACACATACTAGTAAAATAAATTTAGCAGTCTGTTAAAAAAAAAACACAACTAAGATGGGTTAATCCCAGTAAGGCAAAGATAATTCTATTAATACATTAGAAAATTACTATAACCATCAGAAGCACATATTAAAAGAAAAAAATAGTTATTTTAACAAATGTGGAAAAATCACCTGACAAAAATAATTTTATGCCAACTAAAAATGAAGGAAAATTTTTTCTTAACAAAAGTTATATATCAAAAAACCACACTAAATTCTTTCTTAACACTGATAAACATGAGAATTCCTTAGAACAAAAGTGCAAGACAAGTACACAACTAAGATTGTTTATATTCAGCAATGTACAAGGCCCTAGTCAACATAAAGAAATAATACTCCTGGATACAGCTGGAACCCATTCTACTAAGTGAAGTATCTCAAGAATGGAAAAACAAGCACCACATGTACTCACCAGCGAATTGGTATTAACGGATCAACACCTAAGTGGACATGTAGGAATAACATTTGTCGGGTGTTGGGCGGGTGGGAGAGGGGAGGAGGGGATGGGTATATACAAACATAATGAGTAAGATGTGCAACGTATGGGGTGTGGTTATGCTTGAGGCTCTGCCTCAAGGGGGGAGGGGGGCATGGGCAATATACATAACCGTGATATTTGTACCTCCATAATATGCTGAAATAAAAAAAATAAATAAAAAAAAAGAAAAAAAAACAAAGAAATAAGATATAAGAATTGAAAAGTGATATCTGTTTACAAATCAACAGAAAAATATCTGTTGAAATTTAAACAATATAATTGTAGGACTTCCTTGATGATCTACAACAAACCATTAGAACAACTAAGATAAAGTAGCACTATGGTCCCCAACCCCCAGGCTGGACCAGTAATGTCTGGCCTGTTAGGAATCCAGCCACACAGCAGGAGGTGAGCAGCAGGCAATGTTGAACAGAGTAACTTCATCTGTATTTACAGCCCAGCCGCTCCCCATTGCTCACATCACCACCTGAGCTCCACCTCCTTGTCAGATCGGCCATGGCATTAGATTCTCAGAAGAGCACAAACCCTACTGGGGAACTGCGCATGCGAGGGATCTAGGTTGTGCGCTCCTTATGAGAATCTAATGCCTGATGATCTGAGGTGGGGCTGAGGCAGTGATGTTAGCGCTGGGGAGCAGCTGCAAATTCAGATTATCATTAGCAGAGAAGTTTGACTGCACAGAGACCATTATAAATCAATTGCTTACAGACTCAGCATCCTATCAGTGAGCGGCAAATGACAATGTAATAATAATAGAAATAAATTGTACAATAAATGTAATGCACTTGAACCATCCTGAAGCCATCCCCCCACCTCGGTTTGTGGGAAAATTGTCCTCCATGAAACTGGTCCCTGGTGCCAAAAAGGTTGTAGACCGCTGAAAGGCAGATTTCTAAATGCAACATCAGCAAGAAAAAATGAACAGCCTTTCTTACACTCTTAATAATCAATTAGAAAATGTAATAGGAAACTATTACAAAAAATTAACCAAATTAATGAAGAAAATTATAAACCATTACTAAAGTGGAAAATATTTAAAGAAGAGGCAGCTCTAAATAATAAAGAAATATACCATGCTCATCAATAGAAGAAATAAATATCTTAAAATGTCAATTTCCCCCAAAATTGCCTTTAAATTGAATGCAATGTAGTTTCAACCAAACATTTACAGAGCTCTGTTTTATTGCCTTGTATCATTCTGTTTTTGTATAGACAGGATGGCAAGCCAAGTGTAACATTTATGTGGAAGATGGATTTTTGAAGAAAGTAAGAGAATTGCTTTATATGATATCATGAATCATCATCAAGTTACAGTAATTGAGAGAATCTGGTTTCAACGCAAGACTCCACAGAGAGGCCAATGGAATAAAATAGAAAGCACAGAAACAAATCCTTGTCCATATGACAATTAGAGACAATGCATTTAGTTTTCGATTGTTGCTATAACAAATTACCAAAAATGTCTTAAACAACATAAACTTATTATCCCTACATCTCTATTGGTTAGAAGTCTAACACAGGTCTCATTGGACTAAAAGAAATGTATCAGCAGGACTGTATTGTTTCAGGCACAGTAAGGGTCAATCAGTTTCTTTGCCTTTTCCCACTATAAGCAGCCGGCCACCTTCTGTGACTCACCTGTCTTCCTCCATCTTCAAAGCCAGCAACACTGCATCTCTCTGACCAATCTTCTCCCTCTGACTCTCTCCTTCTGCCACTCTCTTCCACTTTTAAGGATGCCAGTGATTATATTGGGTCCACCTGGGTGATCTAAAATACTCCCCATATTTTAAAATCAGCTGAATAGCAACCTTAATTCCATCTACAACATTAATTTCCCTTTGCTTGTAATCTAACATATTTACACATTCTTGGACTCAGGATGTGGACATCTTTGAGAGACCATTATTCTGCCTACCATAGACAACATAAAAAATTCAATGAGCACCAGATACATTGAGGTTTTGTGAAAACTGAAGCTTATACAATTTAGTACAGGTGCTCTCTTTAAGAAAAAGAATACAAAAATATTTTTTAAAAATTGACAGAAATATATGACTATGTGACGACATTGCTAAATCTATGTCTGAAGCTGTAGAAGGATCCTGTGCAAGTGAGGGTCCCTGAAGCTTATGTTTCATTAGCATTCTAGTAATTCTACTGCTGAGCAAAAAATAGACTATTTGATTTAGGTTAGCTGGAATTATTTGTAAGCCACATGGACAAAAATAAATTCCTACATTATTTATACCAAAAAAAATAGTAGATTTAAAAATATACATAAAAAAGCAAAGCTTCAAAATATTTAGTTGGAGGACTTCCCCCTCCAAAGTGGTGGTGTAGAGGCAAGCTGGCTTCACTCCACCACACACACACACATAGAAAATCAAAAACAAATATACAGAACTGAGATCTACTCTAGCAACAACCAAAGTTCAAGTATGAGGATGAGGCAGTTCCCAGGGCCTCAGAGTAATAGAAAAACTCTTAGCAGACAGTAGGAGAATCAGACTTCCACATCTGCTGTGAAACTCTCTCCTATTCTACCAGGCACCAAGCGTGCAGAAAATCTGCCCATAGGTGGGAGGGGGGAAGTAGTGTAGAGTTACATAATGTGTGCCATCCGCACCACCTGGGGATTGGACAGGCTTAAAGCGCTGGCATGTGGGGGGGAGGGGGGGAGGGGCAATGTATGTAACCCAAACAATATTTGTACCCCCATTACAAGATGGAATAAAAAAAAATTAAAAAAAAAATTTGAAAACTTAGATAAAAAGAACAAATCTCTGGAAAAATATGATTTGCCAGACTACTTAAGAGAAATAAAACACTTGAGCCTAAAAAAAAAAAAAAGAAAGAAAGAAAATCTGCCCATAATTCATGGTTTCTACACTGAGAAAAAGTGAAATTGAGGTGGTCAACCAGCTTCCCCACCTTCTCAGGTTCCTTGGCAGGAGACTTTGCCTTAACCCATGGGGTGGCATTGTGACTGTCTGAAGGGAGCAACATCCCTGGGGACAGGCAGAGACAAATGGCAGGGCAGGAATACCACCCCAGCCCCAGAAGCTCTGCTCCATAACTTGGCCAAAGAACACACAAAATCAGAGTTGCTGTTTAGCACCACGCCGTAGAAAGTATGTTCCCCAGGTCTCCTGGGCAAGAACCCCTAGCCAGCCTTCCCACACTGCCAGGATAATCCCTTTAGGGCCTTCCCCACTTGGGACAGGCAGCACTCTGCCCAATTACTGGAACAGAAGTGAAACTGAGTTTAAGGTACCACCTAGAGCCAAAAAGGAGGCAGTGACCTAGCAGTGAGGACTTGCAAGGCAAATACATTCAATAAAATCATTTAGATGAAAAATAGAAAAATATTTTTATAACTTTGGGGTTGAGAGGGATTTCTTTAAAAAGTACACATTCTAATAAAAAAAAAAACATGTTTTAACTGCATTCAAATTTGAACCTTTTATTGAAACTTTAAACTCTGTTTCCCTTTGATGCCGCTCAGCGGTGTCTGTATTCAGCCCAGCCTCCCTACCTCGTCGGCCTCTCTGTGGATGAGATAAGGACAGACAGTCCGTGCACAGGGGACGGACACCAGGCCCCTCCCATACAGCACTGCTCAGCATCCTCCTTGACAGAAGAAACCCAGTCTTTCTGGGTAATCATTTAATTCCCAAGAGTGTTCGGCAGTGCCTGCTCCATGTAGCATATGATCCATGAAAGAATTGCTTTGGCTAGTCTTGTATAATTTTCCCAACCAGGATGTTTTCCTTTCAGAAGAAAAAGGCTTGGATGAGACTTGGAATTCAGGGGCACTGGAAATCAGAGGGAAAAATCAGTGGCAGAAAAGATGCCCATTGCCACGCCTCTTTCCTATGAGGCTACTCTGGCAGTAACTTAAGAGTTTTCAGTAATCACTTATGTTCAAAGTCTATGCTCCTATTTATAAACAGAAATGGATTTAAAATATAAAAAAGGTATCATATATTTAAAGAATGCAAGAATTCCTCGAGCCATATTTTGATTTTGTCGACGTCAGAGGAGGCTCCCAGGTGTTTATGCTTAACCTGGTTCCATTTCCTCATCTTTGGATCCTCTTCTGCTACAAGTAGGGCAGCTTAACTAAAACAGTTGCAGCCACTTTTTTCCCCCAATGCCTGTGCTATTCTAAAATCTGAGATTGTGCAGAAGAAAAACAATGGAGACTGGTCCTCAACGTTTCTTT
Source organism: Cheirogaleus medius (assembly GCA_008086735.1). NCBI lineage: Eukaryota > Metazoa > Chordata > Mammalia > Primates > Cheirogaleidae > Cheirogaleus > Cheirogaleus medius. The sequence continues at coordinate 81,956,550 of VBSM01002608.1, read as the reverse complement.
GAGTGCCATTGCTTCTGAGCCGGGGAGCTCACAGGCTGTCACAGATGCCCCCCTTGAAAGAAATAGCATGTCAAGTGCCTCAGATATCTCCTACTGTTAGCCAATCCTTTTGGCATCTTGCACAAGCAGCGCCACTGTCACTTGAATTTCTCTGGCAGAGACAAGAGCCAACTAGGTTTCCCTGAATCAGTGTCCTTGCGCAGACATTGCCGTTTCTCCATGCCTCCTCCGCTGCATCTGAGAGCTGTTCAGGCTACAACACCAGCCCCATTTTTTTTTTTCAGTGCAAGTTAGGATGCTTTTGTTATTTCTTCAATTATCATAACATGGGGAGGAAGCGGGAGATTAAGAAGAAAAGGACGGGCATCTGGTATATTTGACTATATTTCTTTTCTCTGAGCGTCTTTGTTCTCTTTCTATGTTCAGGAAAGCAGAGCTAAAAGCAGCAAAAGTGGGTCTGGGCCCCTGCAGCAGCAGCGCCTTCCGTTCTTGTTTCATACCAATCACCCTGCATTGAAAACAACTTCCTCGATTCTCACCATGTTTCCTACCATGTTCTGTATAAATCCCAACTCACCACTGCATTCATCCAACAAATACACTTTAGGCACCTGCTCGGCTCTGCACTAACTTCTGAAGATATAAAGACAGATGGAATATGGTTTCCTGCCCAGTGGGAGCCTCGGATTTATGAGCAGAACAGTGTAGAACCAATAATAAGTTCGGTGCAAGGTAGGCCGTGTGTAGAGCTGGAGCACCTAGCCCAGCCTGGAGAAACTGGAAAAGGCCCCTAGAGGAAGTAACGCCTCTGCTGGGTCTCAAATGCATAGGAGGAATCCAGCTAAGAGGAGAAGAGGGACAAGAACAGACCAGTCAGAGGGAATAACATGCACTAATGCAGGGTTTCCCAACCCCGGCACTAATGACATTCTGGGCCAGATCATTGTTTGCTGCAGGGAGGGGGCACTGCTAGATGCTCAGCAGCATCCCTGGCCCCAGTTCACTAGGTGACAGTGGAATCCCCTCCCCCAATTGTGGTGATCATAAATGTCTCCAGACATTGCCAAATGTTACTTCTGGGGGACAAAATCACCCCCGGCTGAGAAGAATTTGAAGCAGATTGGTATCGCTAAAGCATAATCACGAGACAGTGACCGACTGGTATTGGAGATGGAGAAGCAAACAAATGCCAGGTCTTTAAAGGATGTCCATGACTTTCAGCTCTAGGAAAGCTACTTAACCTAAGGAGACCGTATCCTATTTTGAAAAACGGAACTAGCAATACTTTTCCCAGAGGACTGTGGCCAGGGCAAAATCAGATCACATGTATAAGGAATTTGGCATAGTGCTGTCCCATACAAAACGAGATGTTCCCCACCCAAACCCTGCTTGGTTCCATCGTCCAGAATGGGAATTAGGGTGATGAATGGAAGGGCGGGCAGAGGCTGCATGAGAGGCGGGCAGGGCCGCCAAAGAAGGCGCAATTAAGCCCCAGGCAGAACTGACAAGTGGAGAGCGGGATAAGCTCCCACCTGGCCAACAGAAGATCTAAGTCCTCCTTACACACTGCTGAGCTTATCTTTCCAGAACACCTGGCTCACCTGTGTTAGTCAGGCACACTCCTTTGTTTAATATTTATCTCAGTCCAGCAAACAGCTGCAGTGTTCCTCATATACACATGCCAGGTCATGGGAAAGAGGGAATATGGATGATGATAGAACCTCCAGGCTTCAGGACCTCCCTATCAAGGTTGGAGAAAATAGCACACCCTGCTCCTTCTCTCAGCAAAATATTCCTCTCTCTAAGCCAACAGGTTCAGGTCCCAGCTCAGGCATCATTTCTTCTCTGAAGTCTGTCCTGGTGGCTCCTCTGTCCCTACAGAGTTTGAGCCCCCTTTCACTATGCGACCGCCAGCATTCATATGCCCTGGCTATCGTAGGCCCCGGCATGTTGCATTGCAACTGATTTGTCAGTTCATTTGTTGACTAGTCTGTGACTTTAAATAATTTGAAGGCAAGCATCCTCTATTTCTCAAATATTGATTGCACTAATGTATGGAGATGCAGAGCTCTAGTAAAAGATTCCAATGCCTGTAAGTAAGCAGAGATTTTAAAAATAGGGCATCTTTGCTCCCCCCTCCCCACCTACCAACGCTTACATGTGAATTACATCCTCACTAGTACACAACTTGCTTTCAATTCTTTGTCTCAGATTTTTCAACCATCTGCATTAGTTTCCTAGGGCTGCCGTAAACATGCTATAAAATTACCCCAGACCTGGTAACATAAATTTCTGTTGGGAATTTATTCTCTCACAGTTCTGGAGGCCAAAAGTCTGAAATCAGTATCACAGGGCCAAAATTGAGGTGTTGGCAGAACTGTGATCTCTGCAGAGGCTCCAGGGAATATTCCATTCCTTGCCTCTTCCAGCTTCTGGTGGCTGCTGGCATTTCTGGGCTTGTGGCTACACAACTCCAGTCTCTGCCTCTGCAATCACTTGTCTCCTCCTCTTCTCTGCATGTCTCTCCTCTGTGCTTCTCTTACAAGGACGCTTGTCGTTAGAGGTAGGGCCTAGATAATTTGGAATAATCACTTCATCTCAAGATCTTTAACTTAATTATATCTGCAAAGACCCTTTTCTCAAATAAGGTCATATTCTCATATTCTGGGAATTAGACATGGACATATCTTTCTGGAAGCCACAAATCAACCCACTATATCACCCTCCACCCATGATGCACCATTTAGATAGCCAACTAGCTGTGGCTACTTCCTGTATCCTTTTAGCCTGCTGGGATCCAGCTTCATAGAGTTAAAATTAATAGATTATGTGTGTTTTTTCAAGCCTCAAGCCTACCATACAACATGTGTTCTTTATAAGTGTTTTTCTTTCCTCCAGCATGTCATTGCAGAAAGACCACTGTGCTCAGAGTTAAGCATATGAGGATGGAGCCTGGCTTTGCATCTTATACTCCAGCCAACCGCAATTTTCTTATTCATAAATCAAGGGCCTTGGACAAGTTCCTGGATTTCTTTACCTCATCACCCATATCTTCTCTCATGTAGTCTCCACAGGAAGCCTGAAAGGTAGGGACTATTTCAATATTGATTCTTCAAAATCAGGAACCTATTTTAATATGATTAGGCAATTTGCCCATGATCACAAAGCAGATATGAAAAAAGTAAAGATAAGAAATGGTCAATAAAGATTAGATATAGTCTGTACTTTAACCCAGTATTTACTAGACTTTAAAATCTCTCATTTGCACTAAACCATGCATCTCTTCAACCATCTCCAGGTTAAAAAAAATCTCTTTATTTTATCCTGAGTTACTACTCCAATATAAGATTTCACCAGAAACCCAAACTCAAAATACTACACATGCACATATACACATACACACATACACACACACACACACCACAAAAATCTCTATTCACAAAAGACTCTATGAATAATTAAAATTCAGTTTCCATCTGCTTGACACTAAGTGTTGGCAGGGCCATGCACGAGGGCCTGTGTCAGCATTCTTCAGAGGCTTTGCAGTATCTGACAACTGCTCATAGCTAAACAAACCTACTGTCAAGAAGGCCAAGTTTGGTATAAAAGTTTCTACAAAGGACAAAAATCTCTTCTTCTATGTTGCCAACTCAACCTTAACAAGACAGCAACCCCATTATGACTATCTTCTTGTCAGTGCTTCCTTTTGTCCTGATTTCACGGGTCAGCAGACAAACAGCCAATCCCAGCCAAAGGCCAGAGCTGCAGGAGAGAAGAAAGAGAACAGTAATAAAAACTGTACACTGACGAGGGAGCAGACCCCATCTGGTGAATGGGTATGCCCTCCACATTTTTTGAAGTATTTGACATTCCATGTTGCATTTGAGAAGTAATAATCCACCTTATGATTTTTATTCATTGCAGACCCAGGTAAACGCCAATCAGAGATTCAAACTAGCAGGAATTCCTCAGTGTCACCATTCTAAGTTAACGTGCTTATATCCAAAAAGCCTCCACTCTTAGCACCAAGGTCTAATACTGTCCTAAGTCTTAGCCTCTAAGAGGATGAGAAAGTCAGAATATTGGGGGGGGGGGGGTTCGAAGGGGTTGATGAGATAAGGAAGTGATAGGGAGAGAAAACCTTGAGAGCCCCCTAGAGTCTGGAGTGCTGACCCCTCACACTGGGGCTCACAGATGGAGATACCCAAATTAGGCAGATTGGATGTCATTGTGGAGAGGGTCCCATACTGATGGCTCATGCTGACTGCAGGGTTTATGAGATCTCCAGAGGAAGACTGTGATCACCCTAAGGCAAAGCTAATCCGTCACTGAGAAATTACAGGCCACACTTTTAATTTTCTCATGAGTCTGATGTGGTCAAGGTTATAAGACCAATCTGCATACAGAACTTTTAGCTCTGACTTTGCCTATGGCCCAGGTACACCCTTAGTCTCCCAGGTTAGGCAGCTAAGACCACTCAGCTTCCTGGTCACAATGATCATCATTATACCCAGACACATCCTTCAAGTCTTTGTCAACTCTTACCTTGTCAAGAACACTTGAGCTGGTAGCTCTCCTTTAAATGGCCAACCTCCACCAAGGCACACCTGATATTCCTTACTCGCCTTTCCTTTTTCTTTTATCTATACTAATAGCCAACTTCTGACAAGCTCTATAGTTTACCTATATGCTCTAGTATTTCTTTTTTATTTCCTATCTCCCCTGCTAGAATGTAAAATCCATGAGGTCAAGGATCTTAGTCAATTTCATTCAAGCACTTAAGACGGTATCTGGCACACTGTGAGCTCTAAATAAACATTCCGCGAGTGAACAAATGCAAACTTCAGCACCAAATTCCAAATAAAGAAGATCCTGACTTAGAGAAGTGGTGACTTTAAAGTATAATTATGTTCAGAAGATGGCCTTTATTGTTGTTTGTTTGTTTAGGGTAAAATACCTTTTATTTATTTCTTGTCATAGAAATGACTGTTGGTAACTCTGGGGAACCAGACAGACACAGGGGGCAGGAAAAAAACAGGAAAATATTCCCCAGCAAGGCCAGGGTATGCCCTACTTTTGGACACTGTTTATTTAAAGATCATGCCTTGGAATCACCTTTCAAAGCTTCAAGTCCTGACTCTACCACTTGCTTGACCTTGTGCACATTATCAAAACTCTCTAGACTTCAGTGCACCATTTTTACAATAAGGATAATAATTATGTTAAGTTTAAGTAAGATAATCCATGGAAAAGCTTACCACTGTGTCTGGCGTATAGTAAGTTACATTATTATATCTTTAAGCCAAATTCTAAAATATTTTTAATTCATCTTGACCTGGTAGCTTTCAGCCAATAGATCATACCCATGTATATATTAACAAGTAAAACGAACCACAAATACTCACCCATGTTCGTAGCAATTTCCCAGGAATTTCCTCAAATGTAGCCAACCAGTTCCTGAATCTGTCCCATTCGGGCCGCGGTTTGTTAATCTAGCTTCCTACTGATGTTCATGCTCTATCACTTTGGTCTCTCTAGCTACCAATGCTGCCTTGGGGAATCAGATGCAGATCAATTCTACCCCCTCTCCTGACTTAACCCACATGTAAGTAGAATATGCAGCCAAAATAGTACCTCAAGATCTGTGTTTCAAGCTGTTGAGCTTAATCCTGGCCTAACCAACCCACCTGATTCTCCTTCACCAGAGGTCTTAGACATGCTCAAGCATAAAACTTTAATATTAAATCCATCACTTATTTTCTTTGGTGTAATACAAGATATTTATTTAATCATTCACTCAGTGTTCACTGAGAGTTGTTTTATGTATTTATGCACTGACATTAGTGCCAGAATAAAAAAAATTAATATACACAAACAAAATCCTGCTGTATAAATTATCCCCAAGACTTGCAATATATTCAATGACATGTAATACGTTTTCTAGCATAGTCAATATAAACTGGGTGACTGTATATTTTGCTACCTGTGAATCACAGTAATAAACTATCAAAGCAAAAGGCAGATATACTAATTCAGATCAATAGAGCTTAATGTCACTGAAAACTTATTAAATGCCTTACCACCATGGCCTTTCTCACGAAGGAAGAATTGCCTAAGGAGTATTAATAAATTTCCAAAACGAAAAATCTTAAATAAGGCCATACCTAACAGATATAAATCATATTCCTTTTACAATTCAGATTTTCAAATACATAAATGGAATAATAAATTTTGAGGGAAGCTATTCAACACTCAATGGCTTCAATTCTTGCTCCTGGCATTCTCTGTTAGCAACAGTATCATCAACATGAGCCCAAAGAATTGAGTTCTATTTTGATCTTTGCAAAAATATAATTTTAGAAGCAGAAAAATGAATTACTCTTTCCTTTTACCATTACCAAAGGTATACATGTAGCTTATATATATATATAAAATCTTTGATTTGATATGATTAAATCATAATCCCTTGTTTTGTTATTGCTCTTGCTGCTCTCAAATTGGATTTTCCTAAAGGACTTGTTCTTTGTGAAATGCTGGACATAGTACACAGAGAGCTTTATAAGTGTTGTTCCTTTTAGTACTCTGATGACATACAGTTGAATGGACATGATTGTAGCAGCAAATGACTGAGCCTGCAGGCTTGGAGTGAAAGGCATTTAATTATAGTTTTAGTTCAGAGTTTGAATTTCTTGGGCCACATCCAAGGTTTCTGCCTCAGTGTCAGCATCCATAAAATAGGTAAAGCACAACTCTTACCTCTCTTCTCACAAGAAAATTATTACTCACATCAGTTTCTATTCAAGACTTTGGCTCCAACAAGGCCAGTTACCTAGGAATAATGGTGCTTAAAATACAGTTTGAGATCTGGAGGTGGCATATTAAACCATCATGATTATTAAATATAGAGAAAAGGCAATAGAATTAAGACAAGAGTGTGGGCACCATTCATTGAGCACATTGCAAACGTGAGGCATTCTTTAAGATGCTTTGCATACATCATTGTGAATCTTCACTGCCATCTTATAAGTAGGTATTCTTATTCCTACCTTTTTAAACAGATGTTCTAACTGAGGCTTATAGAGGTCAAATAATTTGGCCACATCTTCACATATAACAAGTAGCAGAGCCTGGAATGAAATCCAGCTTCACCTCTGGCTCTTATGAACAAGCTATAGCTATGAAATTGTCATGAGATTTAAAAAAACTTAGGGGAAAGGGTGGGCTTCCACACACATTACAGGTGATTAGGGTGTCTGTGCACGAAACATCAGTTTGCTTGCTCCTTTCTTCTCCGTTACTTTTTTCCTAAATCACAGCAAATATTTAGCCATCTTTGGGCCCTTTTACAAAATATGGGGCTCAATTCACTGGTCCCATATGTTGTTATGAGTGACAGCTCGTGTTATATGTTAAACAGGGATTATCAGTGCCCTTCAATGTCATTGTTCTTCCTGGTGACAGCTCCTGTCATATGCTCAATGGAGAGCATCACTACCCTTCTATGTCCCAGTTCCTCAGTCTCTGGTAGCCAAAACCCTCCAAAAGTGATGGGAAGTAACCACTTTTGAGATCCTTGTATCCATAATTTTTTTGTACTTCTAATAACAACCTAACGTTGGAGAATGTTAAGCCATAGCTGAGCCACTTGCCAACCCACTATACCTTGTTCTAGCTCTGTGCCTTATCCCATGCTATTTCTTCTATCTGAAATGTCTTTTCCCTCTTCTCTATTTGGTGAAATTGTATCACTTGTTTTCATTCTTTATGGCCAAGGCCAAATATCACAGCCTTTAGGAAGCTTTCTCTAAGCTGCCAGATATATAAACATTTAGCATCTCTTTGAGCAGAATCAGTTGTATCTATATCCCTCATTGTATCTGATCACTGTATTCCCTGCACCTAACAGAATTTGGTACATAACAGCAATTCAGGAAGCGTTTGTTAGATTGCATTGACAAAGGATCCCATATCTGAAAATTTTAGAGACTGAAATGATGATCATAACCAAAAAGAGGAACTTTGGAAGTAAATATTGAATTAGATGTAAGTTTAAACTTCTATGTAGGATTTTCTTTAGACAAAATTCTGAAGAGATTAAAGAAAAAAAGAGACAGAAACAACTTGGGGATCAGGTGGGCAGGAGCAAAGATAAATGAAGTGAGGCAAAGACATGGATATTTCTTGCCTGCAATTTAGGTTTTCTTTGGATCAATGATTTTATCTGTAGCCTTTGACAATAATAATAAAATACATTTGTAGAATTCCAGGAAGTTCACAAAATGTTTACTAAAAAAATGGTCTGAGGTAAGGAGTATGACTTCTCTGTGAAAACAAAGAACTTGAGTCTCAGAAAATTGATCAAAGATCACATATTGAAGGTCACATAATTAGAGCTGAGCTGAAACTGAGAACCCAGGTGTTTTCTTTCTTTTATTCCAACTCTATTCTTTTCCTTACAGTGCCTACTCTTAAGTGTCAATCAACAACTTTCAATTGGCAATTGGCTGCAGCTCACTCTTCTCCCTTAGTATCCTTTTTTATCTCCTTTTCCAATTCCCTTCACTTTTCTCCTTGAAATCACCACACAGACTCTTTCAGATTGTCACTTTGTGAAGAAAGAGCACTGTAAACAATGCCAGGTGCTTTGCCTTGCCTTAAATCATTAAACCCTGAGTCTGCGGCAGGAAAGCGACTATTGGCAGCAAATTGCTCTTTTCGTATACACCTGTTCATACAGAGAACAGTCGCTCCTGGGAGAATCATTCTAAAATATTGACTGTTCTACTTTCAGTGTTCTCCAAGGTGCTGCCATTTAATGCACTTGAAAAAAGCACCTGACAAAAAGTTCTGTTTCCTAATAGTATTTCATGTCTACTGCTCTATAGCTCCACAAATTTCAAGTCAATAAAAATATATTGAGCATCTAATATGATTCATGTGCTATTCTGAATGCTGAAGATTCTCCAGTTCCATGAGATATGGTCCCTGCCATCAGTGTGGTCTTAGGAACAGTCAGCTACGATACAGTGGAGGGTGAAGTAATGCATCACAAGCTGAGGAGAATGGCACCACTACCAGTGTATAGTTTTCTGCAGTTCCTTCAAAGCTGCTAACCTGTCCAGCTGCCCTTCTGCCTCTTCCTAGGCAGCATCTTCTATAGTTCACGAGAATTCAAACTTTCACGGCTCTCCTCAAGTCTCTCACTCTGACACCTTGGTCTTCACGCTCAGCTGAAAAGTTGTCTCTTACCTCTCAGGAAAATTCAATAAGCCCCTCAAACTTCTGAGCATTTTCACACACACACACGCATACGAGCCAGAACAGACTTACCTGCATCTTCTTTCCTCATTCTCCTCTGTTCTTTCTTCTTGATGGAAGGTGGTATTTCTCCTCCCATTGGTATACCATGTCCTCTTGCCACTCCAAGACCTCACATCATCAAACAGCCATCTGTCCTGTCTATGCAGCATTTTCCACTATCCCTGCTTCTTTGCTCTTAGTAAACAGATGTGAGTCTCTTTCATCCTCCTGGTACCCAAATCAGAAACCTAGTAGTCCTCCTTGACTCTTCTCTACCTCCACAATCAGTCACCACACCATAGATCCAAATTCCAAATGATCTCTTGCATCTGTCCCCTGTCCCACCGCCTCATTGCTACTGCCTCAGTTCAAGCCCTCATCTTTTTGTACCAGGGTCATTCCTGTAGCCTCCTGACTAGTCTCTCTGGCTCCATTCTTACTTCTTTCTAATTCGACAGCCACCATGTTTCCAGAGAGCTTTCTAAAATCTGAAACTGATCAAGCTATGACTCTGCTTAATATTTTTCATGGCTACCTCTTGCCTATAGAACAAAATTAGACTTCTTTGCATAATGTACAATATTTTTCCAGTTCTGCCTCCCACCTATCTGGCCAGCGACTCTGCCTCTCCCACTAGTCCTTCCAGCCTTGTTAAACGTCTTTGTTTCCTCCCACAGTTCTGTCCTTTTGTTCATGTTCCTCCTCTGCTTAAAGCACATCACCCCTCCCACATTCTAGCCTTGACAAGTCCTCTTCCTTAGAGAACCTTCAGGAAGATTTCCATGACTTCCATTAAGTCCCTCCCATGTACTCAAGCACACTCTGACAGAGTGGCCATTGGCGTCAAATATTCAGGGAAACAAAAAAGGCAATTAATTTACCTGCTAAATTACGGATTGCTTTAGGGGCTTTGTCTATACAGATTTAGTCCATGTGTTATTTGGGGCCCTGCTACTTTGAACATCAGGCACTAAATTATTAAGACTTTCATTCATTTTCCTTTTTGATATAAAACGCCTGTTTGTATGGAACTGAATTTTCACATCAAGAAGGGGTTGCTTTGGAAATCCCTGTTACCATACACAACAGATGCAGACAGCTCTGTAAAAGAGAGTAGTCAAAGGCACTTCATCTTGAGTTCCTGCTTTTCGGCAAGCAAAGCCAGATACTACAGCTGCAGGTCAGCAACAGGCAAATTACAGATAAATTATCACATAGACCAAATCAGGTATTAAAACCCTATTGGAGGGTGAGGTTCTTTTTTTTTTTTTTAACAGAAAACATGCACCTGTTTTTCATCAGATGTAAATAATAGTCTTTTGCCTGGATCTAAAAAAAAAATCAATCATATATAACCAGCCTACTGGTATCCCTCATTCTAAGGACAGATTCTGATTATTATAGAGATGAGTCATGAATGGGGCAACTGCATAGTGGTTAAGCTTGCGCCGTTGGGAGTCCATTTGCCTGGGTTTAAACCCTGGCTCAGCCACTTACCTGCTGTGTGGCATGAGCATGGTCATTGACCTCTCAGTGCCTCTGTCCGCTCATCTTATAAGAGAGAAATCATAAAGATAATAGTAAGATTTAGTACGGCAAAGATTGCAAAGCTGCTACAAAGACTAAACAACATATGCAAAATTCCTGTTACATGCTAAATGTGCAATACATGGTATTAATAGTTACCTCATTGTTAAATGACAAAATCTAACAGAATCTTTTAGGAGGGAAATAGATTTATTTTATAAGTTTTGCTCATGTTTCATCCCTCTCCTAAACTTTACTTCGAACCACTGTTCTTTTGATACGACAGTGGAGCTTAATTTGGAGCCTTGATTGAAAAAGGGTTTTTACTGATGCAGCCAATTTTATCGACAAAATATTTTTTTAATCCCTAAGGTTTTTTCAATCATTTTAATTTCAAGAGGGAGATCTCAAGTCCCTGATGACATATTTCAGAAAAGATCCCAGCCTAAGATTGGGTTAATTCCACCAGCTTTCCCATTGGGAGGTGGCAAGTTAAGAATGACAGATGTTTTCTGCCACCATGATAAGCACTTAAGTCATGAAAAATTTCCTTTACAAAAGTTATTGTTGTCCAGGCTATGAATCAAAGGAAAACACCCCACACCGGACAGAGATAAAGGTCAGCAGAACTTCCTTGGTGCTTACTTTAAAATCTTAATTATGGCCCTTGCCACCACAATTTTTATCAGAACTGTATAAAGTATTTCAAAGTAACAGTAAAAAAAAAAAAACTACTCTGGTATTTGTTTTGATCTGGTTACTTCAGTAAAAAAGAACAAGAAGAATGACCTCTTACTTTTTATTTGTTTTATAAAATTTCCTTTTTTACTCATTTATATACTGATGCTAAGGAATCTATTACTAATTAAAATACATGGATAAATTCAGTCTGATTTATGGGGCGCTCTCTCTTTCTCTTTACACACACACACAAATAGCAGTTAGGATAGGATGAAATCACAGGAAATATTTTATAGTTTCTTTTTGCAAGGCTTTGAATGGTTTTTGAACATGTGCAATCCATTCTGTTACGCTGTGTTTTGTATCTTCTGCTCTTGTTTTTCTCAAGTTTGTTTCCCTACATTCCCTATGTTCCCTCAAGAAAGAGTAGCCTATGAGATTGTGATTTAGAAAAAAAATGTCAAAGGGGTGAGCAATTACTCATGTGGGAGTGAAGCATTGGTGTCCACGCTTCACATACACAACCCCAATTAACCCTAGTGCCAGAGAAAACTGCCATCACCCCATTTTACAGATACAAATGAAAGAAGACAGCTAGGAATAGACACTTTTTACTTCAGGGCTGCCTCATCCTATACCATTTTTATCTTCAAATTACACAGTGTCAGCTCTGACATTTTTCTCTCTTAGCACTTATTTTTTCATTCCCTTATGGCTTTGTTTTTTCCTGAGACCCCCTCAGTCTTCAGCTCTATCCAGAACTTCTCTCTCTCTCTCTCTCATACACGTACACACACACCTCACACACATATTTATTTAAGTATAGACCTCATTCTATTCCTCATTCATTCACTCAACAAATATCAATTGAACGCTTACTATGCTCCATTCTAGGCATGGGGGATACAAGAAGCCTTCATGGAGATTTCACTTTGCAGGAGTGACAGATATTAAAGAAATACATCCAAAAAATCATTTTAATGCAGCCGTAACTAATGCTACAGTAAAATATAGGGTGTAAAATGAGAGCACCTAACACGAGTACCTAATCCTAAAGTTAAGAAGAGAACTAAAATATCATCTAAGAACATATTGCGGAGCAGTGAACATTCCTCTTTGGGCAGCTACGCTTGCTTTCTGGTTGTGCGAACTTCTCCTCCCAGACACACCCTTGCTTTCTGACTGCCTGAAGCAACTATACATCTTGCTCCCTGATACCTTGCTCTCCATGCCAGACCTGACCAAAGGTTGCAGAAATCTCAAAGCAACAGGGTGGATTCTGATTATAATGATGCATCTTCCTATGCTAGTTTTCTTTTTTTAAAATTTTTTTATTTCAGCATATTACAAGGGTACAAATGTTTAGGTTACATATATTTCCTTTGCCCCATCCAAGTCAGAGCTTCAAGCTTGTCCATCCCCCAGACAGTGCACACTGCACTCATTTATATATCCATCCCCTCCTCCCCACTCCCATCTGCCCGACACCCGATGAATGTTACTACTATATTTGCATTGAAGTGTTGATCAGTTAATACCAATTTGATGGTGAGTACATGTGATGTTTTCTAATGCATGTGTGCCGTGGCTCCTATTTTTAATCTATGGCTATGTGGCATTGGATTTGGGATTCTTCCTTAGGTACTTTCCTTTCTCTTGATTACCCTTGTTTGTTAAATGTACTCCATAAAAATTGACATGAAGAATTTTACTGTAACTTGTGATTCTAGTTCTTAGTTCTTGTCAATTATTCTCTCAATCAGAAAGTATATATTGTACATCTGCTAAGTGCCAGGCACTGTATTACTCACTGGATGCAGAGCTGGGAAGAGAAAAGAAATGAGCCCTTCCCTCATGGAGTTTATATACTAGACTGATTCTCTGTTGATATATATATATACTGATTTCTTACTACTTATTAAGGTTTTTGAAAATGCTTAGCTCTATGGAAGATGCAGGGGTGGCAGACAAGAACATCCCTGGCTTACAGAACTCATGATCTTATGAGGGAGACAAGATGAGCCTCCCTGTGCGAAGCTATGTTCCCTTCTTCTCTACTTGCAGATTGTCTATCTCGGGCCTCAGTTCATCTTTCTTGTAGTCCTTGACTGAAAAGAGTAACAAAAATTAAATATATATATAATATATATGCAATTATTATTTGTCAATTAAAAATAAAAAATTAAAAAGTCAGAAACTAACAAGAAAAAAGAAAACAAGAACACACACCAACATTATGAATATTTTCCTCTTCCCTAAAGCTATAGGCTTAGTCAGCATGTGATTAGTTTCCAAAGGCATCACTACTAAAAATCACTGTTTTGCCCCTGCACATATAACAAGAGGCACCAGCCTTCCAACCTTCACATTTTTGTCTCTGCTGTGCACCGCCACCTGCTAAGCCAACATCACATTTTTAGGTTCTGTGAAGTCTAGTAATACAATTCAAATTGTGGAATACTGAATAAGGTGGGCTGGTAGTTTGGCTGTAGTCACAGAGATTTAAAATAATAGGAGCTTCAACAAGATGTCACTTTATTTTTTCTCTCTCATACAGAATTCCTAACTGGGATGATGTTTCTCCTCTGCTAAGCCTCCTTCCCACTTGCTTCTCCTCCAGATCTAGGCTATTGTCCTTTCTTTATGGTCCAGAATAGTTTACTGCCAAAGCCACGCTTTTAGCCAATAGCAGTTGCACCGTCTTTCCTTTTTCATTAATAGGCTCTATTTTTTAAAGCAGTTTTAGATTTACAGAAAAATTGCACAGAAGGTACAGAGAGCTCTTTTATTCACATCTTATTAGCCAAAACTTAGTCATTTGCTCACACCTAGCTATAATAAAGACTAAGAAATATAGTTACTATTCTTGGTGGCTTTTTTCCCAGATTAAAAACATCAAAATTTTATTACAAGGAGAGAAGAATGGGCCATTGAGAAATAACAAGTAGTCCATCACAATACCTATATCATAGTTGTAATCGTATACTGATTTGTATGATTATTGTACAATGTCTCTTTTTCCCACTATATTTTTTAACTCCTTTAGACCCAAGAGTATATCTATTTTTGCTTATCATGAAATCCCTAACACTAAAAACAGTGCCAGGCATATAGTAGATATTTTTTAAGAATATGTTGAATATATGAGTAAAAGAACAAAGTAGATTTGAGAAATATTAAAGAAAATGTGCTTACCTTAAAAAAATACTTGAAGATAAAAAGTGAGGCTGGATCTTGGAGTGTTCTCTCTAAATATGAGACTTGGAAGCTTAGCCTTTATTCTTTTTATTCTTTATTCTTTATTTCCAAACTCTTCTGTAGAATGCTAGTTTTTTTTATGAGGATTAATAATACATACCCCAAGAGTAAAAATGTTTTGTGGTCAAATAATGTAGAAAACTCTACGTATTATAAACTGTTTTGTGATTTGTTTTATATTTATAATGATTTTAAAGCACTGACAAATCCTGCAGTAATAAATCCATGTAACTTACCACTTTTCAAAATTATTGAATCACAATTCCGTTTTTGAAAGAAATGTCTCTTAACGTCTTGTGGGACACTAATGTGTCAGAGAATATACACTTTGGGAAAAGTTGCACTAGGTGAAAGCTATTGAATGTGTTAGAGCAGGTGGAATTCACTGTCAAAATGGAACTTTTTGGAAGGTTAATCTAGCAGCAAGAAAGACTGGAGAGAAGATGGTTTGGGTGAAGAATTCTAAAAAGACTAATCAATAGTTTTGTAATGTGTGTATGTTAAAAAGAACGACAGTAGTAACTTGGATTTCTCTATAGAAGGATAATTAAAGCTACAGCAGAAAAAAAATTGTTTTAACTACCTCATATTTGTTGTTTCAGTTAATTATGTTTTGAGGTCAATTTGTTTCCTCCTTCAGAACCTTACCAAATAACATTTTAATTTCCCTCAGATCTTTAGCAGATCACCTTTAAAAACTGCTCACTAATTTACTACAATGCTCTACCACAGAATAAATGATTAGCCAAAATACACACCATTTACTGAAACTTACCCAATTATAAAACTAATGTCAACTTCCAGTATATAATGAAACGCATTATAAAATGTGTTTTTTCTCTTTGTATTTATTTTCAGGTTCCAATCTGCTATAGCTAAGAATATGTACTTAGTTTTTGCTTTATATCCACATTTCATCTTTTAAATTTCACAATTTAAACTAAGTAACTTTTCCTTTCTCTTCTCATTTCTTCAATTTTGCTGTCTTTGCTTTAAAAAAAAAACTATTCTTAATCTCCCAATTTTTTCTTTACTTTATTCATTAATTCACTACACAGACATCTATTCAAAGACTACACTGTGTGTAGACACACTGCAAAGTTATCTATTTATACATCTGGTCAACCTCATAATGTCCTTCAGCTTGTAAGGCAGGGAGATATTATGGAAATCAAACCAAATTTCCTACCTCAAATCTCTTATTCACTATTGTGAATAATCCAACTTTGCTTATGCAAAATAGTCTTTAAGAATAATGAAAACTACTATTGAAACATGCTTTTCCATGATCTTCCAATTTTTTTCTATCATATTATCAAAAGTACCTCCATACATTTCATACATTTTCCCAAAATTGCCTTAGATCATGTGGAAAAACCAGAATATGCCGCTTCAAAATGTGCCTATTTTGCATAAAGATTGTTTTGAGCTGAAGGTAATTAAGAAGAGGCAGGTGTGGGGAAGCTCTCTGAATCTCTTCTACTTGTCTAAAAGCAAGACATAGATTTATAGAGACAAAAGATATTCTGTCCCCACACTCTTATTCTACAGAGAACAAAGGTTAACCACTAAGGCAATTTCAGGCCAGGCGCGGTGGCTCACGCCTGTAATCCTAGCACTCTGGGAGGC
>VBSM01002608.1:81880951-81927374 GCA_008086735.1 Cheirogaleus medius | reverse complement strand
CTGCTCTTTCCACAGAGGCAAAAAAAAAAAAAATGATAACTTTGTGAGATAATGAATATGTTAATTTGCTTCACTATAGTAACCATTTTACTATCTGTATGTATCTCATAACATCATGTTGTACACCTTAAATATACACAATAAAATTTATTTTTTAAGAAAAGAGACCAAGAGATGAGAGCAACTGGAGACAGCAAGAACAGACAATTTCAAGGAGTTTTGCTCTTAATGACAACAAAATGGTGGAAGCTGATGGTGGATATGTAACCAATACAAGAATATTCTTAAAATGTGAGAACTTTTTGAATATTCGAGTGCTGATGGGAAATATTTAGAAATGAAAGAAAAATGAGTAATACACAAGGGGAAGTGGAAAATTGATATATACTTGAATAGGTGAGAAAAGATAATTTGAAAGTGGGAAGGAGAACAAATATTTCCTCCATAATAACGAGAGGAGGCAATGGACAGGAGCAAAAGTGATATGTAGTATTACTCTTTGTTTTTGTCAAATGATCATGTATTCAACATCAATGCTACAAGATCTTATTAGTTATAATAATTTGGCTACTGGTTTTCTTGTAGTTTTTGTTAGTTTATGTAGATACTTATGTATCTGCAAAGAAGGATGGTTTTTTTTGTCTAGTCTTCCTTTCTAATTAATATTCCTCTGTGGTAATCATTAGTATAATCCATCAATATTTCCATATCTTCCCCCTTCTAGGTCTATAGTAGGATTTCACTTTTTGGCTCCCCTATTCTTGGCTGGAGCCGTATGACTATTTCTGGCCAATTGAATTTTGAGAGCAAGTGATATGTATCGCTTTGTAACCAGAGCACTTAATTGTGGATGCAAGACGCCCCCAAGCTATCATTTTCCCTCAGATACAATGACTGGCTTGTTTAAGACAGTGTCTGTTCCTCACTCAGCAACTCTCAGTGTTAATGAGCCCAGCCCTTCTGCCAACCCACGTAGGTCATTTAGCAGGAGCAAGACAGAAACCCCTGTGATCCCAAACAACTGAAATGTTTGAATTTTATGTAAACAAGCCCATTCTGAATAATATGCCTCTTGTGTGTTTTCTTATCTGGTTGCATTGGTTGGGACCTCCAATCCCAAGATGCAGAATAATGGTGGGAGTCGAGACCTTGTATTTTTAAATGGCAGTAAGTATTGTTTGCCGTAGGTCTTTATCAAGTTAAATAATTTTCCATCTATTCATAGCTGTCCAGAATATTTTTTAACACAAACAGAAATTGGATGCTATCAAATGGATTTTCTGCATCTATTCAGTTAATGTGATTTTTTACTTTAATTCATTAGTGAAGGGAATCTCTGTTATTAAAACCATATTTGAATTCCTCAGGTAAACACTTCATCACCATATATTACATTGCTGGATTTAATTTTTGTTTGCATTTTAGCACTTAAATTTGTAAGTGGAAAGGGCCTATACTTTTATTTCTCATACTATTTTAATTCTTGGAGTTATGGTTTTTCTAGCCTAAATAAAATAAATTGGGCAGTTGTCCCTCTGTTTTGAGGGAGAAAATTAGGGTAGAAATTAATGGTTCCTTGATAATATGATAAAACTCTAAGAAAAACTGTCCTAATTATTTTAACTTAATGTTTTAAAATAATTTAATAATTTTACCACTTGATTAATTGAATTAACCAATAAATTACCATTTTATTTGATTAATAGCTACCATTTTTACTCAATTTCATTGATTTCTGCATTTATTATTATTATTGTGGACTAGGTAAGTTAAGCATTAAAAACAATCCCTGGGCCAATACATGCTACATATGATAATTTTGTCATAATTTTTATTTTCTTCTTTATTTCTTATTTTGGTAACTCTTTTGTAGAGTGTTAATTTTTTAGTTGCACAGTCAGCTCATTTGTGCCTTCCATTTTTATTATGGTAAATATTTTAAAGTATAAATTTTCCACTGAACAATGCCTTAGCTATACTTCATAAATTTTGTCATCTAATAATTTTATTTATCAGTTCCAATTACTTCAGAATTATATTAGTCTTTGCTCTTTTACCCAAGGGTTAGTTAATAGTATGATTTTTAGTTTCCAAACATGTGCCAGTTTTCCAGCCTTCCTTTTGTTATTGATTTGTAGTTTGATTGAATTATTGTGTTCATTCTTTTATTTATTGAAACTTCTTTGTCACATAGTATTGGTACATTTTTGCATGTTTTATAGGCACTCAAAAATACTAACAATTTTCTTTCTTTTTAAATTTTTTTTATTTCAGCATAATATGGGGCTACAAATGGTTAGCTTACACATATTGTCCTTGCCCCACCCAAGTCAGAGCTTCAAGTGTGTCCATCCCCCACATGGTGTACACCGCACCCAGTAGGTGTGTATATACCCATCCCCTCCTCCCCCATCCCATCTGCCCAATGTCCAGTGAATGTTATTACTATATATGCACTTAAGTGTTGATCAGTTAATACCAATTTGATGGTGAGTACATATGGTGCTTGTTTTTCCATTCTTGGGATACTTCACTTAGTAGAATGAGTTCCAGCTCTATCCAGGATAATACAAGAGGTGCTGTATCACCATTGTTTCTTATAGTTGAATAGTACTCCATGGTATACATATACCACATAATATTAATCCACTCATGTATTGATGGGCACTTGGGTTGTTTCCACATCTTTGCAATTGTGGATTGTGCTGCTATAAACATTCTAACATAGATGTCTTTTTTATAGAATGTCTCTTAATCTTCTGGGTAAATGCCCAGTAATAGGATTGCTGGATCTCTGTTTATGTTTTATTTATATTTCTGTATATACCTATTATTCTGCACATATTAATTACATCATCCAAATCTTCCATTTTGCTTAATTTTTGTCTGCTTGATCAATAAGTTTCTAAGAAACATACTAAAACATGACTCTATTTTCTTCTCGTATATATGCACTATTTAATAATTTAATAATAATAATTTAATTTGATAATACACTAATAATGTATTTAATGTTGCTATTGGATCTAATGCTTTATTCTGATGTTAAATGCTCCCAAACTAAGCTGAACTTCAGCATCACTTAAACATTATTTCATTATCACTGGCCAAGGCTAAGTTGGATCTGTGGGTATAAGACCTCACAATGGCTCAGGTATAAGACACAAACCACCAAGGAATAAAGAGCACAAATTAAAAAGGCTTCCCCAGCCTTTTTCCCATGCATATTACTCTGTAATCTTCTTTATGCTGAATTCACAATTAAATTCCAACATAACAGAGAAGGGCCTCAAAGGTGATTAAATAAAATAATGAATAAATTTCTCTAGTACCTATTCACTAATGTAGCTTCTCTAGATTTCAGTTCAGGTCAGGAAACCAGCAGCTTCACCATTTTACTGACTAAAACACTCAGCAAGTATTCGTTACTTTTCACTTGTTTTAGTGGAAGAGGCATCCTTATTGAAATACCACTTGTTATGGACTGAATGTTTGTGTTTCCCCAAAACTCCTATGTTGAAATTGTAACCCCCAATGTGATGGTATTAGGAGATAGGGCCTCTGGAAAGTGATAAGGTCATGAGAGTGGAGTCTTCATGAATGGGATTAGTGCTCCTATAAGAAGAGACATGAGAGAGCTTCCTTTCTCTCTCTCTCTGTCTCTCTCTCTCCCCACACACATACACACCTGCTCTCTGCCATATATCTGCAGACTAGGCGAGCCCTCCTCAGACATCAGATCTGCAGGCACTCTGATCTCAGATTTGCAGTGTTCTAGAACTGTGAGAAATTAATGTTGTTTAAACCACCCAGTCTTTGGTCATTTGTTACAGCAGTTCAAACTGACTGAAACACCATCATATTTCTCCATCTGGAGCCTTACTCTATTAATAATCCTCATTTTTTCTTTGCATCTTAATTCTTTCTGTTGGCTTCATCTCTTCAGCCTCAAAATATGTTCACACCTTCCCATCACCTTTTTTCTTTCACTCTGGGACTTTATTATTTTTAACAACTAACTCCACCACGTCACCTACAATACTTTGAACTTGGGCTAGAGCCACAAGATGGGGCAAAGAATAAAAAGGGAGAATCAAGGGCACGGGTGACAAGGGGCTGCAGTGGGCCAGTTGGGAAGGGAGGAGAGTTTGGACTGATAAAGTAGCAGTGTAAATGAAGGGAAGGCCCGAGAGGCAGGAGTTTGGAGGATGGAAGACACAGCATGAAATACTCATTTCAGAACGTGGGAAAGTGAGAGTAACTAAAGATAGTGGATAGGATTGTTCAGCACTGTCATGTATCCACTTGAGTTTGATGAACATAAACTTATTGATAAATCAATCAGTTGTGCAATTTCCTTTAGCAAATCTCAACTGTGTGGGTACAGTCATGAAAATGGTAAATGATTTGGGAATCTGTGATTTGCTATCAATCTCTGCTAGATTAATCTTCTTAAATTAGTGATAGATTTACTTTACTTCCCTGCAGAAAGAGATGCAGTGGCTATCTATCCACTGCCTACATAATAAAATCTAAGTATTTCTTAGCCTACCATTTGAGATCTCTCCATAATCGGGCCAACATCAAAATTTTCACCTTTACCCTCACTATCCCATTTTCTTCCTGTTATGTTGAACTACTTGCCATTCTCATAACATTTTCTATTAATATTTGCTGTAGGTGGCTTTGATACTGCCTTTCCGTACACTGAAAAGGATTTTTGCCTTCTCTTTATCCTCCCTCAGGCTTACCTCTCAAAATTATCCTTACAATCTAACTCTAATCCCAACTTCTATGAGAAGCCCTCCTTCTTTGCCCAAGAAGTTTTGGCACTTTTATATCCTGCCTTTATTTAGTTGTCTGTGTAATTGACTTGGTTTGATCAATATATCACATGAAAATAGAAGGAAAAAAGGTCTGTTATTTTGTTTTATTTTTTTCTCGGAATCCAACATCTTCTCTTTCTCTAGCAACTGCACTTAGATTTTCCTTTGGGAAACTCCCTCTCCTATGCTTTTACTTTGTATAATTTGGGGAGAGATACCCTTCTGGTATATGGAATGCCTAAGTGACCCAGGCATGCAGCTGAGGCCAACCCACAATAGTTTGCTCTGAAATAAACACATCTCTAAAACTGTGGACATTAGAATCAATAAACACTAGTCCTGGAACAGTTACTAGAAATATAGGATAGGAGAAGCTCCTTTTCAGTATTAATAAACTAGCAGAATATAATTCTGAAGAAGAAAGAACATCCAGGATAAGGAAGGAGAAGTATGTCAGAAGATGGACTCCTGAGTTTTTAGGGTACTTCACCAATGAATATCCTTCTTTGTTGATTTAACTTTGAGTTTGATTTTTGAATCTTTAAAGATCCATTACCCTTATGAACAACCACCCACAACATTCTCTCCAACCTCTAGGCCTCTGAACATCTACTGTGTATAGCACTAATTCAGCATTCAGAACAAAGTGACTGATATGGTCATTTCTATGGTTATGTGCTTTTCCTGCCTCTTCACCTAAGAGTAGATTATTTGAGGGCAATTTCTTGCAGACCTTCAACCAGATTTCCTGGGGTGGGAATCCTGGCTCCACCATTACCTGCTGAGTGACCTTGAGCAAAGCACTTCACCTTTTTGTGCTTCTCATTCATCATCCATACAATGGGAATTGTAAGGATAACACATCATAGAATAGTTATAAGGAGGTAATATATGTGAAGCCTTGGAAAAATACCTGGCACATAATATACACAATACAAGTAAGCCTCATGTAAGTGTGAGCTGTTTTTATTACTATTATTATCACAATAATGATGATTATTATTTGTAACCCCATTGCCTTACTGCAGTGCCCCTCAATTATAGAGTGAATCATTCTTAACTATTACATAAGAAGATTTTAATATAGTACTTATTTGTTTGATCCTACAGTTTTAACAGGGACCAAACTCCAAGGCATCATTAGGCATCCCACATCAGCTCAGCTTAGAATACTATAAAAGTCCCAAATCTCCCTGCCCCATTCCTGCTACTTCCTTCATCTTTCCATCCATCCCCACCTTTAATCAATTCCTGCTCTTTTATCTTCATTTCTCATCCCCAGCATCCAATGGGCCCTAGAACTTGATGATAGAGTTTAACCTCAGCATTTCTCCTTGGTCATTGTTGTGTATTAATCTTCTGTCTTTCATTTGCTTCTCCTTAAAATAGTTTCCTTGAATTACCATACCCTGTTCTCTCATGCTGAGATATCAGCTAACACCTTGTCAAAAGACAAAATTACAACAAATGTAGTTATATTATAGATATAATTGGCTTTTATTTGTGATTCATGAATCAGGGCAGCCTACATTCTACAAAACAGAATGAGGATTCCTGCTGGGCAATGGCAGAAAAGGGGGTTTTATAAGATTGGAATAAAAAAACACAGCAATGGAAAAAAAAAAAACTGGTTAACATCAGGTTACTTATTTTTTTTCGTAAGGACAAAAACAGAGAGACTTCCTTATTATGCTGACTCAAGCAGACGAGAATCTCCTGTTTTCATGGGAAAAAATAATCTGTTTAGGGATCTATCTGCTTCCTTAAAGTTTCAGTTTGATTATGTGGCATTTAGCATGAGTGACTACAGTATGATTTGGTCTAGTCCAGGGGTGGGAAACCTTTCATGTTGGAAGGCCACGTTAATTTAGCTGTAATCAAATAAGGCTGCATTCAAGAAACTTCAATTAGATATGCTAAAAAATGTACATTATTTAAAAAAATCTAATACATACTTAATAATTTCAAAAAATGAAAACTATTTGTTAATTTTAAAGTTAACTAACCTTTTAATGACTTTGTGGTGTGTGCTTTTTTTGGAAAGCATTTCAATATTTGGTTGCAGCATGGATATCTGCACTTCAGTTGATCTTCTAGATGGGTATCAGTCATTTGTGACCTTAAGGACATCTTGATTTGGGCTAGGTAGGAGAATGCAGATTTGTAGCAATAAGTGGTTGAAAGGCAAGACAGCATTTTTGGAGCATGTTGCCAAAGGCATGGGTATTCTGCATTTTTCCATATTTCAACTGAATCTATCTTAGCATCAAACAATGACTTTAAAATCTCATCTACTGAGAGCTTAATCAATTCCATCTGTAATTCTTTAGGTGTCTTGGTGATATCAAGTAGGTGAGGCTGAAATGCTAATTTGAGTGTGATGTCATGATTCTCAAAGTTGGTGAACCTTTCATTGTATTCTCCAATAGATCTATAATAGCTGCTTATTCTTCAAATGATTTGCATATATCATCCTGCTCATCAATGGCCTTTGCTAACTGGGGAAAACGTTCATCTGAAACTTCCTTGCGAAGAAGTGTTTTAAAAAAAGAGCTTTTTTCAAAATGCTTGGATTTTTTGCCACATATTATATATAAACTTAGTTTTACTTTACAAAGAAATAGTCAAGTCATTTTGATTTGACATGCTATCACACAGAAATGCTGCATTCCTATGGAAACCTTCTTTCAATAATTCACATTGCTGATTCTGTTCTTGATAAAATTTAACTATCTGTTCTCACAGAGATAAAATTTTTGCTAATGTGTCCCTGCAATAGCCAATGCACTTTAGAATGACACAGCAGATTCACACTGAATACCTCATCATTAAACTTTAGCATGCACGAATATAGTTAAAAATACTTATAACTTGTTGCAAAGTGTCACTTAAAATAGTAGCTTTAGCACAGAGATTTGCTGATGGAAGGTACAATGAAAAGAAATGAGAGCATCTTTATCTGTTAATACTTTTTTTATCTGTGCAATAAACCCTTCATGTTTTCCTGTCATGGAAGGTACACTGTCTATACATACACTCACTAAATTCACCAAATTCAGTCCAACTTCACAACATTTATCTTGAAAGTTGTTGAAGATATCTATTCCCCATGTTCTGATCACAAGAGTGCCCAAAGTGAGTAACTCTTTGTAGTGAAGAAAATCTTCTGTTACGAGCCAAATGAAGTATAAAACCTGCGCCAAGTCAGTAGTATCAGTTGATATATTCAAAGTAATTGAATAATATATATTTTCCTTTTGAAGTATTGCATGAAGTTGTTCTGTTAAGTTGAAGGCTAATTCATGCTGTCAATCAGTTATGGTTCTCTTTGAAAGAGTCAGATGTCTATACTTTGAAACATTATCAGGGTCTAAGCATCCTACAACTTCAACAATGCATTCTTCCACAATTTCTACATCACTGAATGGCTCCCCTTTTTTCCCCAGGTATATCAGCCACTTTATAAGCTGCTTCAGTGGCATTACTTCCAGGTTGTATTGCTGCTTGAAAGAATTATCTTTGCTTTTGGTTTTTATCTTTTAATTTCTGCAATACAACCTTTCATGCCTCTCCCTCTAATTTAAAATATTTGTGGTCTTTATGAGTGTTATGATCCTGATCAGCATTGAATTTCTTTAATGTTGATATTGCAGTATCAAAAAGCAAGTAAATCATCTTATCTTTAGCAGAAATAAGATAATATTGCATTTCACAATCCTTGTTAAAAAATCTGTTTTCTTTCTTCAGTGTTTTCTTGGTCTTCTTTGATATGATGGACTGTTAAGCAGATAAAATTAAAAAATTCTGTTGAGCCAAAGTATTCACAAATTCCATTTCAAATAGAAACACAGTGCATCATTGTCAAAAGCTGACAATAGACTGGTGTACTTACTCAACCCCCATAAACTCTCGCCAACCAGTCTCATGCCACAGTGGGGCCAGTCAGGCAGAGGAAGTTAGAACTAAATCATGAGCATAGCAGCCATCAATTTAGCCCTTATGGCTAACTAATGTTCTAATTGTGCTGGTCAATCTGGGAGGATTATTTTTTGAAACTTACTTTATTCTTTGGTATTTTAAATACATTCATCTTAAAAATAAAATAAAAATATAAAAGATGAACAGAATGTATCAATAAAAATAAAAGGATTTGTTCTGTAAAATTTGGATTCAGTTAAAAGATCACATTTAAGGACCTAGAAGGTCACAAATGGCCTTATGGCCACAGGTTCCCCATATCTGATCTGGTCTGTTGGGGCCTAGTGTGGGAGCTCAGTGAAAAACGATGGCCTCTCATAATTTTGTGTAACAACCTAATACAAGAGCATCTTCTCTACTGTCAGGCTTTAGAAATAATGTAATCAGGATTCAAAATGTAACCTCCAAGACACCAGAAGTATCTAGTACTATGTATTTCAAAAGGGTTAAGAATTAAAATCTAAGTTCCACTTATGTCTGTTTTCCCTACAAGTTTAACAAGAATTTCTAGGTTTGGTAGCTCCCCTCCATGTGAGTAGTACTTAGTCACATAGGTAGGATTAGGATGCTGATGGGGTCACATTAATTGTTTACAATTGAAGGAAAGTGGCTAGAATGAAAATGGGCCAGTTAGTTTGCAAATCATGAGGACTACTGAGTTCTATTTAAAAAATACAAAATATATTTAAGGCCTAGCCAGTTGTGAGAGTTCTTCCTCGCCACCAATCTCAATTCAGAAGCACTGCCATCGTTCAGAATGTTACCTGAAGCAAAGTGGAGGATAAAGTTGGCAAAAGGCACAAAACCCATAAAAAAAATTCTATGATTTAAACAAGAGATGTTTCTACTATGCTAAATTTGGAGTTATATGGAATTATTTTTTCTGACTGGAAGAAATAAAATGCTTAGCTTGGGAAATAAAGGAAGAAAACCTATCAATGTTTTGTTCATAATATTGGGAGAAATAGAATTATCTGAACCATGTGAATTTAAAATGTGCCTCTTTACAAATGCACATTTACTATATTTGGAATACAATTTAAGAACCTAGACTATCACACTCCTAGAAATTTGATAGAATTGTTAAAGCAATTTTTAGTTTTCATATAATAAAATATAAGCTGTACTTTTACACATGAACACAATCAGTACAAAACTTTGCTGAATGGCTTGGTGCAAAAATTATTATAGGTCAAATAATATCTCATGAAAAGTTATAAATAACAGAAGGCATTCTAACATAACCCTGCACGGAATGTTAATTTTTTTCCACCCCAAACAAAGTAAGAATTTGCACGTATCACATTAAATACTGAGAAAAGCTAATATTTGTTTAAGAGAAAAAATGAACACAGTCATTAAACTTCAGCGTATAATTTTTTTCTAGGTCCATTTCCCCAGAAGCAGACCCTGAGATGAGGGTTCATAGGGAAGTGATATTTTTCAAGTAAATTCTCA
The DNA here is from genome assembly GCA_008086735.1 of Cheirogaleus medius. Taxonomy (NCBI): domain Eukaryota; kingdom Metazoa; phylum Chordata; class Mammalia; order Primates; family Cheirogaleidae; genus Cheirogaleus; species Cheirogaleus medius. The sequence goes on along the minus strand of VBSM01002608.1, from coordinate 81,917,112 downwards.
TCAGCAAAACCAATAAAAGTGTGAAGGAAGAAGAAGAGTAAGGGGAAGGGAGGGAGCCAAATAAGAGTGTAATCTCAAGCAGATTCCCATGCAGAATAACTTCAGCCTGATCCTAAAGGGAAAATCTGGAGACTAAATTATATCTCAAAATTGTCCTGATCTGTATCAAGAGAGCTGGGCTTTCAAATTCCCACACTGGTCACTGGCAGAGGGTCACACCAGGAAGATGTAAATCCCCACATGTTCAGTCAAAGAAGTCTGCAGTAGAGTGAAATAAGTCCTCAAAAAATTTGCTATAGTTTGTAGATGATAGGAACAGAAACCTATTAAAGTCTGGAGACACACAGAAACAGTAAAAAGGGATATCAGTGAACCTGGATAGAGCACAGACATCAGTCACTCCTTGGTTTTTTGATGATGTTTATTTATCTAATGCGTTATACCATTATTATTACTTTTATTATGTTAAAACCCCGGATAAATATATTGCACAAATCAAACACAGGATATCTTCCCAATATACATAGGTAAGTTTAATTTGCCAATATTAATCAACTCAAAGCAACCAGACTTCATTCTTTGATCTGCTATTTTTATTTATTTGAAAGTATTCATTGACTGACCACTATGGAGAGTTCATTTAACACTGTTGTTAATAGCTTTGAAGTCACAAAGAACTGGATTTGAATCTGACTCCACTGGCTAACAATTGTATGATTTAGAGAAAATAGCTAAGTTCTCTAAGTCCTTTCTTACACATGTGTAAAATGAGAACAATCATATTATAAGGATTAAATGAGATAGTGCATGTAACAGACTTTGTGCAGTGACGGGCTCATGGTAACATTATAACAATGATGATGATGATGATGTTCATGGCAGGGTGATAATTTCTGTGTATGAGATAGTATCCTTGAAAGGAAAAGAAGATTGGCCCCTGCTTTAAAGAGCTTAATGTGTTAGAAGTCAATATATGAGTAAATATTAGCATAGAAAAGACAAGTAACACAAGAGAGCAATGTATCATTGATATAGAATGAGATACATTTAAAAAAAGATGCCCCACTACTACTCTCTCTTCTCCACTCATATATTCTCTACATTGACACTTGAGTTATCTTTCTATACTATAGCTCTAATAATGAGACTCTTTTATCCTTAACCACTTTGGTACGAGTGTCAACTACAGTTGATAGCCACAGATGAATGCACACAGCCCAACGTCGACTTTAGTTGACAGTCAAAAGCTTTTACTTTTACAGCTTTTATCTCTGCAGTTGCAGTGTGTATGTTCAGCTAATAAGTTACTATGAATCTGTGACCTTTTAACAAGTCCTTAGTAGGAGTTATTATAGTTATTTTCCTAAAGCTGCCTGTAAAATAAAACAAGCTTTCAGTGCTTTAAAGCTTTCCTCATCACACAAGAGCAAAATGGATTCACCGTCAATGCACAGCACAAACTATTGTGCGGACTATGAGTGCTGGTTGTAGGCAAGGTTTCATGGCCGGTGAGTGTGGTACCAAAGTGGTTAAATTGTTGCTGGCTTCCTACATAATAAAGTCTAGGCTTCATAGCATTCACCCATGATCTACTATAGTCACATCTTTTACATGATCCCCCTGCATATTTTCCCAGAACTATCCAGAATATGTAATATTTTTCTACTTCAAGGTCACTGCTCAAGTAGTTCCACCCATGTGGAATTTCTTCCAATTCTGAATGCTGAAATTTCTCTATCCTTAGATGTCCGTCCTGAGTCACCTTCTCCTATATAAAACTTCTCTATCTGTTCCTTTTGAATTATCTCTCCCCATCTATGCTTCTACAGTACATTATTTCACTCCTAGTTTTACACTTAACTGGATACTAGTAAATCTGTACAGGGAAAATACCTGGACAGAAGAAGTTTGTGCATTGAGATTGGGTCAGCCATTAGGCAGTGTCTGCCAAAATTTTGGTCTTCATATTAGACTGGAAGTTTCCTAACACCAAGCATGATCTCTAAGATATCAGAAAGAAGATATAAAAGAAAGAGAAAATTAGCATATTGCAATATTATACAACTTAAGGGAAGATAATTTCAAGGAAGTACTTAATGGAATTGGCATCACATACTTCTGAGAAGTCAAAGAAAATAGTGAATGAAAGAGGTGTGTACAGGTAAGGTCACTGGTAATTTTGGAGACTGCAATTTTGCAAATTATATAATATACAATTATTTTTAAATAGATATAGGAAAGAATAAATAATGAAAATATAAAATTAGCAGTGGTATACTAGTCATTCAGTGCAAACAAGTTATGAGACATGGTAACTGGTGGTAGGAGGTTGAGGAGGTTTATATCATGAGAAATTAATTTTCAAGATTTTGTAAAGGGCTTTTTTTGTTAAAGGATAAAGGGAAATGATTCATTTTAAAGGGAGATATTTGATTTGTGTATGATGCTGTTCTGAGTTTTTCATACAGAGCAGGTCTGGTCATGGCAAATTCCCTCAGTGTTTGCTTGTGTGGAAAAGACATAATTTCTCCATCTATTGTGAAATTAAGTTTTGCAGGATACAACATTCTAGGCTGGGCATTGTTCTGCTTAAGTCAATTAAAGATGGGGTCCCAATCCCTTCTGGCTTGTAAGGTTTCTGCTGAGACGTCTGCAGTTAGCCTGATGGGTTTTCCTTTGCAGGTTATTTGATGTTTTCATCTTGCTGCTTGCAGAATTATCTCCTTCATTTTGATGTTGGCCAGGTTAATTACTATGTGTCATAGAGATGACCTATTTGCTATGAATCTCCCTGGCGTTTGATGTCCATCCTGTATCTGTAAGTCTGAATTTCTGTTGATACCAAGGAAGTTTTCTTCAACCATTTCCTCAAATAGGTTTTCCATGCTTTAACTCTTTCTTCTTCTCCATCAGGGATACCTATAATTCAAATGTTAGTTTGCTTCCCATAGTCCTATATCCCTCTCAGTGATTACTCAGACATTTTTATACTCTTCTCTGTCTCTTTGAATGACTGGGTTATCTTGAAAGTCTTGTCTTCAAGCTCTGACATTTTTTCTTCTCCTTGGTTTAAGCCTGTTTTTAAAGCTTTCTGCTGTGTTTTGAAATCCCCTAAATGACTCTTTCATTTCTTTAAGTTCTATTACATCCTTTCCTATGTTGTCTAGTTCTCTAGTGACTTTTTCCTTTTTTTCACTGATTTTCTGAAATATTTTTTGGTTTATTTTTGTTAGTTTTTAACTTTTCTTCAATTCTAATCATCTTGTTTGCCAGCCACATTCTGAATTGCATTTCTAACATTTCAGCAATTTCCTTATGGGTGGAGTCCACTACTCTAGCTCCACTGTGTTCCTTTGGGGGTGTTGAACTATTTTGTTTTTTCATGTTGTCAGGGTTCTTTGCTGATTTCTTCTCATGTGGTTCCTCATCTCTTGGCTCTGGGTTAATAAGATTGCAGGGCACCTGTTCTCCTTTGTTGGGAACTCTCTCAAACCAAGTCCAGGAGTGATGGCGGCTCAGGGCTGGGCAGGGCCTGAGTGAAGTGTTGGACCTCAGGTAGGTTCTGCAGACCAGTGGTGGTGGGGGGGACTCAGTAGTGGGGTCTTGGGGACTAGACACAACTCTAGAATCTCAGGGGTGGAGTTGCAGGCCTGGCAGGGGCCCAGGAGCTACTGGAGCAAAGCCTCAGACACAGGCACAGTGAGAGCTTCAAAACTGGCTCTGGGGATTCCAGGGCAGAGCTGCCCATATGGTGGGCTGTTGCACTAGCCTGGGACTGCTGATGTCCAATTGTGCAGAAAGAGGTTTTCTTAGCAGCCCAGGGTCCATATAGGTGGACTGTAGTTGCTGGTCAGCAAAGGTTCTCCCCCCACACCAAGGACCCACTGAGGCAGTAGCCCCAGGCTTCCCAAGTGGTGCCTATGGCATATGAAGCTCCTCCTCTGTTCAGCTCCCACACTGGGGAGGAGGTGTGCTCAGCCCCCAGTCAAAGGGCATGACCCGAGGGAGGGTCTGTTGTGTCCGCATCCTGATAGGGGTGATGCAAAAGCTACTGCTGGAAAGTTGGGTCTTAAAATGCTGGAGAGAAGAATTATTTGAGAAGGAACTGATATTTTTAAACTGTACTCAAAACTGATTACTGTACAATTAATCAGTGTGGTTGTGTCATTCCTGTAATTTTATAATATGGAAATAAAACCCATCCAAACATCAACTTGACCTTTTTGTAATATAGCAACTTTTCCATTATGTAGATAGACTTATGAACCAGCAACTGTTTGTCCACTACTCCATTCTTAGGGAAATTCCCAACTGGTCCTATATAACCTTCTGGAAAGTTGACATACTCCCGTCAAGCCCCCATACCCACACAAAATGACCAGATTCCCCACCGTGTGTTAAAGGACATACCAGGTATTCAGGACTGTTGGAGAGCAGCTTGTCTGCCCGAGGGAGATAGGCTGGCAGGTGCCCACCTTGTAGAGCGTGCTGATCAGAGGTCATTTCTAAGAAAGAGCATTTCCTCTCCCTCTCACCTTGAGGATTCCTAGTGTCATCTTCCAGTTCTGTCCCTACAGAGTCACACGCTGCCTTTTCTTTTCTCTTTCCCCAACCCCAAGTCCTCAATATCACAGTCTATGAGAAAGAAAAAAAATTGACCCAAAATTCTGTTAGCATTTCAGCCAGTGGTTTCCTTGAATCTTTTTTGTAGCATTGGTGTGGGCTAACAGAAAAGAAACCCTCAGAATATCAGTGAGAGAAAAAAAAAGAGGTAGGAAAATGTACAGAAAACAAATAGATTAATGACCTGAGACATTCCCCTGTCAGGTTATTAAATAGATGAATAATAATAACAATGACTAACTTTATTGAGTGCTTACTATGTGGCAGACATCAGTCTCGTCCTTAAACATATAATATAATCATCACAACAAATCAATGAAAGAAGAACATTTTTGTCATTTTATAGATAAGAAAACTGAAGTTAGGTGTTTTGCCTGAGATAACACAGCTAACTAGTAGAACTGGAATTTTGAGACTAAGCTGTCCAATTCCAGATTCTATGCTCTTAAACACCACTCCACAATTTAAGGATATAATGTTCTTAGTTTTGATGAATTAGTGTTTCTCCTAATTGAAACAACAACAACACTTATGGATAATATTTCAAATATAAATATTATTTTTATTTTGCCATGATGTAGAGAAAGATTATTTCATGTTAAGACAGATAATTAAAAATCAAGCTTCTTTGGTTTTTATATTAGCCCAGCTATAAAAGCACAATTATCAATGTTTAATGAATGCAGTCACGTTGAGAATATTTTCTGCTAGAGTCTGAGTGGAGTGATACTTAGTAACTAGTTACATTAATTACCCTGATTTGCATTGATGATTTAAAAAACCACATATAACTTGCTATGAAAATACATAAGTGGGTGTTAGATGTATGGAGAAATATGGGAATTGACAAAACAGATTTGTCTCAGATGTATGATTTCAATTAAGTTTTTAAATAAGTGCTTTATACATACCTTGAGTAATTTTCAAATCATCTGCAAAGATACAGCATGGTTATGTCATCTGGGTTTTCAGGCAAGTAATGCTAGCTACCTCCATAAACTTACTATAAATATTCTCCATATCCAATTGAAGACTTCCTAAGAGAATCATCTATGGATACAAATAGAGAGAAGTGTTACAGTAGAAAAATTACAAACTAGTAATTATCTCTTGGTTTCCCATAGAATTTCTATATAGAATTGATTCCCTTTAATATTGACAGTATGTGAAACAATAGTTCTCAATCTATACTTCGCTCATTCAAAGCAGGTAGTTATATCTCTAAAATATAGTTTCCAGGACACCTTCTGAGCTTCTGATTCACTTGGTTTAGGAAGGGCCCCAGAATCTTTATTTGAAACAAGCACCTGTGGGAATTCTGATGCAGATGGTCAGCCCTCCACGCTTTGGAAAACACAGGTCAGAGACAAGTGAAGTCAGGGCAGTGTGTGGCTGTTCTGACACGCTTGCTTTGCTCAGGCAGCACCTGTACAGAGGGCCACGTACCTGGTCTTGTTCACTCTGCAGGCCAGCCATTGGCTGCATGGTCAGTGTGTGACTAAAAAGTTAAGGTGCCACCTTTAACCACTGCTAAAGGATTTAATGAGTTGAGATTTTTAAAACCAACAAAAAAAATTAGTTGAAAAGGATTGAACCTAGAATACAGAATAAACTATTTATTATTTACTCGATAGTTAATGTAAACAAACATACAAACAGCAAACTTTCAGGAACTATTAATTTCTAATCCCTCCTCATTGAAGGACTAACAAGACTTTGGGCTAGATGAGGGGAATGTTTTGTCTTATTGCATCAAGAATCATCCCCTTTCTTTGACTTGACTTTGTGGGATCTACTGATTCCCATCTTATCTCATCAGTGTTAATATCAATTCTGCCATGTGGTACACCATGCTAATTTTAATATTTTTAGACTATCTGTAATTGCTTATAAAGGTCTTCATCAATTATACATCTATAGCTTTGGTTATTTGTATTTTTATTAGCTACTCTACAGATCTGTGTGGAATTAAAATTTGTTTCTCCTCCAACTTGGTGAACATGCTGACCAAGTTCAGTTGTGACAGATGGGGACAGATATCATCTTTGTCATGAAACGGTGAGGATGATAGAGGTGGCCTTGCCTTTTCACAGGAAGAGGAGGACTGCCAAACACCAGTGTCTGAAATGGTTTCCAACAATGGGCAGAAGTTTGGCTATTTTTAGCTTAATGAAACCATGTTGGTTCCTTAGTGACACAGATAGAGTTGCGTCAGATTCTAATGGTTGGGGTTGCATTTGAAGTGGAAAGACATTTTTAGTGTTTTAAGAAAGTTTGGAATTTTACAGATTTATTATTTTTAGGTGAAGTTATGCCATCATAAAGATGTTCAATATGCCACAACCTGTAGAGCGAACAGTTAATCATTTCTTTCAATGAATTTTTTTTCAGGGATAATTTAATTTCCTAGGAAAAGAATAACTCACATGATGAAATCTTTTTTCTTTATATCCTTCATTGTTTCAAACTAAAAATTCTTAATTCATAAACAACACAATGCTAAAAGAAAGAGTCAATTACTTTTATCCTTTTTCAACAAGTACCTCTTATCTCCAAGGGCCCTCAGGTAACTGGTGCACAGACATGAACTCTTAGGAAATCTGCAGCACTGGAAATGAGAGTCCACACAGGAAACCTGAAAGCATTCAAGGTCAACCATTTGTAACCCAAGTATGGGCAGGAAGCTTCTGAAGCAAATCAGAAAGAATGTTCTTTTTTGGAGGGGGGGTTATGCTTTATTTATTTATTTTTTTAAATTTCATTATATTATGGGGGTACAGATATTGTTAGGATTACATATATTGCCCCTGCCACCCCTCCCCCCTCCTCGCTGTGCTCGCTGTGCTAGAGCTTCAACTCTGTCAACCCCCTGGAGGTGCGTGTCACACCCATTATGTAAGTATACACTCTTCCCCGCCCCCCCAGCTGCCCACCACCCGATAAGAGATTTTTTTTTTTGACATTTTGGTTACATTATATTTCTTTGTCTCTCCCTAAGAAGGGTTAGAGATATTCCCTTCCCCCCACACACAATGCTCGCCACATCCCCCACCGACTCCACCAGGAGAACAAGAAAACCAGAAAGAATTTTCTATTTCAGCTACCTTAAAAAATGGAAAGAGAAATCTGTTATCCTAAATGTAAAAAAGGGAATATAAAATTTTTACTTTGCGTTTAAGGCTATGTTTTTTGAGAAAGAGAGAGAACACAATTCTCTGCATTCTGCTTTAGTAAAAGTTCATTCTAGTTACATTCAGATAACAGAGCTTCAGAAGCAGCTATCTTGCTTTTTTCCCCTTTCTCAGACACATATCATATTTCTTAAGTTTCTATAGTCTCCATTTAGAAATATCTACCATTTTTCAAGATTCTAAAGCTTTTCTTTCACCCACTTATGTGAAAATTTAGGGGTAAGTTTTTGCTTTTTCCCTGTAACTTTGTTGCTCAGTTAAATGTCTCAGAAACAACCAATATTTGTGTTTTTGATACTACCTTCAAAGCAACATGTCAGTGTGATTAAACTGAAGACAAAATAAAGTTGTAGTTTTTTCTTTAAAAAGTTCAAAAGCTCGATTGGATATTGCTTCATTAGTTATGAAAAATGTACCATAGTAATGTAAGATATTAACAAAAGGGAAAATTGGGTGTGTATATACAGGACCTTTCTGTACTATTCCAGGAGATTCTATAGTCCCTTTGTACCATTAAAAATTCTTGGTTAAGTAATTAGAAAGTCCAGTTTAAGCTAATAAAGCTAGAAGTTTGCTTTAATATCCAGTCTTCCATTCTCTTCCAGGTTGTTGGAACTGCTATCGTTCAAAGCCTGGACTAGGAATAGGATGGTAGTCAGTTTCCCCATTTCGACTCCTTATCTCCCACATCTGTCTAAATGTGGCTTTAGCATCTATCAGAACTGACGTTGGGAATGGGGCGAGAAGAGTTTGACTTGAATTGGAACTGTTGTTCAGTTGGCCTTGAGCTTTTTGGGCCCCACTCTGCTCCAGTTCCCTTGACAGACAGGTGCACATGGTCATGTGGAATTCCTTCCTGAACAACAGGAAGTCAATGGCATGCCTCCAGCCTCTTCCTGCTGAGATCTCCTTGCCCCTAAGAACGGACTACTGGGGATGCCTCATAAAACCCCTTGCCAGCTCACTCTCCCATGAGGTCCCTTTCTAGTCCACTGAAAATGCTCATACATCTTCCTTCCAACACTGTGTGCTTGTCAGCCTACATCACAGCAGCAACCCTCTCTGAGCTCTGCCACCAATGCATCAGCCTGTGTATTATTTTTCTATTACTTCAGTAATAAACGACCTCAAATTTATTATTATAGTTTTGGAGGTCAGATATTTGAAATCACTTGCCTATTTTTGATGGCTCTGGAAAAACAGAGAGAGCCCATTTCTTGCCATTCCCATCTTCTAGAGGCTGCCTGCACTTGGGACCTCTGCCACGTCACTCTGACCTCTTCTCCCCTCACCAGATCTTCTTCTCTGACTCTGACCTTCCCACCTCCCTTTCAAAAGGACCCTTGCGATTACATGGGGCCCACCTGGATTATCCAGGATAATCTCCTCATCTCAGGATCCTTAACTGAATCATATTTGCAAATTCCTGTTTGCCATGTGAGGTAACATATTCTCTGGTCCTGTAGACATCTCAGGTTGTAGACATCTTTGGGGGACTATCATTCTGCCTACCACATCCTGTCTCTCTCTACATTTCTTGGGAGTAGGTGAGGCAGACTCCAATTTTCCATGCCTCAATTTGAAAGAAAACATAGCAGCCCTTCTACTTCTCTTCAGGGAAATCCCTCCCTCTGGACTTGAGGACAAAACAGTAGCCCTCTCCACTCCTCCAAACACGCCAACAGCTCCTACAAAGATCCCTCGTCTCTAGTTTCCCTCACAAAAGTCTATCTGACCTTTCTTTTTATCCTTGGTCCATCAGATGGATCTAGGGTTGTGGAACAGTTTCCTTTACATTTTTTTTCATAAAATTTGCATACGACGCTTTGACTCCATTTGATAGCCTGATAGTCATTGAATTGGCACCTCAGCTGACATTGAGGCAGGGAGAATTCCATTCTAACATTCTGCACATAACTATTTCCCTAAAGTAGAAATATGAAATTATAAATGGATCTTCATGAATTGCTAAATTCTTTAAGCATGTATTCTATGTCATGACAGAATGTATTTGATGAGCCAAAAGGATTTTCAATATTCAAAGGTGAATATTAAATGAATAACATTCTATAGAACACAAAACTATTTTTAGAAGAGTATTTTTGCTTCTGAATAGCTTTTCAGTCACAGTTATACTGTTCCTTCTTGAATTAAGAACTATCACTCAACCAATCTCCTGTTCGTATGAAAAAGAATAATTTTAGCTGGAGAGCAAACCTCACCTGCAAAATATTAAATGCAGATATATGAGATTGGCATACTCTATTTTGCTGAAAGTAATGTATTTCTTCATTATTAAGCCTCCCTCTAGTAGTATAATGGTTAAAATTGCTTAAAAGTCCATAAAAGTATGATGCAATAAATTATAGTCATGGCATTTATTAGACAATTTTACTCAAATGATAAGAATGAATTAGAGTGTTTATCCAAAAAATGGAATTGTGGCATTGATCGTCAGATCTGGAGTATCTCTTCTATCAAATATTGAAATTAAACATCTCTGAGAACATGGAAAAAATGAAATGGAAGCTCTATTGGTATATTAGTTTGAATTCTTTTTGAATGCAAGTAACAGAAATCAACTGTAGCTTCAACCCAAAAATAAGCAGGGGAAGGGAAGGGATTCAATGAGAGAGTGTTCAACTTAAGCACTAAAAAGCCCTTGGGACTTTTTGTCTCTACTCCCTCTGGTTTTCTGCATCATTCTCTCTGGCTGCAGTGTCAGGTGGGAGAATGCATCACTACCGAACCATCTGGACTTTTTAAATTACCAATTTAGCCACTAGAAAAAAACTTCTTAATTCAAGTTCCTAGGGAAGTGTTTGCCTGCCCTAGCTTGGGCCATGTACCCATTCCTGGAATAATTAACTATGGCCAGGCGATCACACATGATGGTAACAATTGCTGAATCCACATACATGAGGGGTAAGATGAAAGAGTACAAGAGAGACAACTATAGCAGGTCCTTCCAAAAAAGTGTTTGGATAGACCTGTGCTGAATACCTAACTGACTGCTCAAATCTGGGCACATAAACCCCATAGGCTGTTGAAAATATGTATTTTCAGGGTTGTATTGTATTTGTCTATCCCATCTCCAGAGGTGGCACCTGGCAAGGCCACTTTTTATATTATCTTCTCTGGTTGGGAAGAACCACAAAAGGATGAAGGCAGTCAAAAATTAACCATGAGAGATAAACCAGAGCCCAGGTCATGACAGATAAACTTCACCGTTCTTTACCCTAACCCTGGGTAGGTATCTTCCTGTGGATATAATCATTTGAGGGACTCAGCTTTATTTGGTCATCTTGGTTACAACTCTCTGCCTCTCTCTTTTGTCCTGTCCCTATATGGACGTCAAGAGACAAGGCCTTTAGTCAACAAAACCAGTAAAACATTCCAGGCCTGCCAGGGTGTCAATTACAAATTTAAACCTGAAGTCAGTAGAAACACCACTTATCAAACATGATTTGCATTTACTGTCAGGAAGTTTAAATTGTAATAAAAAATTTGTCTTTAATCATTCTCCCTTTTATACTTTCCTTTTATTGTTGACTGTAATAATTATAAAGCCACAGGGTTTTCTTTGGTTTTTCATGAAGTTAAACTATTTCAGGGATTATTCTACGTGAAAAGATAATCTAAATCCCATGTCTTTGGAAACATGGTTAGAATTGTTCTACAGTAAGATATTCCCTTAGCATTTTGCCTACACAGAAGCAAATGTACATTATGCAATGTATCCTCAAATGCAAGCATCTTCAGAAATCTTTATTATATGGAATTCACCTTGAAAATTGCCAATGGCATGGAATAAGAAGGAAAAACAAGGCTGCGTATGGTAGCTCATGCCTGTAATCCCAGCAATTTGGCAGGCCGAGGCAGGAGGATCACTTGAGGTCAGGAGTTTGAGACCAGCCTGGGAAACACAGTGAGACCCAGTCTCTACAAAAACTAAAAAAAATAGCGGGGTCATAGTGGCACATGCCTATAGTTCCAACTACTTGGGAGGCTAAGGCAGGAGGATCACTTGAGCAAAGGAATTCAAGGTTACAGTGAGCTGTGATCAGGTCACTGCATCCAGCCTGGGTGACAGAGCTAGACCCTGTCTCTAAAAAACCAAACCAAACCAAACAAACTATCAGAATGCGAACTTATAAAATTTAAGCAGGTAAAGGAATCTTTGGCAGAAGGGCAAAAATAGGAAACTTTAAAATATAGTTTCTCACTGTACCTTAAGGTGAATAGAAGTAGACTTTTATTTTGTTCAAAAATAAACATTCCTGAGATATTTCACTTAGGATAATGGTCTCCATTATACAATTCATCCATGTAACGAAAACACTGTATCCCCTAAAACTATTTTTAAAAAAGGAAAACAAGATAAAGGTATTTATATATAGTTCACAAAGTTTAGTTGCTATTCAAGACTGGGGATGAATTTTATGGTCTCCATTATTTTAAAACAACGAGTTCTAAATGTATATATTAGAAAAGAGAAAAGGTTAAAAACCCATTTTAAGAAGGTAGAAAAAAACCAACTACAGTGTAAACTCCAAAAATATGGAAAGAAGGAAATAATGAAGAGTAAAAGACAATGACGGTAGAAAGTAAATATTCAATAGAGACAATCAACAATGTCAGAATTGGTTTTCTAGAAAGGCTAATAGAAGCAACAAATCCCTAACAATATTGACTTTTTAAAATAAAGTACAAAATAGCATTATTGGGAATAAAAAAGTGACATTAGCTTGCATTTTTAAGGGAAGAGAGTATAGTATCAAAAACTTTATAATAAATTTGTCAACTTGGATAAAACAGATTCCTTTATAAATAATACAACTTGCCAAAACTGAACAAGAAGACATAGAAAATATTAAATAGTTTACTATCAAAAATTGAAAATTTAAAAACTAGAAAGAAAGAAAGAAACTTGAGGCCCAATTACTACATGAAAGAAAACTTGAGGCCCAAATACTACACATAAAAATTCTCCCAAATACTTAAGGAAGAAATAATACCAATTTTACAAAAATTCCTTCTTAGAATAGAGAATGACTAAAGTATCATAGTTCATTTTATGGGGCCAGTATAATATTGATTTAAAACTTAATAAGAACATTAAAAGTAAAGAAAATTATAGACCAAATTCTCCCATAAATATAAATGGAAAATCTAAAAGATACATGAGCAAATCAAATACAGTGATATATAGGAAGGATAATATTTTGTGATCAAATAGTGTTTATTCTAGGAATGCAAGGTTGGTTTAACATTCCAATTTCACTCAATGTGCTTGACTATAGTAACAATATAAAGAAGAAAACCATTTAAACATTTTAATAGATTCTGAAAAGCAATTTGATAAAATCTAACTTCCATTCATGTGAAAACTCTGCAAACTCAGGACAAGAAAACTTTCTTAATATTATAAAAGGTATCTATAAAATACCTAAGTCTAACATATTGAAAGGAAAAACAGGATGACTATTGATGCAAAAATCCTCAAAAAAATGCAAGCCAAAAAGAAATAAATAAATTTAATAGCACATTAAAAGGATTAATGTGGGATTTATTCCTGAAATGCAAAGATGGTTCAACATATGCAAATCAATGCAGTACACCATACACCACAGTAAGAGAATGAAAAAATATATACATTAATCTCAATTGATACAAAAAAAGCATTTGACAAAATTCAGCACTCTTTCATGACAAATACTTTCAACATACTAGGAATAGAAGGAAAGTACCTCAATGTAATAAAGGCCATATATGAAAAAGCCACAGCTAACATCATATTCAATAGTAAATAGCTAAAAACTAAGATCAGGAACAAGACAAAGATACCCACTTTTGGCACTTCTATCCAACATAGTATTGGAAGTCCTAAGCCAGAGCAATTAGACACGAAAAAAAATTTTAAATCCAAATTGGAAAGAAAGAAGTAATATTTCCTCTATTCAAAGATGACATGATCTTATATGGGGAAAACTCCAAATATTCCACACACATTTACACACACAAAACTCTTAGAACTAACGACTGAATTCAGCAAAGCTGCAAGATACAAAATCAACATGCAAAAATCAGTTGCATTTCTATATGCTAATGATAACAATTGCAAGAGGAAATTAAGATAGCAACCCTGTCCATACTAACATCAAAAAGAATAAAATACTTAGAAATAAACTTTACCAAGGAAGTGAAAGATTTGTACACTGAACATTTCCAGACATTGCTGAAAGAAATTAAAGACACGAATAAATGGTAAGAAATTGCAGTTCATAGAGTAGAAGGCTTAATATTGTTAAGGTACCAATATTACCCAAAGTGAACTATAGGTTGAATGTAATTTCTATCAAATTCTCAACAGAATTTTTTTCAGAAAATACAAAAATCCATCCTAAAATTCATGTGGAATATTACAGGACCCCAAACACCCAAAGCAATTATTATTGGCTGACTTGAAATCACCCAAAATTCATATATTGAAGCCCAGATCTCAGTACCTCAGAATGACTGTATTTGCAGAGAGGAACTTTAAAAATGTGATTAAGTTAAAACAAGGCTGCTGATACCTTTATCTTAAACTTCTGGCCTCTAGAACTGAGAAAATAATCATCTGTTGTTTAAGCCAGTCAGTATGTGGTATTTTGTTCTGGGAGCCTTAGCAAACTAGCACAGCAATCTTGAAAAAGAAGAACAAAATTGGAGGTTTCATACTTCCTGGTTTCAAAACATATTACAAAGCTATAGTAATCAAAAGAGTATGATACTGCCATAAAGATAGGTATAGATCTTATTTCTTACTCAAACTATAAAAATTAATTCAGGCAGTTTAGAGGTCTAAATTTGAGTGATAAAACAATGGAGCTTCAAGAAGACAAAATAAGAGACTATCTTTATTACTTTGTGGCAGGCAATGGTTTCTTAAATAGAAGACATAAAACACTAACCGTAAAGATAAAAGATTGATAAGCTGCACTTCATTAAAATTAAGAATTTTTATTCCACAAAAGACATTAAGAGATTAAAAAGGCAAGCCAGAAAATCGGAGAAATTCTTAAAGTAGATATATCTGACAAAGGTTTCGTATAATAAAAAAGATTTAAAGCCCAATTTTTAAAACAAGTAAAAGTCTTAAACAGTTACCTCTTAAGACATAGTATCCAAATGGCCAGTAAGCATACAAAAAGGTACATACACATCATTAGCCACCAGGAAGGTACAAGTTAAAACCAATGAGATACCATCCTACCTCTACCAGATGGCTAATATTTGTAAGGATATGGAGTAGCTAGAACTCTCACACATAGCTGGTGGGAATGGTTTAATTATTTTGAATAAGCATATGTCTTATGATCTCAGTATGTACCCAAAAGAAATGAGTCCTTAGGACCACCAACAGACAAATGTAAGAATGTTCAATATAGGAGAATGAAAATTATAATATTAATAGTTACATGTTGGAATACTATACAGCGATAGAAAAGAATGAATTTCTGCTACATACAATATGGATAAATCTTATAATGTTGAACAAAAGAAAGAAAACACAAAAAGATACACATAGTATAATTCTACCTGTACAATGTGAAAACAAAAGGTAGACTAACATATGAAGATGGAGGTTACAATGGCAGTTACTTTTGGGAAATATATTGACTTAAGTGGTCACAAATGAGCTTGCTGGAGTGCTGGCAGTATTCTCTACTTTGATCCAGGTGGTGCTTAAATGATTGTTTACATATATGACAATTTTACAAGCTATGTATGTAACTTTCTTGCATTTTACTGTATGCTAAGTAATAAAAATAAAACAATCATAAAAAACAGTTCCGAGCCAATCCATCTTTACAGATTCAATGAATTGTAATCATAGGTCCAATGCTTTGGCATTACTGTGAACAAGTCAAACTTTCAGGAAATGAGCTCTCCAATACATTTTTAATATGAATATTAAGATATAGACTATTAGAATAGATAGTAATCTTTTATGAATTTACTGAATTCTTTGCAAAGATACATCAAAATATTGACTGTGTTAATAGTGACAGCAAAAAATACCTGGGAATAAATTTAACTAAGGAGGTGAAAGATCTCTACAAGAAAAACTATGAAGCACTGATGAAAGGAATTGAAGAGAGCACACACAAAAAATGGAAAGACATCTCATGTTCATGGATTAGAAGAATTAATTAATTAAAATGACCACACTACCTAAAGCAATCTATAGATTCAATGCAATCCCTATCAAAATAGCAATGACATTCTTCACAGAAATAGAAAAAAACAACCCTAAAATTTGTATGGACCCAAAAAAAGAGCCCAAATAGCCAGAACAATAAAAGCAAAAAGAACAAGGCTGAAAGCATCACACGATGTGTCTTAAATACACATTACAAGACTATAGCAACCAAAACAATATGCTATTGGTATAAAAATAGACACATAGACCAATGAAAGAGAATAGAGAATCCAGAAATAAATCAATGTATTAATAGCCAACTTATTTTTGACAAAGGTGCCAAGAATATATATTGAGGAAAAAATAGTCTCCTCAGTAAATGGTGCTGGGAAAACTGGATGTCCATATGCAGAAGAATAAAACTAAAACTCTATCTCTTCTATTATACAAAAATCAATTCAAAATGGATTAAAGATATTTAAATGTACCACAACAATGGGAAAACAAGCACCATCAAATTTCTATGAACTGATCAACACTTGTGTGCACATATAGTAATAACATTCATCAGGTGTTGGGCAGGTGGGAGGAGAAGGGTATATTCACATGCAATGGGTGGGGTGCGCACCGTCTGGGGGATGGACACACTTGAAGCTCTAACTCGGGTGGGGCAAAGTCAATATATGTAACCTAAATATTTGTACCCCCACAATATGCTGAAATAAAAAAAAATAAACTCCAGAAAATATAAGAACCAATGGGAAAAAAAGGTTTAAATGTAAAACCCCAAAGTATAAAACTACTAAAAGAAAACATCAGGGAAATGCTTCAGGACATTGGTCTGGGAAAAGATTTTATGAATAAGACCTCAAAAGCCCAAGCAATAAAAACAAAAATAGATAAAAGGGGTATATAAAATTAAAAAGGTTCCACACAGCAAACAAACAACAGGATGAAAAAACAAACTACAGAATGGAAGAAAAGATTTGCAAACTACTCATCTAACAAGGAATTAATATCTAGAATATATAAGGAAATCAGGTTAGGTGCAGTGGTTCACTCCTGTAATCCCAGCATTTTGGGAGGCCAAAGCAGGAGGATTGCTTGAGGCCAGGAGTTCAAAACCAGCCTGGGCAACATAGCAAGACACCTGTCTCCACAAAAATCAAACAACAAAAAATTCCTATTAAAGAAGACACATAAATGAAATGTTAAAGAAACATATGAAAAAATGCTCAACATCACTAATCATCAAGGAGATGCAAATCAAAACCACAATGAGATATCTCACTCCCATTAGAATGATCATTATCAAAAAGACAAAACAATAAATGCTAGCAAGGATGTGGAGAAAAAGGAACTCTATTATTCAGTGATGATGGGAATGTAAACTAGCACAGCCATTATGGAGAACTGTATGGAGGCTCTTCAAAAAGCTACATACAGAACTACCATATGATCCAGCAATCCCAGCGCTGGGCATACAGCCAAAGGAAAGGAAATGAGTATATTGAATAGATATCTCTACCTCCATGTTTCTTATAGCACTACTCAAAATAGCAAAGATATGGAATCAACCTAAGTGTCCATCAACAGATAAATGGGTAAAGAAATGATACATATTCACAACGGAATACTATTCAGCCATAAAAACAAATGGAGTCCTGTAATTCACAGCAACACGGATAAGCCTGGAGGATATTATATTAAGTGAAATAAGTTAGGAACAGAAAGAAAAATACTGCATGTTTTCACTAATATGTAGAAGCTAGGAAAGTTGATCTAATAGAAGAAGAGAGTAGAATAGTGGTTATTAGAAGCTGAGGTGGGGAGGAACAGGGAGAGACTGGTTAAAGGATACAAAGTTATTGCTTCATAGGAGGAATACATTTTGATGTTTGAGGGGATAATGTCCTAATTACCCTGATTTGATCATTATACATTGTATGAAAACATCATTATCTAATAAATATGTACAATTATGCATCAGTTAAAATGCTGACTGTATTAGAGCTCTCCAGAGAAACAGGAGCTAGATATAGATATATTGATATAGATATAAAGGAGATTTTTCATAAGGAATTAGCTCACATGCTTATGGAGACTGAGACGTCCTATAATTGCCTTCTGCAAGCTGGAACCCCAGAAGAGCTGGTGGTGTAGTTCTGAGAAGTGGAGGGCTGATGGTGTGAGTCCCAGTTAAGGGCAGAAGACTTACATTCCAGTTCAAGTTGTGAGGCAGAGAGATCAAATTCCCCCTTTCTCCACATTTTTGTTCTGTTCAGGCCCTCAATGGATAGCACGATGCTTAGCCACATCAGGACAGGCAATCTACTGAGCCTCCCGATCCAAATGCTAATGTCATCAAGAAACACTTACCGACACTCGCAGGAATAATGTTTAATCTGGGCACCCTGTGTCTTCGTCAAGTTGACACACAAAACCATCACAAGTCTACCCTTGTCAACTTGGCACTCATATGCATCTCCTTAAACCATATCTAATCTCCAAACAAAGACAAAAACAAGATCATAACATTCCCTAACATGATACATCTCTCCTGTGTTCAAACAAAAACACACTAACTCTTCCTCAGAAGAGAAGGTTAAAGTCCTTGGGTGACGTTTACTCTTCTCCTTGATGTTGCACAAAAACTATGATGTAAAATTAGCAATACTAAATACTATGATGTAAAGTCAACATATCTTAATTACATAAGGAAATATGAGAGAAAGAAAACAAACACATTTCCTACATATGTATACACACACATATATATTCATAGCAAAATAAGGAGGAACTGTTCCTGGTAATTACAGTCTTCATTTCTGTAACTGGTCATGTGGTTTTTGCTGGTATTCGTTAACTACCTTCTTCCAATACCTGTTCTGTATTCCCCTTGCCTTTGGCAAGCATCTCAGTTGTGGTTCTTTACCTGGTGGGGTGACCCAATCCTTCATTCCTGAAGGGTCTGGTCCAATAGTAGTCTTGCCAGGATTGGATTGTTAATAGTTTTCCACCGACCACAATTACAGGGCATGGTAACTCCAAGAGACATCTTACGGGACTGCTGTATTCTAGACATACTCTTTCATACCTCCACTGTGGAGTAATAGTCCAATGTCCCTTTGGTAGTCAGGATCAACCACCTCAGCCAGCACAGCAACTCCTTCTTTGCCTGTTGATTCAGAGGCAGGAGGAGCCCAAAGTGGCCAGGAGGCAGCCTTAACTTCTAGTTCAATAGAATCATTGTTTCCCAGTGTAAACATCCCTTCCTCTGGAAGTAAGACCTCTAGATCAGCAGAGCATAAGATCACTGGTACAGGGAGTGAGAATTTTGCTTGTGGGTCACAAGGAGTAATAGAGAGTTGGTAACACTCCTATTTGGAGGGCAAGCCTCATACCAGGGGGTTATTTTCAAGTCTTAAAATCTAAAGGAATTTGCTGTGTTAAGTCTGGGACTTGAGAACTGTTACCCTTCCTTCTTTCCTATTTCTCCCTTTTGGAATGGGAATGTCTATCCTAAGCCTGTCCCAGCAACAAGCACATAACTTTAGTTTCACAGGTTCATAGTGAAAATTTTACCTTGGGATAAATCATACCTCGAATTTTACCCATATCTAATTTAGATGATATTTCGGTGAGATCTTTTAGACTTCAGAGTTGGGGCTAAAACAAATTAAGACTTTTAGGTCTGTTGGGTTGGTATGAACATATTTTGCATATAAGAAGGACATGAATTTTGGAGAAAATAGAGGCAGAATGCTATGAACTGAATGTTTGTGTCCCCCCAGCAAATTCATATATTAAAGCCTTAATCCCAAATGTGATGTATTAGGAGGTGGGGCCTTTGGGAGGTAATTAGGTCTTGAGGGAGGAGCACCCTTGTGAGTTAGTGCCCTTGTATGAAGAGACATGAGAGAGATGGTATCTCTTCATCATGTGAGGATACAGATGGCAGGTTCTACAAGCCAAGAAGAGGGCCCTCCCCAGAACCCAACCACTCTGGCACCCTGATCTTGGGACTTCTAGCTTCCAAGACATTGACCATCACATAATTTTCAAACTGACTTGAAATCTAGCATTTCTGTTTAGAACCCATAATGGATCGGTGCTTAAAAGTAGTATTTTTAAAGTGTAGTGCAAGACTAAGTAGGAACAAAACTCACTGTTGTACATATTGCAAAACTATCTCTGTGGCAGTCTATTCATGTATTCACCAAGCCATCTCCCCCTGGACACAGCTAGACTACATTATCTTTGCAGTTAAGGCATGGCCACAACTGCGTTCTGGCCAACTGACTGTGGGTAGAAATGGCACGTGCCATCTCCAGGCCTGATCCATAAAATCTTCCCATGTGCCAACTCCCATTCTCTGATGAATGACTTAGAGGGCAGAGCCAGTTCATGATGAAGTCTGGGTGAGGACAGCCCCTGAGGAAGCTTCCAGGTTAGCAACATACATGCCAGACTATTAATTCAGTAACTCTTATCGTGTTAAGCCCCTAAAATGTATCTCTTTTTAAACAGCAGCTTACTCAGACTCAACATAAAAGCTTAAAAAGAAATTAACTAAGCAGTAAAATCATGGCTGACCACTAAAATACCATTTTTATTCAGTTTTATAAAGAATGGATATTGGTGACAAAACACCCTATTTAGTACCAGAGCTCACTGCTTCCTACTGAACGTGCCCTTAATCAACAACCTGAGCTGGTACTCAGGACCACACATATAGCTTTGCAAGCAAT
Source organism: Cheirogaleus medius (assembly GCA_008086735.1). Taxonomy (NCBI): domain Eukaryota; kingdom Metazoa; phylum Chordata; class Mammalia; order Primates; family Cheirogaleidae; genus Cheirogaleus; species Cheirogaleus medius. Next base: position 81,896,359 of record VBSM01002608.1, on the reverse strand, counting down.
CATGTCTTGCAAATGTGTTTTCTGACTTGAAAACTCTGAAGTTTATCCATAAAAGCAAATCTTCATCAGTATTATATGCCAAGACGGAGTGAACAGAGTGATTACAAAATTGAAGATGTGATTAGCTGGATTCTTTGGAATGCATCTCTGAAGAGTTCTCTGAATCTGAACTTTTTGAAGATACTTAGAATACTCTGATAAAGGTCTTCATCAGTGTCTTCTCAAACCAGACGGCAGCAGCAGTTAATTAAACCATACATACACACTCTCTCTTTTCTTCTACCATTTTATAAATACGGCACAATCAAGGAGGTCAATATGTGTTTCAAATAGCATGTAACAAGTTTGTTCAACAAAAGTCTAATGAGATTTTGGCCAGAAATTAATTCTAAGTATTCAACTCTACAAGAGAAGGCATCGGTCCATCAGTGACTACACAAATGGGAGCTTTTTAATACTATGCTCTTGTGAGTTCACACTCAGTATCCACCTCTGAACCTCTGGCATGCCCAGTGAAAGAAAGCTGAAAAAGAAGCTGTAACCAAAGGCTGCCTGGGGCTTCATGTGCTACAGAGCTGCATCCACAAAGAAGGTGGACAAACCAGGACTAATCAGCCTACAGCAACTAAGTTAATACACACGGTCCAAGTATGTATGTGTTTATCAGTCAATGTCTCCTATAGATCAGTATCACCACTGGCTAGGAGCCTCTAATGACCAATAAAAGACATGGCTGCAAACTGATCTAGGTCGAGTTAGAAAGAAAACTCGAGACAATTAATACTACAACTGAAAACCAGAATCACCATAATGATTGCAATTTCACCTTTGTCTGAGATTTGCTAGTAACATCGTAGTCAGGTTTTCAGTACTGACAGATTGCAAACAATTAATTACTAATTTCTCCTTGAGGAGTTTGCTTTGTTTATACAAACAAATATATTGGGTTTATTATTACTTCCATTTCAGTGAAAAGATAAGTGAGCTGATTCACATGACATCATTAATGCAAACGTTAAGGCAAATACAGCAAAATTAGCAAAAGTAATATAGAATGCTCAAGTTTGAGACATATTATCATAAGTAATTATAAATAATCAAATTATCTCTCAGATAAAAGCAGTGGAGTACATATTAACATGTACTTGGAATTGGAAAAGAAAAACAGAATTAACATTTGTTTTAAATTTTGGATTGCTATTGCATGCGTCACTTTCTTTGATGATATACTTTAATTCCTGAATCAGATGTTTTCAGTTAATTTTTTACTTCCTCATTTTTTCTCAACCAACTCCAGTTTGGGCATTCTGAACTCAATGCCTGAAACATGTATGTCTGTTTTAACATTGTTGTTTCTCCATAATGAGATGCTCAATAAGCATCTATACATAAGTTGCCATCTATATATATTATGTATATAATTATACTGTACATGGATTAGTTATATGTATATCCAAAATATCCTGAGATTTGGAAATAAGATGCCACCCATTAATGGCGTGAAATATTAATATACATTTATATTAGTATATAAATCTAGTCAAAAAAATACTCAATACACAAATCTAATTTCTGTTACCTAAAAAATAGGTTAGCATATAACATCAAGTCATGTATATGGTATAAATAATGTACATATTAAAAAATAACTTTTATGGAATAAAAGAATAAATCATGCATTTTTTCTTAAGTAGAATACTACCAATTATACTTCATTATGAAACTAAAGCTCAAAATAACTAGGACGAGAATAAAGAATAAAATTATAGATAATAAACATTGCAGAAGCAATGAAATGTGGTGCCAAGCACGGTGGCCTCAGCATTGGGAAGCATGGTCCTCTTCCTGGGTAGGGTAGAACCTTAGAACCTGCTGGCATGTCCAACAAGTCACAAATTCTTTGGACCTTGGTTGTCAAATTTTTTAAATGAAAGCGCTGATCTCTAAGAAAAGTGAAACATCTGTTAACAGTTTACAATTCCTAAGAAAAATACAGAAATCTCAGCCAGCAATAAGCCATAAAACATAAAAAACAAATATGGGGGAAATGCAAGGTACTATTCACTTCCCATATGTAATACAAATATCAAATTTTAATTCAATCAAATAATAAGAATGCATAAAGTCATCGTTCATCACTTTCTAAAATCTCAAGCATTTTAGTGGAATCTTCATTTTCTTCAAGCCTCTAATAGCTTTTTCAGTCCTTTCCCACCCTGGCTCCTGTTCTTCTACCTAAAAGAAGTCATATATAAATTAATAAGTGGGGAACATTTCCAGGAAAAGAAATTTCTCGCTTCTTATGGATATGCAGGAAAAAGAAGAGCAAAAAAGTTCTCTCCCTATGTAGAGTTGGCCAACAGGTCAAACAGGTTAAACACTGGAATAATATATTGCAAAGTAACAGAGCAAGATAAAAATAGTAATAAATAAAAAGTATTCATTCCATTACTTATTCGTTTATCTTTATAGACACCTTCCTGTATATAATACATTAATTTACCAGGAGACCCCGGGCATGGACGTATATGAAATGTATGAATGGCAAATCTATCTGTTGGATGCCTTTTCCCCCACCAAAAAGAATGTCTCTAAAACTAACACCTAAAAAAAGGCTTAAATAGAATGATCAGTTTTATTATGGCAAAGCAAAATAACTTGTTTCAAATGCAGTGACCCAATTAAAAGTGAATATTTACACTACAATGGGTGATCTCACGATGGCTCTGAGAATTGCTCTCTTAAGTAAGCAGAATTTGAGGTATATCAACCTAAGCTGCTCAAGTCTTTTTAACATTTCTTGAATATGTGCTTTTTTTATCTTTTTTTTTTTATTTCAGCTTTTGAATCTGATCTGATTCAAACCTTTAGACTTCTGCTAAAAAGAGACTTAAGGTGTGTTAAATTTTCAGGCATTGTCTTGCATATGAGAGGGATCTGGGAACCCCAGTGAGATTCAGGACTAGAGATGGGTAAGGATTTTAGTGCTGTGAAGAGCAAGTATAACTTTTGGAGCTTAGCTGTTTTTGCAATTTTGGCATGGAATTCTGAAAATTTAAATTTCATTTCACAATAGACTTTAAAGATCAGTACTTTAGAATGAACCTAAAGAACTTTATCTGTTTAAGTACAAAAAAATGGTCAACATAAGGGCCAATGCTGAAGAATCCAGAATGAGTGAATGCGAACCTTATATAGTAGCTCTTCATTAACACTCAAGAATAACATACATGCAGGAATCATTTCTCCCACTGAAAAAAATGAGAAAACTTAACCCAAATATAAACCACTGAAAAGCCACAAAAGTGTTGAAAATAGTATTAGCAGGGACAAAGTGATATGGAACAAGTAATGCAATTTAGGAAAAGTGTTTTAGGCATTTCTGTTTTCAAAAAAACATTCTGTGAGATCTTTTTAAAAACCTATACTGTTTAGGCCAGGCGCGGTGGCTCACGCCTGTAATCCTAGCTCTCTGGGAGGCCGAGGCGGGCGGATCGCTCAAGGTCAGGAGTTCGAAACCAGCCTGAGCAAGAGCGAGACTCCGTCTCTAATAAATAGAAAGAAATTAATTGGCCAACTAAAAATATATAGAAAAAATTAGCCGGGCATGGTGGCGCATGCCTGTAGTCCCAGCTATTTGGGAGGCTGAGGCAGAAGGATCGCTTGAGCCCAGGAGTTGAGGTTGCTGTGAGCTAGGCTGATGCCACGGCACTCTAGCCCGGGCAACACAGTGAGACTCTGTCTCAAAAAAAAAAAAAAAAAAAAACCTATACTGTTTAAAGCTATATTTACAAAAGACAACAATCCAAAAATCACTTTGCTTTATAGGCCATAATGAGTATAGGTAACTATGGACATATGATAACTGATTTAAATATAATTTTCATTAAAATATCTCAATGCACAAACTTCATTAAAATCGAAATAAATGAGTATGTTGTAAAATACAAAAATAAAAGATTGGCACAATGAGAAACACCTATTTATTGTATTAAATAGAAGGCTGAAATGCAAAGTATATATTACAGAGTCCAAGAAATTACATTTCAGATTTCCCAAAATGGCCTGTCGGTGCTTTGATGACTAAAACAATGTTTAAAAAGGGTTTTTTTCTTTAATCTCTAAAAAAAGACAACAATTTGGGAATATAAAATAAGTCAAATCCAAACTTCTAAGTTGATTCCAAATTCTTTTGAATCCCTAAGGTGGCTGTAAACTGTTTTTAAATGTTCATAGCTTAAAGGAATGTGAATATCACAGTTCATATAAATTTCTGCCTAGGACACCCAGCAACACTACACAGTAGTTTCATGTTTCCATAATCCAGTCCTAACATTGCCAGTGCTATCGGTACCAAGCAAGGGTCCATCCTGCCCGTTGCTTTTAATTGGTCCATTCTGAATGGCCAAGTTGAGGCCATAAGACTTCTGCTGACTTTCAAGTTCGGCCACGGTTGGCTTCCTTAAAGCGTCTTTTTTACTACTTGTTGAAACAGGTTTTTCAAAATTTCTGCTGCTTTTGAGAAGTGTGCTGCCAGCATCACTGCTGTCTTGCTGGGGTGGGTTGTACTGCCTCTCTCTGTAGGCTAAATATGCTCTTCGGCTCCTGGAGTGCCCTTCGTTACTGCCCGGCCGACTTTTAGGTAAGCCGTTCTGCACGCTTCCTTCCACGCTTGTTGGGACGTCGTAGGCATATTCTCTCAGGACTGTGAGTCTGCTGGCTCGGTGTCCTTTACTTCTGTTTTTATGGTGGCGGCCCGGGTGCACATTTGTCCGAAACTGAACTTCTAAAGGCGCCACGTGCATTTTAATATCATTGTCCACTGAATGTTCTGTCAGACTATTGTCCAGCTGAGGTGCGGAGTTCAAAGGTAAAGAATTGGCATGGCACTGAGCCGCAGCAGCCTGCAAGTTTGTTAATTTGCAACCTTGGGAGGAATTTTTGAAGCTTGAAGCACTTTTGTTTGTGCATGAAGACTCTGCACTGCTATTGGGGCACTTAGGTGCCTCTCCGTTCGTCCCACTTGAGTTGGGGGGCTGGACATTGACTTGTACTGAATACGAGCTCCGTCCTGGGCAGCAAGTCATGATCCACGCAAGTCTAACATCCTCCCTATTAACGCAATGGTGCACCATGATGAACGCACTGAAGCTTAAACACGTGGCTCCAAAAAAGAAGCTAAAAACCAAGTCCAAAGGGTAATACAGAGAAACTGCCAAGGCCCCAAACATCCACAGGGCAACAAATAAGAGCAAAGTAAGGCTGGCCCCCAAAAGTTGAGAATGAAACGTGTGCTCATTTTCCAACGCTGATGTAGAAATCAGAGACAAAGACATAGAATCCTGATGATTGATTTCACCGTTTTCATTGGCTGCCAATCTCTGCTGCTCCTCAGTGGGCTCTTTAAGCTCATATTTGCGCTCAGGGTGTCTTTTCAACTGAATAAATATGCTTAGAAAGTACATACAGTTTACAAAAGTGATGAAGCTGGCAGGCCCATAGAAGGCTCCCAAGGAAGGTTCCCATGCCATCCAGCAGCTAGAAAAGAAGACAGACAGGAAGCCAGATCAGATGCAACATACCTCAACAAATTATTTAAGAAATTGCAATAAACCGCAGTGTCTAGAAAACACTTAAAAGAGAAGCAATAGGGTCAGGTACGCAGAGAATATAAAATACTCACTAGGGTGCATTTGGCCGACTGCCATAATTCTTAATGTTTGCTGCTGCTGTTATGCCACAGACGATGACAGGGATGCCACCACCAATCAGGTAAAACCTAGAAGGAAGAATAACTGTCCATCATTCTATTGTTTAAGGTATATTTATCACAGTATCTCAGTGCTTCAAAAGTCATTCATTGAAGATTAATTACTATTCTTATTCCAATAATAAGTTGAGAGTTAACTTAAATTCATTAGAAGTTCCTTCATTCAGAGGCGGCTTCATTAGTGATAACACGTTTTTGTTTTGATTTTTACACGTCTTTTTTTAAAGCAGGAGGTAGTTTCCAAGCTGAGGAAAACTGGTCAGCTTCTGCCACCCTGTGGACAGGCAAAGTAACACTCAGCTCCTGCAGGCAAGGTTTTAGCTTATATATACATACACACACACATATATATATGTATATATAATATATATATTTTTAGGGGGAATTGGCTTCTTTTAGATTCAGCTAGTGAACTAATAAGTCAGTCCATTACATAATGGACTTTAAGATTTCACTGTGCCATAGTTCATGCAAAAAATGTAACGATGTATTAATTATTGATTAATGCTCAGCTAAGCCTGCGTGTTCCAGGACCTCTGACTGCGGAGCATCTAATCCCCAGTTAACTGAGATGGAAGCAAGAAAAGAATCGGGATGCCAGCAGCTTCCCATAGTGCAGAGGCCCTTCTGGACCCCTTCCCCATGGAGTAAGCTGGGGAGAGCAAGGGAGAGGATGGTGCAACAAGAACTGAGCGAGACAAGAGTAGTGCCTGGTCTTGGGAAGACAAATGTCGTGGCTGGAGCATCTCTGAGCTCTCTGAAAAGAACTTTTCTGCCCAAGCTGGAAACCCCTGGCTACAATCAGAATCTTAATTTTGTGAGGAGGGGATGGGTATATACAAACATAATGAGTGAGAAATGCAACGTTTGGGGGATGGTCATGCCTGTGGCTCTGCTTCGAGGGGGGAGGGGAGCATGGGCAATATACGTAACCATAATATTTGTACCCCCATAATATGCTGAAATAAAAAATAAATAAATAAATAAAAACAAAACAAAACAAAAAACAAGAATCTTAATTTTGCATTGGCCCCTTCTTGAGATACAGCCTCAAATCTTGAATTGGCTGGATAAAGGCACTATCTCTGACACATTTTCCCATATAATGTTTCTCCATCATACCATCACTAAAATCCTTTAATATATCAGTATAACAGAAAGGCAACTAATTACCCTATAAAACTATAACCCTGTCTTCTATTTCACAGATTAGAGGGAAACTCATATATGTAACCTTCCCCTTCCTCCTACTATACTAATTCACATTTGCTTCTTACTTGAAAAGAAAGCATCATTTCCAAAATTAAACTTGGGTTCTCTCACCCTCTCTGTGCCTCTTCTTTTCCTCCCTGCAACTTCCTGTTATCAATCCTTATTTTTCGGCTTTAAAATCTTTCTCCACTCCCTCTTATTTTAGCCTATACAAATCGTTCACATTCCCCCACATCTTCTAAAACTTTCCTTGAACTATCACCTTCTTTCTCTCTCCCTTCTGTCACAAGCTCCTGGAAACACTGGCACCACCATTAGCCTTGCCTGTATCACCTTACTGTGAGGCTACTTCCCCCCCACCCCCTACACTCCCTGCCGTGATGCTGTGATGCTGAAACTGCCCTCCCTGGGGCCAGGAGAGGCTCATAGCCAAGTCCCGTGCCACACCGGCCACTTGGAGTGTTGCTTGGGCTTCCTGATGACACTCAAGGACCTGCGGGAAGAAGGCACCAGCCCTAGAGGGTAGAACCTGCACTGTCTAAAGAAAAAGTGGTCCTTGGGAGTCATTAGGAGACCGCATAGAGTTTGGAGCCCAAGCTGCCTTTCCTCAACGTTTTGTGTTTTCTCTCAGAATCTTACAGGAAGGAACAGCTGCTTGAGGATAGGATTCCCAAGTCTCTTAGCCAAACATCATTTCTCCTTTCTTTGGACACAAGTGAAGGAGGTGCCAAATCTCATCCTACGATGTGAGTCTGGGTCACCGAGCACCCCCACTGCTCCTTGTCATCCATGGAACCACTCTCTCCAGAATTTTCTATGGCCTCAGGTGTTGTCTTTTCGTTCTTCCAGTGATTTTTCCACGGCCCATCCCCTGAACATTGGCATGGCCCAGGGACCATTCTTTTCTTAACGAATTTCTCCCTGGGAGATCTTGTTCATTATCACGACTTCAATGAGCACACCAGGAAATGTCTCCTGCCCTGTCTAGACTCTGTCTAGCTTGTCTTCTCTGCTGAGCCCTGGACTTCCAAACATGTAAACTTCTCACAAGAAAGTACTGGTGAGCCTACCTCCCCTGCCCCTACTCTCCATGCGCACCCCCATTTCTTCTTTGCCTGTATTATTAATATTTTAATATTTCTCACTTGATGGAAACACCATCTGCCAAGGCACCTTAGCTGGCCAGAACAGACAATTTGCAGCTGTCTTTAAATTTCTCTCCCTCATGCACCTCTTAAATTCAGGTGGCCGTCAGTCCTAGAGAAACTGCCTCAAGCCTCTGGAACACGTGTCCTCCTCTCTGTTCTCTACAACACTGTTCTGGCTTCAGTCTTCATGGGGACTGTCCTAATGACTCCGTGGAATTCCTTATTCTCCGGCATTCCAATTTATATTCTATACTAGTGCTGTGGGTATCCCTCTAAAATGACACCATGTCAGGCCCCTCCATTAGTTGAAAATCTTCAGTGGCTGCTGATGTTTTAATGGGGTCTCCAATCGTCCCAACCCCCGCTTTCACCCTGAATTCCTGCTACCCTACGCCATACACCCTAGACCCAGCCACACTGCATTTCTCAAGGCTTCCTCTGCTTCCTCCTCTGCTTGGAGTGCTCCTCTACACTCTATCTGAATCACGACAGGGTTCCTGCCAGTGGTCTGGCATTTCCTAACAGCCCACCATCCCCCAAATCCTTTCTTCGCACTTTCAAAGACCATACCTCCACTATGCTTCCCACGCAGCCTACACTCAGTTCTTCACGTGCCTGTCTCCCCCCACAGACTATAAACTCCTCAAGGGCGGGGAGGTCTTCTTTAAGTCCTGGCTCAGGGCCAGGTCCGTAGCAGGCATTCAATAAACTTGGTATCATTGATAGATGTTTACTCATCCAGCATGATAATCCATTTACACTCTTTCTTATTATAACGGATAGGAAGGACATACTCCAATCGGTGTGCTTCTTTATACAGAATAACTAAATGGACATATACTTGAGTAAAGTAAAATCTATGACATGTGACTTCAAGGAAATAAAAACAGCTGACATTTTCATGGGGCCTATTATATGGCCGGTACTACCTTAAGTGCTTTGCACGTTAACTCATTTGTTTCTCACAACAATCCTATAAGGGAGAATCAGGCCCACTTTGGAAGGGGTCCAGGAAGGCTCAGGGAGGGTGCGGAAGTTGACCGAGGACATGCTGCTGGCAGGACGGCACAACCCATGTTTAAAACCAGGCAGTCTGGCTTGCAAGTCCATTCTTTTACTTCCCAAAATGTGACTCAGCAATTTTTTGTTATAATTGATGACTATGCTTCTACTAAAGCAAACAGACTATTTAATTAACATTTAAGACAACACACCAAACAAAGATAGTAGGTACCTGAGCATTGGTCTTGGTGGAGGTGGTGGTTCCTCAGGGTCCTGGCATCTCTTAGCTTTCTTAGTGACTTGTTTATAGATGTTTCGAGCTGTCACTCCCACCCACAGTACTGTGGCAAGGGTGGAATAATGAAGAATTATCCCAACCTGCAAGGAAGATCGAAGAATACATAAACTAAACGAAAAGAATGTTCCCACTAAGGCTTATCAAAAAGTTTGGTAGGTAACTTTCAAAAGTCTGATTCAAAAGCAGAAAGAAGGTGTATCCTAGTGATCAAGCCCTCTGCCTGCTAATGAGACACATGACTTTCATGGACGCATCTCAGATGCCACTCCTCCAATACACAAGCCAACAGTTGGCTCCAGGAAGCCCACAGGCCCCCACTTATGCCCAAGATGACCCTTAAGGCAGCAAAAAACTGGCTCCCGGACAACATTAAAACCCAAGATACACTTCTCACAGACGCAACATTACAGAGTTCAGTTTCTAAGTCCCATTTTAAGGAGGGACCAAGAGGGCAAGGGAAACTAGCAGGTAAAAGCCACAGCACACAGACAGTAAGTCCCAGAGTAAGAGACCTCAGTTCTAATTCAGAGCTGCCACATACTATAGCAGTTAGAGAGCAATATAATATGTTGATGGCTAAGAGGGTGAACTCAACAATCAAATTTTGCTTGGTTTTAAAACTGGTCTCCACCTCTTACCTGCGGTGTGACCTGAGCAAACATCCTGTTATGTGTCACATAACATCCTGGCTTCCTCACTTGGGAACCAAGAGCGACATGAAAGCACTGTGAGGTTAAGATGGTCTACATATAGCATCTAGTACATTGCCTAGCACCTGATAAGCAATTAGCAAAAATAGCTATATTATTGTTTGATATTACTACTTATTAGGACTGTGGTTTTGAGGAAATAATGTGACCTCTCTGAAATTAACTTTCCTCAATTTAACAGTAGGAGGATTATAAATAGCCACCTCTAAGGGTTTTGTGTAGACTGATTGAGCACAATTGCTGGGATATAATAGGTGCTCAATACATAGAGGATAATTGCAATATATATAAATAATTAAACCAATTAAGCTTCTTCCAAGACAGATGATAGAGGGCATGTTTATCATATGACCCGTGTTTGAAGCAACTCTTATTGAGGATGAAATTCTAGATGAAGATATGAGAGGGGACAAGAAAGGTTTAAAATTTATTTTAAGAAAAATAGATGCCATGTGTCATTGGAGCATTAAGGATATAATCCAGATTTCTTAACTAATTACTTGCTATCTTTTTGATCATTTGTTCCTATACAATTACTACACATAAAATTCTATTAATGAAAATCTTCAAGAGAAAATTTTTCATTCTAAAGGGATAGCTCCCTAATCTTAAGAAAATCAAATTGATTGACATTATCAGACCTAGGTCAAAAATGAAAATATGGATACTGCTGTGCAGAATTTATTTTAATGAGACCCAATCTGCAGCTAACACTTGGTGACATGAAAGCCTAAGTCTTATTTTGCAGGGAGAAGAGCCAGGACAGTCACTGTTCACATAAACCCAGCAATGACTCCAGAGGTGCTGGGAGTGTGGATGCAACTTAGTCAAACTAGAAAAGACAGAAGTTAACTTCTTCTTAAAGAGAAAAGTGGCTTCTTGGTTCCCATTAGTTTTGCTGACTGCACTGTGAAAGCAAAATTTATAGATAGAAGTGGAACAGAAAGCATAAAATAACCATTTGAGCTATCTGAAGTCATACCAAATACTGTAAGTAAAAATAGTATAAATGAATTTGGTGTACAGACACCAATAAATTCAAAACAAATCACTGAATATTGACTCAAATGCTTGACTCTACTATTACTGGAGTTGTCTCTGACACAAAGGTCAAAAGAATGAGACACGGCTTTAAAATATGTAAGCTAAAAATATTTTCAACATAGGAGGTATTAGACACAGGGGGAACACCCCATCTTTAGGCTTTGAAGTATTTTCTGTGGCATTTCTAAATTTCCAGAATGGTTCACTCACTGAAACCTTCCAGTTAAATGATTATTACCAATAATGGAATTTTAGGAGTCTGATGACATCTGGTAACAGAGTCACACAAGCAAATCACTAAATATTACACAGACACACATACACACACAGAAAAAAGGGGGGAATTAAAATCTAGTAGAAATGGTTTTCCTATATTTTTGGAATGTAGTTCTTCCTATTGTATTTTCCATCTGACACTTGGTCTACATGAAATACAACCTCACTATCATATTTTCTTCCAAACAAATCAGAGATCCACATTGAAATTTTGTAACTAGTTTGGAAATAAGTAGTCTAATTCATAGGGCATGTACATGATTAGTTAAATGTAATAGATTATTACTTAAGAACACTACCTTACTTCAGGATACTAATTTCCAAAGCTGCAAAATGGGTATAAAGTGGTTACCTTAAGGAATTATACTTTATATGTGTGTTACCTAACTATAAATCTTACATACTGGGGAATTTTTAAACCACTAATAACCACCAATAAACCCACAACAGTGCATCCTGCAGAGCAACTGTGCAAAAAAAAAGACCTTTATGATGCTAATGAATATGGTCATATATAAAATAAATATGTAAAAATAAAAATAATAACTTCTTCCTCTACTGAATGTCTGCTATGTATCAAAAAATGTGCTTTTGTAGGTGATTGCACTTCAACCTCCAAGCATCACCACTTGGTCAGTGTTAGTAACTTCAAGAAACAAACACAGAAACTAAGGCTAGGAGAAGTTAAATCATCCACCAGAAGTCACGTGGTCAGTAGCAGAGCTGTGATTCAAACTCAAGTCTGCTGGTGTCCAAAGCCCTTGCCCTTTCTGGGATGCTATACTGGCCTCCCCAAAACAATAAAGAACAGTGATGGGAGCTGAGGGGCCTTCAGAGTCAAACAGACCAACGTTTAAATCATGTCAATTCTTTCTGACTCAGTTTATGTATTTATAAAATATATGATGAAAAATACCTCTTAGGGTTAATACAGAAGTTAAGGTATCACATTTGTCGTATATTCACCGGTTAGATTTTGCCCAGTGCACCTCACATGCCATTGCAGCGATCCTCTAGATAACAGATCTAAAGGACACCTGAGGGGGCAGCTGGCACACTATTTAATAGGTTCAATCATGGGGCGGTAGAGCGACAAGGTACTTAAGACAAGATCCAGCTGAATCCTTCACTGCATGGCTAAGGAAATCAAGTACCAAAAAATGAACAACCATTTTTTGGCAGTACATCACGAACCAGAACACAGATCCCTTCCAACCTTGAGTCAATCAATGGACCTTGTATTCTTAATCACTCAGTTGCTTAGTTCTCCTCCAGCTCCTTTTGCAAAAGAGAGTTAAAAGCTTGGAAAAGTACCTAAGGTGTTACCGGGAACAGATTTAGAAACCAGGGTGGGCAGTACCTGGCTGGTGGAACCTTTAATAACCTCAACCCATCACTGTGGGGAAGAAACTATTAGAACTCATTCACACTGTTGATAAAACATGTGAATTCTCGAAGGAAGATAAGAAAGACAAAACGACATGGACTATGGGCATATACAAAACTGCACATAAAACCATGTACACATGAGGGCTCAGTTTTAAAGGTCGAAAAACCTTTAGGATCATATATATATAATTTAACTAGCCTGACCCCTTAATTTAGAAGAGAAACATCAAGCCCTTACTAGGTTAGGTGACTAGTAATACAACCCGTTCTGGCAGACACTGGATTAAAACCTACCTAGTAGTATCTGGACTCCCAGGCTAGTCCTTTTCGCATTCTACCACTCTCCTCTCAGGCGGGTAGTACCTGAATTAAGCATTACAATGGAGAAGTGAAGCAAGTACCCTCTGAGTCTGGAACTACAAGGATGGGGTTGTATCTTTCATAGAAGAAGGGAAGGACATTGTAAAAACAGAAGAAACTGACAGTGAAAACATCTGAAGACTTGCCTTTCCCTTTTCTTTTGTAAATCTTTAACTAATGAGCATTTGTTCTAGTGGCCCTAAAAAGTCAGCACGATTCCTCTTCTTTTCAATTTAGAAATGATATAAAATACCATTCAAGACAACGAAAGGCAGTCATCTTCACAATGGCCTCTTTCTACCCATTTCCTCAGTGAAATAAATTTATGTGTCTGCTTCATGAAATCAATGAACACTTTTAGATAAAACTGAGACCATTATTATCAATGTGTGCTGAGTACTCTAGAGTCTGTGCTCAAAATGGCTCCAGATTTGAATGATCTCTACGATTTGCAAACAGAAGCTTCCTTCTGTTCATTCACCCCAATAAACATTTGCTCAGCACCTACTATAGGTCAGATCCTGTGCTGGTCCCTGGATAAGAAGTGGTGCATCAAATTGATATAAGTCTTGCCCCTGCACAGAACTTGAGTCCGGGGAGAGCTTAGAGTCCAGAGATAATAAATAGTAAACTATAAAGTTTTATAGGCACTATGGAATTTTAGTAAGGATCACGGAACAGTGGAAGTATCTCTGACACTAACAGTAAGCTAACACCTTCAAGGTAAGTGGGAGTCAGCCAGTGAACAAGGGGGAAAGACAGAGAACACACAAGCTCTGTCTCTATATGTGTATTTAGTTTATCCAAGACCCATCATCTGACTTCTTGGAGGTGCCAAGCAAAATTCCATTTCCAAATGTATATTAATAGCACAAAACAGAGAAATATACTGCGCAGCTGAGAGGTAATTTCATCAACAAAACTAACGGTAGTAAAAGATAACATTTATTGAGCAGTTACTCTATACCTGGTCCTCTTAAGACACTTGAGTCATTTAATCCTCTCAACAATTCTTATATAAACATACATTTTGAATTGGATTTCAGGCATATAATATTGGATTAATTATAAGCCTTGGGATCATGACACATTCTAAAGATTGAGCCAATACAGCCTGCCTTTATTTAGTTATTTAATTAGTTATTGTTATAATAATATAATAAGCATCCAAGAATCTATCAGCAAGGCAAAAGGAAAGACCCTAACAATAACCTGTATCTAACCATATGACCCTCTGCAACCATCACTATGTTCATCATCCCCTTGCTTTCTTTTTTATACAGTTTTACTGCACTTACCTATTTTTGTTTAAAGTATGCTGTTTATTTCAGTCATTTTTATATCTATAAAAAAGATGTCTGGGTGAATATAATTTATGGAACTTAACGTTTTTCACCTAAGACTGATTCATGTTCTGAATTGCCATAATTCATTGGTTTTGGACTCTTATATACCATGGTTTATGTGTTCACGCTCTCTGTGACAGGCTTTTGGGTTGCTTCCAGGTTTTTGGTATTGCGTATATTCACATCTATGTGCATATTCACATACGCACATGGGCAAGGTTACTCTCCAAGCCCAGGAGTGGACCTGCTGGGTTACAGTATATATGAATGCTCAACTTTAGAAGGTAACACCTCCCACGGTACATTCACTTACATTCCCACCAACATGTATAAAGGATTCCTTGGGTCCTCGTGTTCATCAAGACTTGGCTTAATTTCTGCTGACAGAAAAGGCATGAAATGGTAACTGATTGTCTTAATTTGCATCTCCATGAGTACCCATGATGTTGTATGTCTCTGTATCTGTGTATTGGCCCTGTGTTTATCTTCTAAGAAATGGCTGTCCATTCTCTTGCTACTTTTTCTACTGGGTTGGTGTGGCCTTCTCATTGATTATAGTTATTAATATGCTTTTTATTCCAATGTTCTGTCAGTTGTGTGTATTGTGAATAGCTTCTTCCAATTTGTAACTTGCCTTTTCAGTTTCTTTAAGGAAGGACTCTTTTTTTTTTCTTTTTTTGGAAACATCCATACTATTCTCCATGATGATTGCACTAACTTACATTCCCACCAACAGTGTATGAGGGTTCCCCTTTCTCCACATCTTCGCCAGCATTCATTATTTTTTTCCAACCCAGGCGCCCATCAATACACGAGTGGATTAACAAAATGTGGTATATGTATACCATGGAGT
>VBSM01002608.1:81865347-81879539 GCA_008086735.1 Cheirogaleus medius | reverse complement strand
AGAATATTGGCCAACAAACATATGAAAAAATGCTCAACATCTCTAATCATCAGGAAGGACTCTTAATAAAAACAAAAGTTCTCATTTTTTGTCCAATTTACCTCTTTTCTAGTAAATGCCTTTCACTGTCTTATTTAAGAAATCCTTCCTTAGCTCAAGATCTACAACATTTTCTAATATGAATTTTAACATTTTGGCTTAGACAGGTAAGCTTTCAAAATACCCAGAGTTGACCTTTTTTTAATAGATGGCATGAGGTATAGATTCATTTAAATCTTTCTCCAAATGGATTTCCCCCATTCCATTAGTGAACAGTAGTCTCTCTTCCCCAGCTGATGAGGCATACATGCCCCTCTGTCATGTACCAAAAGTTTCCCATGGATGTGCTTCGGGACTCTAGCATGTTGGTCAATTTATCTATTCCTATAGCTAATGTCGCACTATTTTTATTTCCATAGTCTCATAAGCCCTGATGACTTGTCAGACAGTCTTCTGGCTCTGTTCCTCTTTTTCAAAAGTGTCTTGGCTTTCTTTGGCCATTTGCTTTCACATAAATTTAAAAATTATCTTACTGAGTTTCATGAAAAATTCTCTTCTTACCTAATTAATTTTAATTAGATTAATTTTAAGAGGAACTGCCACCTTTTTGATATTAAGTCTTCCTATCCTTGGACCCTATATATCTTTTCACTTATTTAGGTCTTCTTTAACACATATTTTAATTTTACCTGTAAATCTTGCCAGCTTTTATTATTTCTAGGTACTTGATAGTCTTTGATATTATATAAATGGTACCTTCTCATTAATTATATCTTCTCTTAGTTGTATGTCTGCCTACTACCAACCACTCTTTGCGACCCTTTCCTATTATTTCTAATTATTTATGCATAAATAAGTTTTTTCATACAAACAATCACTTCTTCTAGCAACAACTCAATTATCATTTCCTACTCATAGGTTAGAAAACTGAGATACATGAAGATTAAATATTGAAATCAGGACCTCAGATATTTGCACTCCCATGTTCACTACACATTACTAGGAATAGTCAAGAGGTAAAAACAATCTATACGCACATGAACAACAAACAGATAAAGAAAATATGGTATATACACAAAATGGAATGTTATTCAGCCATACAAAAGGAAATCCTGCCATATTCTACAACACAGATAAACTCTGAGGACAACATACTAAGTGAAATAAGTCAGTTACAGAAGGACAGATGCTGCATCACTCCACTTATAGGAGGTACCTAAAAGGAGTCGAACTTGTAGAAGAAAAGAGTGAATGGTGGGTGCCAGGGGTGGGCGGGAGGAGAGAAGAAAATGGGGAGTTGCTGTTTCCTGGGTACAGAGTTTCAGTCATCCAAGAGGAAAAGTTCTAGATATCTGCTGTATAACATTGTGCTTTTAGTTAACAATACTGTACTGTATATTGAAAATTTTGTTAAGAGGGTAAATCTCATGTTATGTGTTTTTTACCAAAATATGAAAAGAAAAATAAAAAGGTTAAATGAATTGCCCATAAAAACCGCTAGTAAATGGTAGAACTGAAATGCAAATTCAGACAGTCTGAACTCTTAATTGCTATGTTGCACTTTTTGCTACCATACATATGGAAAACAATATACAAATACAGAAATAAAATTTTATATATTTCCTATTCATATATTGAAGAGTTTTAATTTTTTATACTTATACTGCAACAATAATGTTCACTAAGGCTACATATGAAATAATTTATTTTAAAATAATAGTTGAATATATTTCAATTCTTCATTGAATTACCAAACCTAGTAAGTTTACCAAACCTAGTAAGTTTCTTGTT
Organism: Cheirogaleus medius; assembly: GCA_008086735.1. NCBI lineage: Eukaryota > Metazoa > Chordata > Mammalia > Primates > Cheirogaleidae > Cheirogaleus > Cheirogaleus medius. The sequence continues at coordinate 81,877,709 of VBSM01002608.1, read as the reverse complement.
TTTATATCTTACAGTTAAATCTTTTTCTAATTACTATTATTCTACTGTCATAAAATGTCATTTCTCTTTCAAAGTCAGGACTTTATAAATGAAATATTAGGCACTGTAACAGGCATAACAAGTAATACTGAATTCCCAAAGATAAAGAGACAAGCTAAGTTATACATGCAGTTGTGAAATGATAATTCAAAATTTGAGGTATACTGATAAACTGTTTAAGTGAGACATTAGATTTAACTTTAATTAAAGAAAAAGCTTTAAAGAAATATCCTTCCTTTTATAATTAATGAGATGTATAAAATATTTTCTAATGCCAATATTTTTTCCATTTCAATTTTTCACTCTGACTTACTGCTTGGCAGACGCTGGCATTTCTGGTTTGGGTTATTCCTCCCACAAAGACCACACAGGTCAGGAAAATGTGAAAGCACAAGTTCACAAGCATGTGCCAGCTCTTGAGGCTGATTCTAATCAAACTGTTTAAAAATGAAAAAAAAGGAAAATGTTAATATTCAGTCTAGTACATTTGAAGTAGGACATTACGATGTTCATTTACAAGTTAATTCCAACAGCATAAAAGGCCAAATTTAAATGATTTATATTTAAACATTTTATTTAACAAACATATACTATCAGACACACATATACACATATATACAGAGAGGACTTGGGAAATTTCTTAACATTTAACACTATGCACTAAAAACCACAAGCCATTTATGGAACCATTGCACCCACTAAAGGCTAAACAAATTCTCCGTAATAAGAAATACGTGGGCTTTTGTTACTTACAGTGTCTTAAGACGACTGGATGACCTGCTTGGCTACCTAGAGATTTCTTCAATCTGACCCACTGGCATGGGTCTAAATATCCAATGCATTTCTTCCTGGCCTTTCATAATGGAATGTTGAAGTCTTCCTTGTTTTATATATATCAAAATCTCCTTTTGTTTTTTAACTAAATGTCAAGAAATGCCATATATGTCTAGCTTAAAGTGGAAACATTCTAGCAAAACCTTTTATAAAGTGGCTTTCTGCTTACCAAATCCTTTTAGTTCACTATTTCCTACAATAAAATAAAAGTTTCTGTAGCTTTTCCTTCAATTAACAAAAACCATATCTCGAGCATAAATGCCACAAACTTTCTTAAAAATGCCATGTATAAAACAAACATGTATAAAACAAACAATATCTAAATAGGTAAAACATCATAAAATAAGAGTAATAACACAGTCTGATACCTAGAGACGCCTCTATATGTGCCTCTAACAGGTAATGAACCTCCACCTTACCTCACACTCTGTTGCTCCTGTGGCTGGCCTCCCAGCTTCTAACACAAATTTCCCATGTTCTTTTTCAGATACAAACCCAACAAACCAAATGGATGCCATAAAAGATGAATTTACCATCTCACATACTAATTACTTATGCCTCTAACGGCATGAAATAAAGAAGGCTTGTATGTTTTCTAAGGAAACCATTCTTTGCTGTGGAAGTATAGCATGGTATAAAACTCAGTTTTATCCTCAATGTGAAATGAAATCCTCCAAATCAAACCACAGATCTATTTGGTCAAGTTTTATATCTTACCTGTGATGGTATATGTAACTGACAACGACGGCTAATAGACATAAGAGGAGAATGATGGCCGTAGTATAAACCACAGGATGCAAGAGACTGGCCGCCTGGGTGTACAGTTCAGATCCTGTCAAATCCTGAGCAGAACAAGAAAGAATCATTCTAGTAGCACTTTTCTGGACATTTAACTGCTGAGATTGTTTTAAGTGACTAAAACACATTGATAAACCAAAACTCTGGCCTTTGCATCTCATCATTTTATTCAAGAATTAATGTTTCATGCTATTTCCCCACATGTTACTTTGCTTTCCTAACTTCCACTGTGTTATCTGCTTGACATACTCTCATTCTACACTGGACAATCTACTTTATAACTTGGAACACTGGCAACGCTATGAAGGTAATGGAGAGAGAACAGCAGCCCACATGTAGGTGATTCAGAAGGGGCAACCACAGACCTCCTCCTTTCTAATGCGCTTCCAGCTCCCTTATCACTCTGCATATTTACTAGCTGCTAAGACGCGACAAAAGCAGCATCTCCAAGTCTACCAAACCTAAACAGACCTCTCTGACCATTGGTAGTCCAGTTCAACTTTAAGATCCACAAATACAAATGGACTAAACACTGTGTAAGGCACTGGAGACATGATGGTAAGACAGGGTTCCTGCCCTAGGAGAGCTGAAAGTCACAGGAGAGATGCACATTCAGATCACAACAATATATTTGATGAAGACAAGCAAAGAACAGTTATGAGAGCAAAGAGGAAGAGCCCTGTAAGAGCTCAAAAATCAATAAACAATAATAGCAAGTCACTTACAGAACATTTACCATAATCCAGGCATTGACTGTGTCCAACACTTTACATAGAGTAACCCTATGAGCCCATTTTATAGCTTGAAAAGCTGAGGCACAGAGAAGTTAAGTGCATGAGGACTAGATCCAAAGGAGCTTGGCTGTCAAGTCTCTGCTCTCAAACACGAAGCGGACACTGCCTCTCTAAAATGCAAACAGTGGACATCTTAATGTTACCTTCCTTTTATAAGAACCAAAGCAGGCTGGGAAGACACCTCCACCCTGGCCACCAGGCCATAAAACTGGGGATGTGGGAGTCAAAGCTGTAGGTTTGCCCAATCCCTTCACTAAATTCACTTTCTGCACTGACTCTTATAGCTAAAAAGTGACAGCTGGAGGTGGAAGGAGTCCATAGTGGATGTATCTCCAATCAAGAAGCTCTTGAGATAGTATCTGAAACAAGAAAAACTAGATAGACAAAAGAAGCGAACAGGTGAAACCAGACAAGGAAATAGTAGATGGCCTCAACAGAGTAGGGAGGGAAGGGGCAAGTTTTCCCAGGGAAGAAGCGGAAGTTGACATTATATATTAAGTAACTATAGATCTAAAAAGATCCTATCAGGACACCTTAACAAATGTTGAACAGTCAGTGACAAAAATCACAATAAATGAGAAGCTGGAGATGGGAACAAAACAAACTGAATTTCAACTGGAACGATCCACTACACTTTGATGAGCCTCAAACTTGTAAGTCATGAGTTTACTTGGCAAATGTTAACTGGGTGCCTCCAAGGACAGGCATGGAGCCAAGCACCAGACACGCAGGGACAGAGCACAGTCTGTACCCTCGGAGGGCTCACAGTCTGGAAACTAAGTACCTGACAGGGAAACTACATGAGAAAAGCCTATCAAAACCAATTCTGAGCAATTTGCCTTTGTGAGAGGCTCACAATACTAGTCTCTGGTACATGGCCTCAAGCTATTTGCATCCTGTTAAAAGTCCATAATACCGGTGGGAAAATTCAAAGAATGTTGGGGCAATGAAAACCAGTGAGACACTAATAAGAACAGACACGTTTGCCCTTGATTTCTATGAAAAGCTTCTATTCCACTGTAGAATTAATAATTGAGGATAAACTTTCAATACCGAGGATTTAGCCTCTAGATTTCTTTCCTGCACAGTCTACTTTAGATTACTGTAGGAATCGTTCGATAACACGCTGCCACGTACCAGCTACACAATATACCTCACTATGAAACAGAGATCCTGCCCATCACCTAGAGGAGTCTGTAGGAAGGGCAGAAGGAAGGGGTATAAAAGTGCCTTCCACAGCCCTTGGCAGAGAGTAACAAAACATGGGAGCTGGATATCAACTAATAAGACAGCAGACTAAGTGCCAATTTAGTTCTCAAAATGTACTGTACGTAATATTCAAGTTTAAAAGAAATCAGTATTTTTCAAAAGCCAAACAAATGTGACACAGAATGAGAAAGAAAGTGGATGTTGAAACAGAGGGCAACAATCCTCAAATTGCCAAGCAATGACTGAGGAGAGGCATGAGCACCTCTGTCATGCTCAAATAAGACACTGCTTCCATGGAAGCATTTTTTTCCTCAAGATTTTTTTTATTGATAAATAATAACTGCACATAGTTATGGGGCACATGTGATATTTTGAAACATACATACAATGTGATGACCAAACCAGGGTAATTAGGATATCCATCACCTCAGACATTGATCATTTCTCTGTGTTAAGAACATCCTAAATCTTCTCTTCTAGCTATTTTGAAATACACCATAAATTGTTAACTATAGTCACCTACTGTGCTATCAAGCACTAGAACTTACTCCTTCTACCTAATTGTATTTTGTCCCCATTAACCAAACTCTCTTCATTCCCCTCACCACCCCTTCCCTTCCCGGCCTCCAGTAACCACCATTCTACTCTCTACCCCATGAGGCCCACTGTTAGCTCCCACATACGAGTGAGAAGACACATTTGTCTTTCTCTGCCTGGCTTATTTCACTTAACGTATCGTCCTCCAGGCTCATCCATGTTGCAGCAAATGACAAGATTTCTTTTTTTTAATGGCTGAAAAATAATCTGTTTTATATAATACATATATATAAAATATACATATATACATATAATATACATATTACGTTTTCTTTGTCCATTCATCTGTTGACGGATACTTAGGAACAATTCTATATCTTGGCTATTGTGAACAGTGCTGCAATAAACATGGGAGTGTAGATATCTCTTTGACATAACTGATTTTATTTCCTTTAGATATATACCCAGCAGTGAGACTAGCTGGATCATGTGGTAGTTCTATTTTTAGTTTTCCGAGGAATCTCCCATACTGTTTTCCATAAATATCTGTATTAACTTACATCGCCACCAACACTGTATGAGAGCTCCCCTTTCTCTGCATCCCCACCAGCATGTCATTTTTTGCTTTTCTGATAATAGCCATTTTAACTGGGGTGAGATGATATCTCATTGTGGCTTTGATTTGCCTTTTCTTGATGATTTAGTGATGTTGAGCATTCTTTCATATATTCGTTGGTTTGTATATCTTCTTTTGAGAAGTGTCTATGCAGATCATTTGCCCATTTTTTAAATCAAATTACTTGTTTTCTTGATGTTACAGTTTTTTGTTACAGTTTTGATGTTTACTTCCTTATATATTCTGGTTATTAATCCCACAGGGGCATTTTTGACCTGCCCACATGCAAAGAGAACCCCTATTGAAAAACTGACCTAGAAAAAGATATAAAAGACTAGACAATAAATATTTTAAGCTCTGCAGGCCAAGAGGCAAATTGAGACTATTATGCAGGTACTTATTAACCATTTAAAATATAACTGCTTAAAAATTTTAAAGCCATTCTTAGTTTTTCTACCTTAAAAAAAAAAAAAGACCACTGGAGCTAGGCTAGATTGAGCAAAATAAAAGAATATAAGACTATTTAAGACAACTGAGAACTTTAAGATATTAGGATAGTGAACAAACTGAAGATCAACAATGAGAGAAATAAAGAAGAAATCTGAATCAACTTATTTATAATTACAGTAGTAAACAAATACAAGATTTATGATAATATAACATTACTAAACACACTGCACAAAAATGGTAGCACGAGACACCTGTTAGTAGAAAAAATAGGAAAAGCCTCTGCCCTCTGTCACTTACATGACTACTGTCCATCACAAAGTGGTAATCTTAGTTACCCTTCTATGTGATAAAAAGTTATTTCATTAACACCCTTCTAGAAATAACTAAACTAGGAAGTGAAAAATAAAGTTCTCCACATGTGTTAATGTAGAGATGTAGAGAAATGTAGAGAAAATTAGAATATCTGAAAAGTTTGTTTGAAATCACAAAGATAATCATTATTAAGATCTCTAATAAACGGAAGAAGAGTTCTTCAAACTGTTTACCTGATAGAGATTCATATATTTATAAGAGTTACTTCAAGCCTGAGAATTACTAAACATAAAATCAGTGGAAGTTTTCAATAATTCATTATCATCATTTCAATATAAGAATTAAAGCCAATAATTACATAAATTCTCTGGGATTTGAACAATGGAAGGAAATCCAAACAGACTATGACTTCTATGTTGCTTTTTTCCCCACTAAGGAACAAAGAAGAATAATCTAAAGATTTTGTTTCCCCTACCTCACACTATACACAAAAACCAATTCCAGTCCAATTGTGGACCTAAATGTGAAAAGTAATATATATTAAATCTTCTAGAAGAAAACAAAGGAGAAGATCTTTATAATCTTTGGGTAGGCAAAGATTTCTTAAATAGGATACAAAAAGTACTAACTTAAAAAAACTAAGAAATTAGACTTCAGAAAAATTAAGAAACTCTGTTCATAAAAAGGCAACATTAAGGGGAAAAGGAAAAAGGCACAGAGTGGGAGAAGATATTTGTAACACATAAATCCAAGAAAGAGCTCCTATTCACAACCCATATCAAGAATTTGATACATCTGTACAAAAAAAACAGACAATCAAATTAAAAATAGGCAAGACTTGAGCAGGAACTTCACAAAAGGGGATACCAAAACCACCAAGAAAATAAAAAAGTACTCAACATTGATAGTCACCAGAGAAATGCAAATTAAAACTACAATAATATATCACAACACTACTACCAGAAGACTAAAATTAAAGACTGACAATATCAAGGACTGGCAAAGATGTGGAGCTACTGGAACTCTCATTACTGGTGAGTCTGTAAGCCAACATATCCACCTTGGTCAACCATGTGACGTTAGCTACTAAAGCTAAACATATGGACAGCCTACAACCCAGCAATTGCACTCCTGAGTGCACATGTCCATCATAAAGCAGTACATGCATATTCACAGCAGCTTCTTCTTGATAGCCAAAACCTGGAAACCGAAATGTTCATCAATAAGGAAAATAAAGAAACTTTGGTATAGTCATACAATGGACTATTACACAGCAATGGAAAAGAACAAACTGCTGCTACATGCAAAAACAAAGATAATTCTCACCAATGGAATGCTAGGAAAGAAACCAGACACAAAAGAGTACGTATTGTACAATTCCAATTACATAAAGTGTAAGAACAGGCAAAATTTATTTATGGTGACAGATATCAGAAGGGGGGATATCTCTTGAGATGGTAGAAGGAACTGACAAGCAAGAAACCAAAAGTACTACAGAGCTCTCTAGTACAAATCTTGATCTTCACAATGGCTAAAGTGTATATTCCTATATAAAAATATCATCAAGCCATACACTGAATATTTGTGCACTTTGCTCCATATCTCACTTTAATAAAAAAGAAAAAAAGAGTTGGTCCCTTTGATTATCGATTCCACTTTGGAGAATTTATCCTGCAGATACCCTGTTATATGTGCAAAATGACACTGTACAAACTAACTATTAGAAACAAACACAATAGAGAAATATCTAAATAAATTATGGTAGGGACATAAAATAGCATTCAGAAAGAAAAAATAATAAGGAAACTCTTTAATATTGATATGAGAAGATTTCAGAAATGAGATTTAACAAGAGTGATTAAGAATAGGACTGCCTGAATTCAAATTCCAATTGCAAAACTAGCTTTGTGGACATGGCCTTTAACCTCTCGATGCCTCAGTTTCCACATCTGTAAACTAGGGGTGATGATAATAGTATTCACGAGATTGTTACAAGGACCAAATAAGTAAAGCATGTAAAGACATCAGAAAAGTACCCGACATATAAGGGCTTAATAAACATTAGCCATCACCACCCCCACCATCATCATCTTCTTTTAGATACATCATCGTTGTCATCAACATCATCTTAGCTAAGATATATTATTCCACAGAAAAAATCATGGTTTAAGAACAATGTATGTAGTATGCAACCTCTGTGCAAAAATGGGAGAAAATAAGACTATATATTCCTTTTGTTTCAAAATACACAAAAGTCCCTTCAACAATATTGCAAGAAACTAACAGTACTTACCTACAACTGCAATGGCACACAAGGCTGAGAATTCAAGCTTACACTGAACATTAACGTGGAGAAATAATTATAACATTTGATCCATGTGAATATAGTGCCTCTTTAAAAATCATTTAAATGACAATATTGCTAGCATTCATGTTCAATTACAAAGTAAATAAAACTGAAGTTTGCTTTTGTTCAGCATGTTTTATACAAACAAATTTAAAACAAATTTAAAAGCATCATTAGAAAAAGAAACCAATGAGTGCTCTCTAGTTTCATATTTCTAAGTGTATACAACAAAAGGGAACCAAGGTAGAAATTATTTTATCTTCACTACTACTGATTAAAGTAGTAACTACTACATAGCATGAACCTAATCATTACCCTACTTTCCATTCAGTCGTTTGCTTTTTCTTACTGACACCAGCTCCTCTAACTCTTCCTGCCCCAAGTGGCTATTTTTGATTGTATCATTCATGCAAATTTGTTTAACTTTTTTCTCTAGTTCCCTTAGTATATTCTTGATTGTAGCAGGATGTATACCAAACCAAACTGCGGCATTTATTCCAGATTTATGAACACACATATTCTTTATGTCTATTTGGTTTTTAATACAAAATTATTTAAAACCACATCGAAAAAAGTTTTATGGACTATATCCCAAGATAGGAATTTAAACTTGCTATAAAAAAATGATATATTAAGATGGTATTCAAGAAAAATAACATTTTATTTATTGTTAAAAAAATTAATATAAGAAAAAAGATGTTGATTTCCAATTTTTAAAAGATGTTTCTTCTACCTTAGACATAACTTAAGAGTGGCTATGATTTCATTAACTTTGTCTTTATATCAAATTGCAACTCTAACTCCCATATATTGTCAACAATGTCAGATACATTTCACTTTGCTGCCTCTAGGTGGCACAGTTACATCTAAGAAAAGGAAAAGAGTATTCTGCGGAAATAAATAGAAAAAAATTGTACTACTGCATTTTAGCTTTAAAGAATTGTGTTATTACATTTCTTAAATCATTCTTAAATGATTAAAAGTCTGAAAGATAAAAGAATAGCTTATTTCTTCCAGAAAAGGATTATACTAATTTAAATAGTTTAGAAGAATAGCTAGGAAGTTCAAAAAATGCTTTAAACTAGTATTAGATTAAATAAAAATAAGTTTCACATGGTATAGTATCATAGTAAAGCTTATAAAATACCTTTTTTGTGTGTTTCGTGTTTCATTTATTTTGCACACCTTTTTCTAGTTAACTATTCTATAAATTTTATACAATGTTGTATCTATTATTTCTCTTTTAGTACATCAGAGTTTCAGATAATTTTATATTCAAAACCTGAATAAAAAACTTTTAAACTGAAAGAGAAAATGCCTCACACTTTAATTAATATTTTATGCTTTAATTTAAAAGGTGAATACAAAATAACAAAATGTGAACTTACAGAAACCAGACCCAGACTTACAGAAATCAAGACACCTTTCATTTACGAAGAGAATCAAAAACTATCAACACTAATGTTAAGCCCAAAAGGATAAAAATGTACACAAATACAGCTCAGTCTAACTAGTGTAGCATCTACCCACTGTCAGCTGGGATGAATAACATACATGTTCAAGTATGTTGCTTGCAGTTATATAAAACGCTTAATGATGTCATTGAAAAGATAATCCTTTTGCTCTATGAATGTGCTCACTTCTCTGCCTGCGTGACCAGTGTACTAGGGAAGATACAGGAAATAGAGAAGCAAAGAAAATCAAAATGAGTTGAGGAAAATTTATTATAAATCAGGCTTGCTTCAAGATCATTTCTAATGGTAAATACTATCCTGTTTTTTTAAGAAAAGAAAAATTCACAAAATGTAAAATATATCATGTTTCAAGATTAGTATTTTGACAAAATATTGTCTAGATAGCAGGTTTACAGCTGGAATCAGACACAGAAGCATAGAAGTCCTCACACGGAAGTTAACCTCAAACCATTTCTGGGAAATGTCTTTTAGACTAATCAGTAATTCCTTCCACTACACTCTAAATGTACTCCATGATGCCAGTATCTTATAATAGTTATAATGTAAAGTAACAACTAGCATGGTTAATTTCATAATTATCTGCTCAGGAGTCAGATTCACTTAAATATCTCATTAATAAAAAGACCTGTTCCTATACGTTAATAACTAGCTATTTTACCAAAAAGGTTACAGGTTGAGTATCCCTAATCCACAAATCCCAAATCCAAAATACTCCGAAATCCAAAACTTTTAGAATGTTGACATGACACTCAAGGGAAATGCTCCTTGGAGTATTTCAGATTCCAGCTTTTCAGATTAGGAATGCTGAACCAGTAAGAATAATACAAATATTCCAAAATCTAAAACAATCCAAAATCTGAAACACTTCCAATCCCAAGCATTTCAGATAAGGGATACTCAACCTGTAATAGGTGTTAACAATAGGAAGTAACAGAAAACAACATCAGATCGATTGGCACTGCAATTGGAAAGATATTCTTTGTATCAACACTGCCACCTGCATTGACAAAACTGAAATTATCACCATTAATTTTAAATTCAAATAGAGTCTAATAATGATGACATGGAGTGGGAAATGGTCCTAGATGGTAAAGGAGGAAAATCACTACTCACTATTTATCCCTGAGCAAATAAATCACTCTTTCAGGGTAGAGAGAATTTGACTACATAAACCCAAGATCTCTCCAAGTTTCAAGGTCAAAGAATTGATTCACTTATAAGGTTTACTGAAATTTCCTATACAAAATTCTATCCCATACGTTTCACTTGGTGGTAACTCAATTTCCCTTTTTAATCAGAAATACGCCAAACATCACCTCTTACATAATTAAAAGGAGTACATTAAGTTAAAAAATTTTTTTTAAAAAGTCTTCATTTGAGCTTAAGTATGCATTGGGAAAAATTGGAATACTTAGTGTTTATGCATTAAGTTAATAACTGCCATACCATTAACACAGCGTAGTTACTAAGGGAGTAGCACTGAATGGTAGTGATATTTTCATCTGAGTAGAGTATATGGCACCCATCTGACTTCCAGCCTCCTTGTCCATTCAGCAAATCGAAATCCCACTGGGCCGCAACAGCATCTGCTCCGTGCGCAATTCGACGCAGTGTCACATTAACTGGGATGTGGTGGGTATCTACGTTCATACCATCTGGAGAAAATGGCAAATAAAAATATTTCTGAAACAAACTTCATAACAATTAAATCTCAACTTATACACTAATGGGTAGTCTGTAAGATCTTTTTTTTGCTAGTGACTCATTAAAAAGAGAAAGAACAAAACTAAGCATTTGTAGGAACAGTTAACTACAAATCCACATTGTCCAGGGACTGGAGGGTTACAAGCGCCACACACACAAACCTATCTTGGTGAGAATCACGGGAGTAACCACTGTACGCCGCTTTCCATCATCAGCCAAATTTGTTGAATTCCCAGTGGCTGGAAAAAGCTTTCCATTGCGGAATGCAATGAGCTGAAGCTTATAGATAGAGTCATCGGTTGGTCTGACTTCTCTTTTTTGCTTTGGTGAGAAAAGGGAAGGAGGAAGCTGAATAGAAGCCTCCACAATAGTATTCTGAAAAAAACACACACAAAAAGGAAAAAAAAAAAAATGTTGCTGTATTAGTAGGGAGAAACCAGAAAAAAAAATATCGGATAGCTACAAAAGTTTTCTAATTATATGCTGAATACATTTAAAAAAATTGTATACACACAATTTAATAGTTAAAAACATTAGCAGCTAAGTGAAATGTCAGAGCATCACATAACAACATAGATCAAAAGTAGAAAATAGAAATCCAAACTCTACTTCAAAGAGTTAAGCAAGTAAACAAGGAGATTATTTCTAATTACAAAGTTAATTTTCCCATGACAGCGTATATTGCTGAAGTGGATAGCATTAAACAGACCGAGGATCTCAGCGATCATCCTGTATCAATTTTACAATGTCAAAATACGGTAAATAAGCACAAATGTAGCATAGCACAAATGTAAGTATAATTAATTTTGGCTTATGGAACTTTAAGGTGATTTATGATGAATTCAAACAATCAAACAACAAAAGAATAAAATTATACAAACATAAGAGAAGTTTAGATTCAGCAAACTCTTAGCAGACGCTTCCTTGCGACCAAGAAACATTTAGAAAAACATAATAACAAACAAGAACAACTGAAAATGCTGACTGACACTGAATGTTTTTGAGTTATCTTTTTTGGGGATTTTTAAATTATAAATTATTCAGCATGCAATAAAAAACATCTATACACCAAGGAAGCAAATAATTAACAATCTTTAAAAAAAATTCCCTATCTTTAGAATTTATTACAAACTCTTTCTCTTGGTCACCAACCTCTTTCCTTCCAACTCAATGTTCATTTTGTCTACAGAATTTCCTGGATTAAGCTTAAGCCCGTTATCCAAAGTGAGGCAACACAAGACATGGAA
>VBSM01002608.1:81841418-81863996 GCA_008086735.1 Cheirogaleus medius | reverse complement strand
GGATGGTAGGGGCAATGTATGTAACCCTAACAATATTTGTACCCCCATTATATGGTAAAATAAAATGAAAAAAAAAACTTAAGTACTATAAACTTGTGAAATAATTTTATTGTGAACACAAATGACTTGAAATCAAAGCACAGCTCTTTGGGGAAGTAGTAGTAATGATAAATCAAATCGATTTAAAAGAAGTCATACTTAACATTTTCTAAAAGAAAGTTAAAAAAGGAAATAACATCTGTACGTTCTAGAAGTTAAAAAGGTCTTTTATACAAGTTTAAATTTACAAAACCAATCAAAAAACAACAATGAACAAAAAGCCCAGGTGTATATGGACAGATCACTGAGGGACCAGAGCTATGTACTCATGGCTGTTACTTACTTATAGCTTCCAAAATATCCTTCAAAGTCCAACACAATAAAGAATATTACTAAATTATAATTATAGATTCCCTGGAATAGAGAGAGTGGCCTAGGGGTGCTGGTAAGGCAAACTTTAGCTGTTTCCATAATGTTTAGATTTTTATAGTAAGAATACTCATATGTAATTTCTTTAAGAGAAATATTGATCATTATTTATACAAAGGTTATAAACCTATTGAAAAAAATCACTGTAAAACACTTATGCAATTTGTTACACATATCATGATTATACCTTCTGCCACTTGGCCTGAAGGCAGAGAACACAAAAAGTTTATAATTTTGTTTAACTATTTATTTATTTTAAAATGTATGGATTATCTCAATTAAAAAATATAAATATAAATAGATACACATTTTAGTGCTAATAAATTAGAAAAATCTCTCTTAAGAGTCTTTGGGAAATTCAAGTTTTTGGCTTCTAATATTTATTATTGAAAGGCCATGTGCCAAGTAGAGGAGATCGTGGGATCTGAAACAAGAAAGCAAGATTTGGGCCCTCGCTCCAGCATTTAGCATCTGGTCAACACTGCACAATTGTGTTCAACCTTTTAGTGGCATCTGTCAAACACAGCCAATGATCTTTCTGACAAATGCTTGTGAAGACCAAATGGGACCATGACCAGGAAGAGCACAAAAGGCTGAGAAACAGTGGTGGCGTTTTTATTACCATTACTACAGCAGTGTGGAAGATGGTCATCTGGGGACAGGGAGAGCAGAAGTGCCTTAAAGTAACTGACTCACCAACCATAATCTAGAACTTCGTCATGTTTTGACTTCTACAAGTCATTCTCAGTACTAATTTTAACAGTAAAAATTGATGGAGTATGAACACATGTGAAATGAATGTTATCAAAGAACTCTCATTTTATTTGCTAAATTCATGTATATTCCACTATTTACAGTGACATTAAGCTAAAAAGGGAAATGATGAGAAGTATAATGGATGTTAATTCAAATATATCAACCAGATTTTTAACATCTTTCCTTATGAAAGAATCTGGACTTCCTTTACCATGTAATTACTAAAATTTTCAGAAATCTTAATTTGTTAAATTCTATAGAATTCTACATTAAAATCAGAATGAATCAAAGAGCCATCTAACTCAAAACAATAAAATACTCATTTATCCATGTCTTCTTGACTACATACTTATTTGACTTTGAAGAGATAGATATTATATCTAATTATTTTCTTGTGTATAATTAATTATTAACTATATACTACCTTTTGATTATCTCACTGCTAATGATTAATAGGGATTGTTTGCCTTTAGAATTATTTAACTGACTTTTTTGCTTATTATGTTTGGCTGTTAATTTTATCCAACACTTATTAGAGGTTTAGTTACTCTATGCTTAGCACTATACAGAGCCTAGAGGTATGCAATGAAATAAGCTTTGGTCCTTGCCCTTGAAATTTCATAATCTAACAAGGGAGTGACAACAACACTATAATAATAATAAAAATCTAATATTTATTGATTTCTCTCTTTCAATCCTCTCAAGAACCCTTCGAGTTAAGTATGATTCCTGTATCAGATGAGGAAATGACATTCAGAGAGGTTAAAGTACTTGCCCACATTTGCACAACTGTTAAGCAGGGGAGCAGAACATAAACCCAGGCTCTCTGGCTGCAGAGAGACCACATTCTCAGTGACCATTTCACATGGCCTCTCACTATAACTCACCTCACCACTGTATCACCTTATAACTATTCTGGAGAATGAACAAAGCACGATGGGACTAATAGATGATTAATTCCATTTGAGGAGGAAAATGCTCAACATCTCTAATCATCAGGGAAATGCAAATCAAAACCACAATGAGATATCACTTATCTCCAGTGAGATTGGCCCTTATTAACAAGTCCCAAAACAATAAATGTTGGCGTGGATGTGGAGAGATAGGAACACTCCTACACTGCTGGTGGGACTGCAAACTAATTCAGCCTCTGTGGAAAGCAATATGGAGATACCTTAAAGCGATACAAGTCGATCTACCATTTGATCCAGCAATCCCATTACTGGGCATCTACCGAAAAGAACAAAAGTCACTCTATGAAAAAGACACCTGCACTCGAATGTTTATAGCAGCACAATTCACAATTGCAAAGATGTGGAAACAACCGACGTGCCCATCAATACATGAGTGGATTAATAAAATGTAGTATATGTATAACATTGAGTACTATTCAGCTATAAGAAACAACGGTGATAGAGCACCTCTTGTATTTTCCTGGCTTGAGCTGGAACCCATTCTACTAAGTGAAGTATCCCAAGAATGGAAAAACAAGCACCACATGTACTCACCAGCAAATTGGTATTAACAGATCAACACCTAAGTGGACATATAGGAATAACATTTATCGGGTGTTGGGCAGGTGGGGGGGAGGGGATGGGTATATACATACATAATGAATGCGATACACCCCAACTGGGGGATGGACACACTTGAAGCTCTGACTCGAGGGGGGAGGGGAGCAAGGGAAATATAAGTAACCTTAACATTAGTACCCCCACAATATGTTGGGGGAAAAATAAATAAAGAAATAAATAACCAGATTTTAAATAAATGAATGAATGAATGAATGAATGCAATCTTGGAGAGTAGCAGGGATTTCATCAAGCAGGGAAGGATTGAGGGCACTAAAGAGGACAGAAATGAAAGCAAGAAGCAGGAAGATGCATAATGACCGGCCTGAAAAACTGAAAGGACTTCAGCTAGACTAAAGCCCTTGATGGCTGGGATGAGAGAAGTATGGGATGTGTAAAGATAAAAGGATTTCTAAATTGTAGTGAAATAAATTTTAAAGAACCAATTCTTCTTTTTGGATACATTACATTTAAATCAAAACACCAGCTAATTTCCAAAAGCCCTTACTATTATAGTTTACTAAAAATAGTTACAATTTTCTTATGCCAACATATCTGAATGATAGTATCAAAAGTGAAAGGAACCATTTTGTTGAGAAAAATGAGAAGAGATTTGATTGGTGCTGTCAGCAAGAGTCAAATACCAGGCAACTCTATCTCCAACTGGCAACCAGCTGAAGCCAGACACCGAATTCATCGATGACTCCAGTACTAGTCCTGCCCTCAAATAATTCTCAGTCAAGTGTGGGAGGTAAGTGACGCACTGTGGCCCCCATGTGCAACACGAAACGACAGAGAGAGGAACAGAGTAGCACGGGAAAAGTGAGGAGGCAGAATGTTATTTTAGGAGATGAGGGTGGGAGTGGGGAAGATGGACTCATTAGTATCAGGTTAGATTTCTTGGAGGTGACATTGCTGCTGGGTGTTAAGACAAAATCAAGGAGCTGGGATGGGAGGGGCAGAGCAGGGGATTCTACCTGAAAAATTAACATGAGCCTGGCCCAAGCAAGACCAAGTGGTTGGGAGAGGAACCAGGGCAAGTTTGCTGTCACTGGGAGAAAAGGTAGCAAGAGTTGTGGGGCAACAGGGCAGATGCCCAACAATGAAGCTGCTCCTAAAACAGTGTCCAGAGAAACAAGAAATATTTATCAGGGGAGGTACAAGGTCAATTTCCATTTTGGGTAGGTCCAGGGACAATGCTCACAATATTAACAACCTAAAATGGCACTGACAATCAAGACAGCCTGCACAGAGGGAAGGCTCCTAGAGGCCCTCTGCTTTGCAGACCGGTGCCCTGCAGGTTGCTAAAGAGGGGAAAAGTCTGGGTGGTGTTCCCAACAGAAGGACCAGCAAGGCTGAGGACTCAGGGCACTGGGGTAGCAGCTATTCGCTAAACTGTAAGAAAGGATTCCAACATTTTACTAACTGGTGTGGTTGTACTGATACATGTTGGACAAATGTCAGGCCTAGGTAGACCATCCTATATGAGAAAGGAAGATTTTTAAGAAATGGCCTAGAGACACAGAGACTAAATAGGAAGTTACAATGGTTTGGGCAATAAAGGACGAGAGTCCAAACCAGGTCATGAAGAATAGTTATTCATGAAATATGCAGGACCTACTGCTAACTAAGGACCGATTTTCCCGAGTTTAACTTCATATGCTAGTATATGCTCCCATTTAATGGTAATGCAATCAATTATTGGATGTTCAAGTTGTCTAGTTAGTACATTCAAGGATTAAGAAAAAAAATGCAGAGAAAGAGTAAAAATTGCCCTAATATAAAGTGTAAAATGTAAAGAAAATTCTCTGTTCAAGTACATTTACACTGTCAACATTAAAATTTTTAACTAATTTTGTGTCATGAAGGATATGTTCTGTCTTCACTCAGTTTAATCACATCCATCTATGAAGCATGAACAATAGTATAATGTGTCCTTGCTCTCTGGCCACAGGATGATCTTAAAAGGACAGGATAGTATGAAGTTGACAAATCTGAGTGTTCATTTAAAGCTTCCTACTTTAGCAGGTAGAAACTCTCCTTATCCAGAGGGGAAGGTTGTGAAATTGATGAAATGTAGGGTTTCATCATTTTTAATCCTTTCCTACCAACTGTGATCATCTAAGACAGAAGGGTTCATCAATTTTAAGTGCTCCTTGAAAAAAACACACACCTTTCTCTCATGGGTTTCTCTGTGTTGCTGTTGCTGTGTCTTTCATGGTATGTTTTTACCAATAAAAGACACAATAAGTAAAGTTGAGCAGGTCTACAGAAGCACGGCTGGGTGCATCTAGTACTCTCATAGGGCCAAGATTATCAGATAGATCTTGCCAATTTTCCTCTGAGTATGTGGTATCAAGTAATTATTTTATTATCAGATATTTTGATCCAGCTGAGATTATCTTGGGCAGTTGGGATATTTCTAAATTTAGCAAATTGGCTCTCTTTATGGAGGTCACCAGGGTAAAGTATGACAAAACACATCATTCTTCATTCATTCATTCTCTATTTATTAAGAACTTATAGTGTGCCAGAACACCTGTTCAATCAATGACTATGTAGCCATTAAAATGACTGGAATATTATTTGTGATATTATTCAAGGATAAGCCAGAAATAAGGAAAGTATTGTGTAATTAAGAACCACAGAGAATACAATTACATATGACCTCACAAAGCTAAATGGAAAAAATGTGTTTCCATTAGGTTGTTAGATTTATGCCTCTACTGTTTGCTTCCATGTAGTTTAATGAAAGACATCTAAATCCCCCATTTTAAAATCAAAAATGCTTTCATTTTACTTGCTCCAATGAAACACACATTTTTTTTCTAAGATATATGACAAATTTGTATTTCTTTGCCAAAAACTTCAATACACAGGCTGTCTGATTCAATGCCCAGCCCCAGGGCTGACTTCTCCATTAGGTACCTTAAGCCCAGTGCCAAAGGCCCACAACACTTTTAGGGGCCCAGAAAACATTTTAATGCCTCAAAATCAGGAGCAAAAAGAAATAAACTTTTAGTCCAAAGAAAATCTTTTAATATGCAATATCAATACATTTGTTTTTATACCATTGCAGTCATAAAATGTAATTTTTGATATTTTTGTATAGAGAAAAAGGGGACCAAAAGGCAAAAATGCTTAAGGCCCCATGAAAGTCATAACATGGCTCTTCCTGGCCTGAATTTCTTTTAAGACAACAGCAAAAACAATATCTTCCCACTTCCCCCAAAAACCTCTAATATGGTTATTTTGCAAAGCAAAACATTTGGAGCACTCTAACTGTACACAGTCCTAAATTAGTTGTAACACAATGTAACATACCTTTAGTGCCAGACTCGAAAATGTATTTGAAACATTGCACTTAAAGCTCAGCTGCTTATCCAGGTTTCCATCCGGATCCCGTCTCCCATAATCCGAAAGTCCTGTACGGTCAGAGGCAGCCACTTTCTGGAACACGGTACAGGTCATCCCGGTGAAGCCAGAAGCCTTGATGACATAAGCTTCCAGAGCAATATTGGGTGAATACTTCAAAAGTCAATCAAACAGGAGTTATGAACGATTTATAATACAGGGGAAAAGCACTTTCAAAGACTTTTCAAATACAAAACACTGTACATATAAGCCAAACCAGAAAGCCCAGGTTCTTACTAAAAAAAAACAAAACAAAACAAACAACACTGTATTAGATAACTGGCAGAATTAAAAACAAACAAACAAAAAAAAACCTTGAAATGAAAAGGATGTCCTAAAATGGAAGGAAGACTTTCCTCTTTTTCAGAGGAAAAGAATAAGCCACGAAGTGTGGAAGATCAGATTTAAGTTAGAAGTCAATTAGAAATAATTTGAAGAACACCTTGGAGGAAACTATAAGCTAAAAATGGAAGTTTCTTAAAAAAAAAAAAAAATCAGCTAGAGAAATCAGTGGACCCCCTTAATGACCACCTCACAGGAGAAATGAAAAAGTATTAGGATTTGGTAAATACACTGAACAGTCACCTTGTTCAACATTTTAGGCCATATTCACTTTTTTCTTTCACAGGGAGATCAAGTTAACTCTTTACACTAAGTTTCACTGATAAAAACTTTACACAGACTCACTCCAAAGCTGTTTCTTCAGAAAAGGAAGGGAGGAGCTAGCTCAAATTGTGGGAAAATGAATAAATTTAAAAAGCAAATTACGTCAGAAAGATGGCACCTGCCCTAGAGTTTTAAAGGAATTCAAGAGCAAGACTACACTGAGGGGTCCACCAAAATGTACCACCTGTCAATACAAACAGCCGCCGGGCCCACACGCTGCAGGACCGCCTACATTCACAGCCATCAGTCATAACCACAGCAGGGTGGGCATTAGAAGTGACAAGCTGACGAGACACATGTTCATATCCAGCAAGAGGACAGGATTTACTGTAAATTCTAAGGACAACATGGCATGTCCCTCCTTCCTTCAAGAATGATTAAGTGTGTGCCTGCCATGTAGGCAAGACTCCATTCTAGGCAACATATATGGACATCTTTTTTGTCTTTTTAAAGTATGAGACTTTGATGCAAGATGCTTAAAACTATTAGAGACATAAGATAAAAATTAAAAAATATAAAAAGGGAGAATGTATACAAGTCCCATACATGATGGTAGAAGATACTTAGTGGTTCCCCAAACTTTTCCAGAGTAAGAAATCTTTCCATTAGTTTTTGCCTCTCAATGTGTACATGGGGAAAAGTCTTATTGAATTATATTTGTTGATGTATATTCCAACTTTTTACTGGTCAAAGGCACAAATAAATAACCACCAGAGCCTCTGTTAAGCAGCAATTGTCATGACCAACACATGAAACCTCAGTTAAAAGAAACAAATCTGTCATTTGGAGGCACCCTGAAGCTGTATCATCTTTACTTATTATATATTGATGTATAATCTCCTGGAATCTTTTTTACATGTTAAAATGGTGTGCAAAACCCCCTATGACATTTATTATACCCTTGGGTTCTCAGAAGACCCAAAGAGGTTCAGAGGGAGGAGGAAGTTCTTCAGGCTGATTAACAAGCAAGGCTAAAAGATGGGATTTAAAATGGGTGTAAATGGCTAGGGAGGACATAAAAATGACAAGCTGGTCTCGAGTAAGGTCAGGTATCTGAGAGGGAAATTACCCTGAACTATGTTGTAAAGACAGTAGCCATAATGGGCCTCCATTTTATTTTTTGGTCAGGAAAGTAATCCTCATAATTGAGCAAAAGGAGCAATAAAACACAGTATCATCAAAAAAAATCTCAAAAATCAATGGAAAAATAGTAATCTCAAATTGTATAAAATATAGGAGTAAAGTGTAGAATATTCTATACTATGTGAGCCCACTAAAATAATTAGGAAATGAAAATCAGGGACCAGATCAACATTTGACTGCTAAGGGAAAAACACAGTATTTGCCATGATTTACCACATTTTTTTAGGACAGAAAGTAAGCAGCACACACCAAGAAATATGCAAGAGTTCAATTTAGCATAAATAAAATTTAATACTATTTAATTGAATGATCATTATTTATTAATAACTCATTATCCCAAGAGTGGGATTGACTGAAAATGCCAATAGCTTCACATGTGTTGGAGGGCATCCCAGGTTTCTTCTGAGGCTGAAACCTGGGCAAGCAATCAGGCATTCTCTCAAAACATCCTTCAGGGCTCATAACAGAACGTATTAGCTCAGATGTGAGTGCCAGTGGGGTAATAGTGTTCTAATTTTCATAGTAGAAACAGTTTCAGTGGAATAGATGGTGAAAACTATTCAAATTACAGATTAACAAAGTGTTTTCCAGTTAGCAAGAAAACACTACTCAAAAGCAAAATGAACTTTTAAAATGTCCGAGAAAAGGAAATTCTGTAATAACCAGCAGTGAGAGAAAACACCTGCCCCATAAAGGGGAAGAGATCTCTATCTCTTTTGGGTTAGAGTTGCTTTAAGTAAATTATTTTCCTTGGAAGTCAATGGTAATGTCACACTTACTGTTGAATAAACATGAGCGCCGTTGGCCAGCCGGTAGGTAGCGACCCGCTGCAGACACTGGACGATTCTACTGCAGGCTTTAGCTTCCCTCTGTGCCAGCCACAGGACACGCTCATCGGCCAACATGATGTTACTTGCAATGTCAACCATCACATCGCCCAGCTAGCAGGAGTGCAGGAGAGAGAAGAAAGGTCTTTAAAACCAACACAGGCTGCTTTGTAGAATTCGAAATCCTAATGAGACAGTGAGAATGGCCTTCAGTCTAAATTTTCACATGAAAACCCAACAGGCACTTTACTTGTTTCTCATTAAAACATCTTCAGATATGAACAGCACCTTCGATTACAGCCATTTGGTAACATTTAGCTCAAGACCGTGTACTCCAATAGCCACCATATCTGCTGGAAAGACTGCAGTACTATATCTCAAAGGGAGGAAAGGCAATCGGATTAACTGAGGAGAAGGAAAAGATGTCATATGATCCCAGAATAAAAAGATCGCAACTCTTTGCCCAGAAAACCGTTTATAGATACTTCTTTTTGTGTAAGCATTAGCTTAAATCAGACTCTATTATCATGAAGAAATACACACTTTCTACCTCTTTAGGCTCCTGTCATGTTCAAAATCCTAGGCATGTCCAAGTACCATGAGTTTCCTGTATTTGTTGTGCGATCTCACACCTCTGTCTCCTGGTATATGTGGTTTCTTCTACCTCAGATGAACTTCTTCTTCCCTTCCTCCCAACTCAATGAATGATTTAAGATCCAGTGCCCTGAAATAAATGGATCCTAAGAGGTGCTCACTTTTCCCCTGCTTGTTTTACTTGTTTCATTTATTGGATTCTTTGCATTAGCTCTCCTCATAACTTACAGATGTAAACATGTGTCAGGCAATGCCAGTGAAAAGTCAATTGACTACTGTTTACTGTGACTTGTACGTCCCACCTCAGGGAAATGCACTGAACAGTCCAGGGCTAACGAGACATACCGGTATCAAGAGGGTTTTGTATTGAGCAGAAGGTTCATGAGCGGGAGATCTATGGCAGAAAGAACAACAAAAACAGTCCAGAGGTAGGATCAGAGGATTTGCAAGCTAGCTGTTCCTCTAATCAAGAAGCAAGCATTAAAAGGCATTAAGCCCCAATGCCAAGCCAGAAAGCCAGGGCTGTGTTAACAGATGTCTTTTGATCATCCCAGAAGATCCCAACTGAGATTTCGGTCCCATTCTGCATTCAAGACACTGCACAAGATGTATATTTATGAGGGCTAAGGTGGGCTGGAAGCTGTTCCTTTCATCCCACCCTGGTTCACTTTACAAAGAAGAGGGTCTGTGGAAATCCACCAGATCACAACCCTAGAACCATGGGGCGAAGCAACTATAGTAAGTTCAGGGGTGAGGAACAGAGCTTCAAATGCTGGCCACAACCACCTGGACTGGAGGCTTCACCTCTCCCACTCTCTGTACCTCCATTTATTTTATTTGTAAATGAGGAGAATAATAGTCCTGTCTTTTCTGAATATTGTGAAGATTAAATTCTAATAATAAATACAAAGTTTCTGAAACCATGCTCAGCACTCCAAAAAATGTTGGCTCTTCTTGTTATTTTATTGCTTTTTTGTTTGTTTGTTTTTTCCCCACCATTTCAATCCCCAAATAGGCCTCTCTTCTAAGATGACAGGCTCTAGAAGAAGTGGTAAGAGGGTTGCATTTTTAAGTCTGTGTTCATATATAAATAGGACCAACGCACCCAACAAAACTGCCTTTCACCCTCCGTAAAGCCTCACCTGCCCACCAATTTTCAGAAGCTTCTTGACTTTGTACTATCCTTACTATACTAGAGCATAATTATTTCCTTATTTTACTTCCAAGATAAACACCTTGAGGGCAAGAACAACACAATGTCTTACTTATATTTATACCTTTATTCACTACTGTACGACCTGGTATCGAAGCCAGTAGTTGTCAATGTTCATTTACCGAATATTTATAAATGTTTGCTTAAAATCATTATTATCATTTATTTGCAACAGTTCACTGACTAAATATGTATTGAGGGCCAATGTGAGCCAGACACTGTTCTAAGCAGTGGAGCTAAAGCAGTGAAAGAAACAAACTCTAGCTTCAAGTTTATACTCCAGTGAAGAAAATAGAACACAAACAAGTAAACTCATTTGTAAAAAGTGATTTAGACTGTGATAACTGCTATGAAGAAAATGAGCTGAGTAATATTTGCTGGAGAGTAATGAAGTTTAATCCAAACAACTTATTTTAATGGACTCACATATTTTCAAGGGGTATTTCCCCCCAAACCAAGACATTAACAGGAACAACCGACAGAGAATTAAGAAGAGTCTACAGCCAAGCTTTGTATTAATAGAAGCCACAGCCGGTTCATTTTATACAATTCATTGGAAGATTAGCATCTACTACATTTTCCTACAAACAAACAGGTATGCAGGTGGATCTCACTCTACTAGAAGTGTTATTTCTGGAGTTATGAAGAAGGATAGTGACTACTAAATCTGTCAAAAACAGCCTTTTATACAGATGTTGAACAAATAAGTCCCTCTTAATGGGAATTCAGAGTAGCTAGAATAACCTGGCTAAGTTTTTGTCTGTTATTCTAACTTACTGTCATTTAAAGTTTTTACACAAAAATATGTAAAAGAGATGACATGGTAAAATATGCTCTATGGCATAAAAAAATGAAGTTCCTATTGGCTACAAAACCTTAAAAGACAAAATACACAAAAATATTGATTCTACTCTAAGGTACCACTGAAATATATGAGGTGTTTACAGATTGGCACAATTACAACTAAACTTATTAATACTTTTTTGAAGTTTTAAACATATGGACTTTACAAGGACCTAACATGAGACTTAAAAACATGATTATTACGTGATCAAAGAAATACTGCTATGCCCCACTAGAAAACGCCAGTAAAGAAACGTAATTTGAATTAATAATTGTAAAGAAAAGAAATACCTCTAAGAAGATATAGTGCTAACAAGGGTGCTTGCCTTAGCTGAGAACAACCTCTTTTTCTCATTATTTCACTCCAAATGGCTAAGAACTGAGGAAAAGGATTTGTTGCCAAAATATTCCCTAGAGCAGATAATCATAAAATGCTATATGCTTCTGTAGCTCGGTTACAGAAGTAGTTCTGAATCCGTCACAGTGGCAAAAAAGGACACAAAAGGGATAACAATGCATGAAAAATTACATTGGATTAAAAAAGTATTCCTGAAACCTGACACACAAAGACAGTTGAAAAACGGCAACCAGCACTAGAAAGCATCGTATTTCTCCTTGGCCTCATTCCCTGAAGGCCACTCCAGCCACAAAAGGGTCAGAAGTAATCCGTACACCTGCTCTTGCACCTGTCTCACTAAAGCATGAGGACCAACTCAGAATACATGTGAATGCACTTTATCAAAGATAAAACAGTGAAGAAACAAAAATGCTACTTTAGTAACAATGAAAGTGTTCAATGTTATTTGTTGTCTCAGACATATATGGCTTAGAATTTTCATCAAAATTAGGTCAAACTCATCTGTAAATTTAATGACTTTCTGATATGTTGCCATATTAAATATATAATAGATAAGCTAAACTTGATATTGAAGTTTAATCCATAGTGTTTAACACCGAAGACAGAATATTTATGTGCCTTGGAGTTAAATACCCCTGGGTTAAGATTTCAAGTCTGTCACTTACAAGTTTAGATGTTCCTGAGCAAATTAGTCTAAGACTCAGTTTACTCCTTTGTAAGATGAGACCAATAACTCTACGAGAAGTGCTCCAAACCATCTCAATTCCATAGTAAACCAGGAAGAAAGAAAAACAAAGCAGAAGACAAATATCTTCACATACTCAGTAGAGATGTAAATTAAGCAATTCATGCAGTTTTTGAGAAAAGTAAAGCAATCTAGGCCCCTCCTGGTATTTACATTTTCAAACACAGAGCAGCACGGGACACTTTGGTCAATTCTAATAACCAGACACGTGTGTAGGTGGAGCAAGCTGCGTAATGAGTTGGGAATAGTTAATATAGAAATGAGAAGTAGAGGAATAGAAGTAGTTCAAACTTGACATCAACATCATCATCATCATCGCAGCTGATAATACCGAAGCTCAAGTAATCTTCACAATAGTTTCCAAGTTACAAATTAAGTATAATATTGAAATCATACCTATCTCAAGGTATGTTATTACCCTGATTACTTTTAACGAAGTAACTGCTCTGCTTTGAAAGTCAAGTTTTAAAAGTGTGTTTATGTCACTCTTAAGTAGTGTCTGTGCCTTCAGTGCCACAAGATCCCACTGCTGGCTTCCTAGCAGCTTGCTTAGTGAAGCATTCAACATTTAACAAGTGTCTTGTGATCATCACCAGGACTATAGCAAAGATTAAAGCTCTGATTTATTGTGGCATAGAAGTAAAGAGAATGATGACAAGTACAACGGAGGAACTGAAAAAATGGGGGGGAAGAGAAAAGGGTAAAAGAGGCTGAGAATAGTGTTAACAGAAAATGCCTTTCTTTACTGGCAGTCCCTAGTGGGGCACAGCAGTAGTTCTTTGATCATGTCATAAGCATAATTTTTCAGGAGAGACGATGTGCCTATCACATCTCATGTCAGATCCTCATAAAGTTCGTATGTTTAAAAAAACATTTAAACAGTAAGTTTAGTTGTAATTGTGCTAAGCTGTGAATATCTCATGTATTAAAGGCTAAAATACACAAAAACATTGATTCTATTCTAAGGTATTACTGAGATACATGAGATTACAAAAATGTGTGGGCATTTCGCTTTCTGGAAGTATGGAGGGCTCAGTACTCTGGATAACTCTCCTGTGAAAAGTGAAAAATGCTGAAGGAAGAAAACAGTTATCTTTGTAAATGCATCAACAGATAGTAAGAAAATAAAGACTCCTCCAGAGCACAACTGCAAAATAACAGCAGGAATTCACAGAGCTCAGAGGTTGAATTCTGATGACAAGCTACGTTTTGATGGCGTAGGCTGCGCCCACACAGGCCTGATGGAAGAAGACCCTCTACTGCAAAGCTGACAACCCAAAAGGAAACTGCACCTCCAGCCTCAGGCCCAACCAGCAATAACACAGCCTCACAGAAGGGGAGAGCAAGGAACAGGCCTGTCTTCACCTGGGCAAGAAGTAGAAGGAAGGAAAAAAATTTCTTCTCTGACAATTTGTACACACAAGTCAACCTTCACACATACTACTATTGTGGACTGAAAAACCTCAAGCTAAGAATTAATTCCAAAGTCAACCCCCTACCCTGGTATTGGCCCCGAACACTTGGCAGAGGCAAACAACTATCACACTTAATGATACATTAGGCCATTCTCATTAATACCCTTTGTCATCAGTTTATCGACACTGTTCTGGAAGTCCCCACCAATGTATAAGCAGAAAATAAATAAATAAAAATAGAGAAATATATTTTGTATAGGAACAGAAAGACCAATTATTATTTGCTGGCGACAGAACTGTCTGTCTAGAAAAGACCAGATAACCAACTGCGAACAGGTATGAATGAATCCAATAAAGTAATCAGACACAAGGTCCACATTTTTAAGAAATCATTATCAGGGAAAATCGATCACAGACCACGTATTTGATGACATTAGACACTTATATCTAATTCTGGTGATATAATAGCAATTTTTAAAATTCCATTTATTTTAGAAAAATTATGAATGAAATGACATCTAAAAGTTGCTTTTAAGTGTTCCAGCACTGAGAGAGAGAGAGAGAGGGAGGGAGGAAAGGAAAGGGAAGGGAAGGGAAAGGAAGAGAGAAAGGGAGGGAAGAAGGGAGGGGCGGGAAAGAGTGGACGAGATAGATGAAACATTGGTAAGTACAGCAGGTCCTTCAACAACGTTGTTTTGTTCAATGACATTTGGTTATAACGTTGATGAGAAAAGAAAAAAAAAAGGATTCCCAGTCAGGGCCACCATCTGTGTGGAGTCTGCATGTTCTCCTCATATCTTTGTGGGTTTTGTCTGGGTTCTCCAGGCATATTTCAGTTTTCTCCCACATTCCAAAGCTGTGCACAGTAGGTGAATTGGTTTGTCTAAATTGTGTGTGTGTGTGTGTGTGTGTGTGTGTCCTGCGATGATGGGACAGTGTCCTGTCCAGGGCTGGTTTGGGACTTGCCCCCTGAGCTGCAGGGACAGGCTCCAGCCACCCCACAAGCCTGAACTGGAATAAGTGGGTAAATAATCTTACTTGTTTTAATTAACCTTTCTTAAATGTATGTATAACTCACATTTCAATGTTTAATATTAGGAGAGTCTGGGTCTTTACTTAGAAGTTTGGTCATGTTTTTGTGACCAGAAACATGCCATAGGAACTTAACTCTTGTTTATATCAATTAGCCTGTGGAACAACTGGTTTCATTACACATCATTTCAGTTAAAGTCACAGTTTCCAGGAACCTATCTATGACCTTAAGGATTTGTATTGTTGAAGCTAGGCGGGAAGTATAACATAGGTATTAACAACAACACTCTCTTTCCTATACTTTATAACTTTCCAATAAAAAACTTCTTAAAAAGTTAAACCCAAAGAAAAAAGTTTTTTAAAAAGCAATATAACAACAGAAAATGAAGACACTGCAGTAGTTCTCGAAGCCAGACGTGTTGCCTCAGCACCACCTGGAACTAACTAGAAATGCAAGTTCTCAGACCAATCTCAGATTTACTAAATCGGAAACGGGGAATGGGGAGGAAACTCAGAGCAACAATCTCTGTGTTTAACAAATGCAAGAGGTTATTCTGACCCATGTTCAAATTTGAGAAACAACGTTCTAGAGAGGATCATAAAGCCAAACCCTGGGTCTTTGAAAAACTTAATAATAGAGAAATGTCTGGCAAAGGATCAAGAAAAAAGAAGAAGAAAACATTAGAAATGCTAACAATAAAAAAGAATCATAACTATCTATACAAAAGTGATTATATTTTAAAATGAATAAATGAAAAAGCTATATATTTTTAAATCTACACATAAAAATGTGCTAAATGAACTTAGCAATAAACAAGTATAAGGTATATATTTCACATATTTAAAAGAGAGAACAGTAAGAGGCCATAAAGCATCACCAAATCTAATCTTTATATACTTTTTCGTCTTCTGAAGTGGATATATATTGTTTTCATAAGAACAATAGCTCTAGTAAATATGGAACAGACACTTACGTTGCCTGACAGACAACCTTCAGCTGTTTTTAAAAGACTCCACTAAATACATCATTTAGATCTGACAGTTTGATAGCTTTTAGTACCTATCTTGAAAAAGGGCATACCGGCTTTTGTTGGCTAGACCTAATCACAGATTAAAAAGCAATTGCCTCACAATATTTTAGTTCTGAAATTATACATAGCAGAACAACTTGTGGACATAATAAAAAACTCATTTTAATTATTTGTCTATCTAATGCTATATGCATTTTAGGATACCTTAGCATAATTTTATGCTGAGGTAATTAACTTAAAATGAAGTCTTTAAGCTTCATAATTTCTTTTCATTGTGTTAATAAATGGTGAAAGCTATGGCCTGTGGTTTAAGTTTCCAAAGAACTATATAAGATGTCAGTCACTGACTGCATCACAGGAAATACTATTATTACATTTATAGCTCAATTATTCAATCTTAGTTTTCCTCTCTTTTTCCTATTTATATTTAATAAGTTGGCATCGCTTGCTTCAAAAGATAACCATAACTGGTATGTCCTATTTTAGCCAGTAAAAGCGACAGCAATCGTCTTCCAACTAAATTTTTAGATACGTAACTTAAACACTTGTGATTTTTTTTAAAAGAACTTCCTTCTTAGCTTCTGATACCATAAGAATGTCAAATTTCAGAACCTTATGAATACTACATTTCAGAACCTTATAAAATTATATATAAGCTTTGCAATTATTTTCTCATTTAGGCATTTTCTCACTTATGCACACAAACTTCACAAGCTAAACAGGAAAGTTTAACACAAAGTTTGTGCGCACAAAGTTTGCAAGATATCATCCCCATCTGAAAAATGAAGAAAGGGCCCATAGTTAATTAATAACTCAATTAAACATACACCTCTGGGTACCACGTTGCTCATCTTACATTGAGAGGTAAGCAAAGCTTCCTCAGATCAAAACAGAGCAGCATGGGAATAACAACTATGGCAAATCTTTTTCAATGTCCACATTCCAAATGTCATTACAATTATTCTAGTAACTCGAAACATTCCACTTCCAGAAATGACTGCTAATCCTGCGGACAGCTAACTTGTGATTGTCTGCAACAATGGAGAGCAATATTACCACTGAGTCGGAATCCAAATGGCCACTCCCAGTGCTAAGGAAATTTCCCACAGGAAAGCAGGCTGTGGTCCAGAGACACCGTCAAGTAGCAAAAACACTCATTAGAAAATCATGGTCTCTGAAGTTCAGATAATAATGCTGAAATGTTATCTGGTCATCAGTCAAGTGAAGTGGCCCATTTGTGTAATATATATTCCTATTTGCCTTCCTTTAATAACCACATCCTATCAATTAAAATGCCTAACATACTAGGGCCACAGTTCAAAACCTTATTACTAAAATGCAAGATACTAACAGATATTCTACCAAAAAAAAATTCCTTGGGTAAACAATTTAGGGAAACAAGGCCTATCTTTTTACATCTTGCAACATTAATGGATCTGAGATGTCCTACATAAAGAAATATATAGACTTTGTTTAGTGTTTTCCCCACAGTTGTATACAGAATACTTTTAGAATAGCATGATAGGACAACATTATACTAGAAAGTAAATGTGATACCGTAGAAAACTCTTCTGGATTAGAATCAGGGCTCTTAAGCTGTTTTTAGGCCTGCTGTAACCTAAGTGTATAATCTTGGACACATTCTTAATTTTCATTGGGCTTCAGCTTAAGACCTGATCTAGATTCCCTCTACTTCTAAAATTTATGTCTGTTTAAGTGATTATATCACCAAAAAAATAGTACATATAAAGTTTTCAAGTAGCTCAAAACTTAAAGCTTAAAACTGTATTAATTCTGCCACTTAAAAATTATGCAAAACTGTTTATTTGCTGCTTACTCATTCTGAAAACTGTGCTTGTCAATTTTTTCCCCTAAAGGACATCATGTTGACAAGCATATCACAGTTTTAATGTGGCCCCATTGAAATGCACCCTTTTTCAAAGTCACTAAATTTTTATGACTTGTATACTCCAATCATTTCAAGGAAATTCCTAAATAGCTTATCATTTCTCCAGGACACAAAGGCAATTAAGCAATTTAACACAAGGTCTGGGTGACTAATATTCACATTAAGAAAGATGAGCACATATCTATGTGGAGAAGAGAAATCCCAGAAGACTCGAGCCAGGCAGCCCTGGCTAACCCACCACATGGAGGCAGAACACTGCTTTCTCATCAGCTACCTCTGCTGTATCACGGGACCCTAATGTCCAAACTGACAGTTCACCTTTATTCCTCCCCAACAACAAACAGGGCACTATAACAGAAGCGGCAGAAGTGTTAGGTAGATAGCGAGGGATTCTGGGTCTCCTAGGGATAAAAGTGGGTCGCTGCTATGATTCACTCCCCACAATGGGCTTCAGAGAGCCTCATGGGATATTTGCATGCGAGTAAGACTCAGGTCATGCAGCTCCCAACTGTCCAATCGAGGTGGTTCCATGGTGATGTCTGAACCACAAGGGAGGTCCCAATCCGGGCACTATCAAGCAATCCGGGCACTATAAAACAAGATGCAGACCACAACCAGTTTCTTTTTTTTTTTGCACCCTTCCTTTTGCTCTCCCTTTGCTGCGACAATGGGTTTGGTCATCATCTATGGCGTATGTATCATGCTCTGTAAACCTGTATCTTGCTCTTGCCCTGTAATCCTATCTTTCTCTCCTCAATAGACCTCATTTTCATGCTTGCCTTATTTCGATATGTCTGGTCATTCTTCAGCAGTGAGCAAACTAAGAACCGACATTTCAGACTAAAACCTGACAGAAGTTTCTCAACAAAACAACTGTAGAAATTTAAAAACTTATTTAGTTCAAATATAATAAATATAAACAGACTTTAACAATATAGATTCAAATCTATCACATTACCATTTGTTGATACTGTTTACTACAAATCTAAACTTAAAAAAAATACCTCTTTTGATTTTTCCTCCTTCGTAAATCTTCCAAATTTTTCTATCATTTCAGCTACAAATATAACATCCATTTTGTCAGAAAAGTTGGCTGCTTCCACAGTGTAAGCCAGTAATTGTCGAGCTGTTGCCACAGCATTTGTAAGATTGAGGGGCATCTACATTTAAAAGGCAGAAATGATCAACAAAATAATCATTAGCAAAATGATCAAACAAATTCTGACATTTTAACTTTGCATTTTAAAACACAGCAATGAATTTAAAAACTCTTTATATCGAATTATCATGGCCTTATTTAAAAAAAGTCTTTTTCAAACCCAAGAAAACTAGAATTTTAATGGAAATGAACTTCAGGGAATTTTTTTTAATTTGGAATGAAACAATAATACATAAAAATGCATCAAGTTAACATATTGCACCATCTATCTTTTCTCTGCTTTTCAGAATTCTACATATATCTCAATCTCAATTGCTTAATAAAGCCTTTCCAGAGTATTCCAGCTGGGAGTGATCAATACCTCCCCTGGAACTCCTACCACACCAAAAGTAAGAACTCCTCATTTAGCACTCATCCTCATTGGCATGCATTGCCAGTAATGTTTTACATTTGTTTATCTATTGACTCAAACACTGACTTAGCACCAACCATTGCAAAAACCACCATATACTAGGTGCTAAGGAACAAAAGAAAATATATTACACAGAAGCCATCTTCCACTTGCTTATAGTGTGGTAAGGCTTAAAAAGATGCACAGAAGCAAAGATAAAAGATATATGAGCAATATAAATATTTTAAGGGATCGCTTTTGACAAAGGAATTATAAAAGGAATCCAAGAAGTGACTTTCCACGTGGACTTGAAGGATGGTTGGCATTTGGTCCAGTGGAAACAGATGATAAAAGTATTCAAATACAGGCACAAAGTCAGGCAGTGACTGGAAAGGAAGGTCTCCTGACAGGGCCCTGACTACGAGTTAAGACTAGACCCCTGATCTCGAAGACAGGCAAGTCAATGGAAGTAAAAACGCCAAATTCTTTTACTTTACCTAGTACTTAAAAAAAATCTTATTTATTTGGTTATGAATACCATGCTTTATTCATGACCTGAGTGAATTTGAAGATTTTCTAGTTACCTGATTAAACATATAAAGAACTCTAGTGACATCATTTGCATACTGGCAGCGAGAATAATCATCATCTGCCCAAAAGCCACCTCTATCACATCTGCGCCAAGCCTTCCTCTCATCCTGTGGGTTTCCGGGATATATCCCACTGCCGTGGGTGTTCCGAGTACACTGCAGATATGCGGTAATGCCAGCCAATGTTCTGGGCCACCTAGAAAGACAAGACAAAATAGTATAAGAAAACCTACATGACAGAGGTACATCAAGTATAATAACATTGAAGGAAAAAATCAAATATTAGGACACGTCATGTCAATACAACCCTGTTGACAAGGATCACTGAAACTGGGTTGAGTGAAAACTTTGTTATTTGAGCTCTATTTCTCTAAAACCAGGAATGAAATTGAATGCATTTAATACAATTATAGCTGACACATATCCTAGGAACCACTAAATTATAATATCAGTCTCACCAAAATAGAATTCATTATCAAAAACTACATAAATAGATCAAGCAACACTAAACTAAATCTTATCAGTAGGCATTTAATTGTATAATATTAATATCTTAAGAAGTTTCAAAAGATAAATAATTCATCAATCAGTTAAACATTTACATGTTTCTTCTATTTTTAAAAGTGTAAGGCACTCAAAAACTATGAGTAAACTGGAAAATCCACCATAGACAGTAAACATCACATTGGATTATTTTTAAAAAGATGTTGAATGTAACAAAATTGACAAATGTTTTGTATATCATTTTAAAGAATGCAATATAAATATTATAGATCAATAGTTAATCTACATAAAAGACTTATTCATTGGCAATAGTAAATATTGATTTCCATATACTCATGTCAAGGATAATTATTTTTTAAGGCCAAAAATAAGTAGTGACAAACTAGCTGAGTTAAAGAAGTTATTATGGCTTCTTCACCTTGGATTTGAAAGAATAACAACAAAGGGTCTTCTCATCCTTGAAACATTGGGGTTATAGCCAGGAAGTAACAATAGAATCCCTTAGAGACAATGTCAACTTGGTATTAAATGATCTTTATGTTGCTTTAAAAACTAACATATTTGTCTTTGTTTATATCAACTATAAACTCATTATTAAAATCTTTGAACATGAAAAATATCAAGTAAATAATTCAAGTAAATAATAAAGATGTTTTAAGACAAATTTGAAAGTAAAGTGAGTCTAAAGTAAAAGTTGTTACCTCTCACAAATTCTAATCTTCCTACCAAAAAAAAAAACTTAAGTCATTCTGCTTAAGAGAATTCAACATACCCACCTGGGATTCCAATGGCTCCCCAAGTTTTAGGCTACCCAACAGTTTTCATTTCCCAAAGTCCTTCTTGCTTAATTGCCAGAAGAACTAAATAGGGAAAGAAAATTAGAGATGTGTTTTTCCTAATTGTGATGCCTACTCAACCACCAATAGTTAAAGTGACTTAGCAATAAAACCTTCCAAAGCTCATTCATAAAAGAGCCCTTGAAAAAACAGAAAATACCATTAACCTGTTTGAATTTTGGACTATTTAAGCAGAATTATCCAAAATGTCTCCCTAAAGCAGTTCTTAACTTGTACAACAAAACCATTTGTTAAAAATGATTCTACTTTCAGAGACTCTTAAATCAAAAGGTGTCGGATAACAGCTCGGGCATCCTTTATTTTGTTTTTTCACTTCCTTGTATGACTGATATCATTCTAGAGGGCAGTCCTCAGATAGACATATAAGGATATATATGTGTATATGTATACATGTACAGTTCTCAAATTTTGTTACTGAGGATAGAAGACCAATGATGTGCCTTTGAGAATAAAAAGATTTGTGGCAAATCAAACTTTTCCAGCACTCTCCACATCACTGACCTGAAGTCCCCTTTATTGTTTACCACCCTCTCCGGAGGACAGTACTGTGCAGAGCTCTCCAATACCACAATATCCACAGTTCTCGTATTGTTCCCACGTTTGGTCTGGACATGACAGCCCCAATTTCCAGTAGATCCCGCCTGAATATTAGAAATGGTTAAGGCACTGCATGAAGAAAGATTTTTAAAGGAGAAAAAATATGATTAGGGAAAAAGAGAGACAATGTGGGATTCAATCATTCGTTTAGTAAATACGTCTACATGCACATTGTGGGCCAAGCAAATAACAAAACGACCCCTCCATTTAAGTGCTTCAGTGGAAAATCAAGACAAGCAAGGAAAGGGATCCTTACAATAATAGGCAAGGTCAATCAGAAAAGTATGAATAAAGTGCAATGGCTCATAATGCATGAGAATTCTCCTTCCAGAAATAGGGCAAGCCAAGCACTGTAGGGAACAGGAACGGCAAGCCCAAAGGTAAAAACATCACGGTACAATCTTTAGCAAAATTTTGAGATGTTTCCAAGTCACATCTACTTTTTCACACATTCTGAGGAAAATATTCAAGCATGAAAAAAGGAGAATACTATTA
>VBSM01002608.1:81759324-81779554 GCA_008086735.1 Cheirogaleus medius | reverse complement strand
AGTCTGAAGTTTTCAGCAAGGGCTGGAAGTTTTTTTTTTTTGTTTTTTGTTTTTAGTTAAAGCATATAAATTTTATTTGAAGCCATAGGTGTAGATGAGATTTCCTAAGTAGAAAAATTAGAGTAAGAAAGGAAATGGTGTGAGCTAGCATCTGTCCTAAAGAAAGCTGACTTTTAATTGTTGGGAGAGGAGAAGGAGGCATCAGAGAAGGAGTTGGCAGTGAAGAAAAAATGACAAGAGAATGTAGAATAAAGCCTGAGTGTGACATTTCTAAATGAATAATGTAAATAATAGGAGACTGTTGATAAATCCCTATGATCATTTAATTTCCTCTTGTTTTACTAGGTTGCTTAGTGACAAGCAAGATTTGAAGAAACCTTTGTTTATCAAGAACAATATCTATTTTAAGTTAAACCCTTCTTAAATTGCCTTCATAAAAACCAAAGGAGCTAAACACCAATTTAAACACCAAAGGAATAAAGAACACTAACACCAAAAGCACCAAACCACCTGTCCTCCATGCGACACCCAGCTACACACTATCTCCCCCTTCCATCCCCACCCCTGAGCTAACATACCCTTTTACCATTGGTGGCACAGCTTTTTGTGAGATTGCTCCTGAGTTTTACAATAAATATGGGAATTCCAGCTGAGTCCTCTTCCACTGTTGCAGGAGTCAAGGGAGAATGATTATTTTCTTTGTGCCTCTGCTCATTTCTTAGGACACAGAGCTAAAAACTCCTTGCCAGATGGCACCTGAGAAGGTGCTACTTAGGTTTTTACTGTCATCAAGTTATCGTGGAAGAATACCTTGTAAATCGATCATCAAATCAGGGCCAACTTTTGCCCATTTGTTATCCCTTAATATAAATTTCTAGTCTAGTCTTTACAAAGTCTTTAGCAAAGTTTTACTCTTTGGGTAAAAATAGATAAAAGTATCAGAGCAGACTTTCAGAAGGAATTTTTCTCTTTGTCTGCAGCACAGTAGAACAGGAGTCAGTAAACTTTTTCTATAAAGGACCAGATGGCAAATATATTAGCTTTTGCTAGCTATACAGTCTCAGTTGCAACTACTGTGTCAAAAGCAGCAAAAGACAGTACATAAATGAATGAATGTAAATGTGTTCCAGTGAAACTTTATTTATAGACACTGAAATTGGAGTTTCATATAATTTTTATGTGAAATTATAATTTTATATAATTTTCATATTATTCTTCTTTTGATTTATCCCCCATCCATTTAAAAATGTAAAAACCCAAGGAACTTGTGGGTTTCACCAAAACAGATGGTGGGCTGACCCCTGCTCTAGATAAGGACCATCATGGCAGGTCCTCCCACCTGCTTCCCTATCCTAATAAGTAATTCAGAAAATTCAATTCCAGTTGTTGAACATGAAAATGTTAAAGCTTAGAGAAAAAAAACCAAAAAAACTGGTGATATAGGAGTCTAGTTCCTTCAACATTCTTACTTAAGGCAATCTTAGTAGTCTGCACCATCCAGGGATAGCCATTTACTTGGAATTTGATAAGACATAATGGTGACAGCTCAGATAAGGCTCCCAACTACAAATTTTCGCAACTCAAGCTAAAGTTGAATCAGAACTGTTGTCAGTAAAGATGGTGTCTGTCAATCTATGCATTACAAAAACTAGCATAGAGCTGTGATTGTTGCTGCAGATGTTTGAAATGTAATTAAAAGCACTTAGAGCCATTTTGAGAGGGAGTCTAACCCAAGAAGTTCTTCTTTTGGTATCAGCCTGCAAAATCAATATAAATTCTTGAAATGCATTTTTAATGCTCAGGAACCCTTAGCCTGAAATGACCTTGGGCCAATAATGTCTAGTAGGCTGGAATATGGTACAGCTCTTTTGCCATCATTTCATTCTCTGTATTCATTCCAGGCTACCCAACAGAAATTTAAACAATGAGGTCATGCAAATTCCTTCTGACTGTTTTACACTCAGGGTGATCTGATGACCCCTTTTAGAAAAATAACACTATTTCTCCATAGAATGTACCCTTTATATAAAACCAACTCCTTCTGATGACTTGAAATCAAATCTTTTGTTATTTCATATTCCCACTCTTATTTGAGATATAGGCCAAAATGGGATCTTCTACAAAGGCCATTCTTTAATATGATTAGCCAAAAGACATAAGCATTATACATCCTCAGATTTTGATGACAGGGCACTGTATTAGTCAGTTCAGGCTGCCATAACAAAATGTCATAGGCTGGGTGGCTTAAACAACAGAAATTTATGTTTTCACTATTCTGGAAGTCCAAGATCAAGGTGCTAGCCAATTCAGTTTTCGATAAGGACTCTCTTCCTGGCTTGCAGATGGCTGCCTTCTCACTGTGTCCTCACATGGCAGGGAGAGAAAGAGAAAGTTCTCCTGTATCTCTTCTTATGAAGACATTCAACCTATGGAATCAGGGCTCTATGCTTATGACCTGATTTAACCTTAATTAACTCCTTAAAGGCCTTATCTCCAAATACAGTCACATTGGGAATTAGGGCTTCAACATATGAATTTGGGGAAGACATAATTCAGTTCACCGCAGGTACCATAAAAAATCTGTAATTTCTAGGCTTTCCAAGAAAAATTCTCAAAATTGAGCCTCAGATTAGTAGCCAGACTCGTAAAGCTAAAGAAAACTCTTTGGCTGACTAATATGCTAAGATAACTGCTTCCCAAGAAAACTCTTCCTCAACCACTACATACTTTCCTTGCTCAATCTTCTTTAGAAACATAAGGACTGAGGAAAAGATTGCAGTGTTGAATGTATGGTTA
The DNA here is from genome assembly GCA_008086735.1 of Cheirogaleus medius. Taxonomy (NCBI): domain Eukaryota; kingdom Metazoa; phylum Chordata; class Mammalia; order Primates; family Cheirogaleidae; genus Cheirogaleus; species Cheirogaleus medius. The sequence continues at coordinate 81,776,758 of VBSM01002608.1, read as the reverse complement.
TATAATTAAGTAGAAAAATGTATTCTTATACATTAGGTCTTGTCCTCTAATAGCAATCCATACTTTCCCTTCAAATTATACTATCTGAGGTTAAATCAGCCCAAGTGGCTAAACTGATAACCCTCGCCTGAAGTTGCAAACTAGTGCAAGATAAGAGAGCTGATGTTTACACTGATGGCAGATATGCTTTGGAGTTGCATATGGTTTTATGAGCTATGGAAACAAAGAGGGCTCATGAAAGCTGCAGGGACATCTATCAAAAGTAGAACCCAAGTTGCCAATGTATTGGAAGCCTTACTGCTGCCCACAGTATTAGCTATTATCAAAATTGAAACTCAGACTAGTAGCCAGATCCCTGAAGTTAAAGCAAATTCTTTGGCTAACAAATATGCTGATTGCAGCTTCCTAAGAAATTTCTTCATAAACCACTGAATACTTCCCCCCTTGTTCAATCTCCTTTAAAGACAGAAATTACACTGAAGGTATTTAAGGCATAACAACTGCTAGCACTGGAGACTGGAAGAGCTAATTGGAAGCAAGCTGGAATTTTATCTACTCAGATGGGCTTTGGAGACACCCCAATGGCCATTTGTTCTCTCCTCATCCCTCACTGGAGATTTAGTCCACAGACTCTGTAAGATTATACATAATGGAATAAGACAAGAATGCCTACTGGCACCACTTCTATTCAATTTAGTATTGGGAGTCCTAGCCAGAGAAATCAGGCAAGAGAAGGAAATAAGGGGCATCCAAATTGGGGAAGAGGATGTCAAACTATCCCTATTTGTTGACGATATGATCTTGTATTTAGAAAACACTAAAGACTTTACCAAAAGACTCCTGGAATGGATAAATTCTACAAAGTCTCAGGTTACAAAATTAATGTACACAAATCAGTAGCATTTCTATATAATAACAGTCAAGTGGAGAGTCAAACAGTGGAATCAATATCATTCACAATAACTATAATGAAAACAAAATACCTAGGAATATACTTAACCAAGGAGGTGAAAGATCTCTACAAGGAGAACTACAAAATGCTGATGAAAGAAATTATAGATGGCATAAACAAATGGAAAAACACCCTTTGCTCATGGATTGTTAGAAGCAACATCATTAAAATGTCCATACAGCCCAAAGTGATTTACAGATTCAACACAATCCCCATCAAAACACCAACATCATATTTAACAGATCTAGAAGAAATAATCCTAAACTTCATTAGGAACCAAAAAAAGAGCTCAATAGCCAAAGCAATTTTAATCACAAAGAACAAATCTGAAGGCATCACATTATCTAACTTCAAATTATACTACAAGACTACAGCAATCAAAACAGCATGGCGATGGTATAAAAGTAGAGACATAAACTAATGGAACAGAGAATAGAGAACCCAGAAATAAAACCATATAGCTATGACCAACCGATCTTTGACAAAGTAGACAACATAATACACTGGGGAAATGATACCCTATTCAATAAACAGTGCTGGGAAAATTGGCTATCCACATACAGAAGAATGAAAAAGGACACTTATCTTTCACCATAGGCAAAAATTAATTCACGATGGATAAAATACTAAATATAAGGCATCAAATCATAAAAATTCTAGAAGGAAATGGAGGAAAAACTCTTGTAGACATCAATGTAGGCTAAGAATTTATGACTAAGACCCCAAAGGCAAATACAGGAACAACAAAAATAAACAAATGGGACTTAATTAATTTAAATCCTTCTGCATAACAAAGGAAATAATCAACAAACAGAATAGATAACCTACAGAATGGGAAAACATATTTTCAAACTGTACATGCAACAAAGGTCTAATATCCACAAACTACAAGGAACTCAAACAAATCAGCAAGAAAAAAAATTATAACCCCATTCAAAAAGTGGGCAAAAGACATGAACAGATTTTTTTTCAAAAGAAGATAGACAAATGGCCAAGAAACATACAAAAAAGGTTCAATTCACTAATTATCAAGGAAATGAAGGTTAAAACCACAATGAGATACCACTTTACACCTATCAGAATGGCCATTATTAAAGTCAAAAAACAATAGATGCTGGCGTGGATGCAGAGAGAAAGGAACGTTTATATGCTGTAGGATGGCAAATTGGTACAATTTTTATGAAAAATAGTATGGAGATTTCTCAAAGTAATAAATGTGGACCTACCATGTGATCCAGCAATCCTATTGATGGTTATCTACCCAAAGAAAATGAAGTCATTTTCTCAAAAAGACACCTGTAATCAAATATTCATCCTAGCACAATTCATAATTGCAAAGCTGTGGAATCAACCTAAGTGTCTATCAATTCATGAGTGGATAAAGAAAATATGTATATACATATACACACATACACATATACATACACACACATATACACACATGCATATGCACACCATGGAACACTACTCAGTCATAGAAAGGAATGAAATAATGTCATTTGCAGCAACTTGGATGGAACTGGAGACCATTATCCTAAGTGAAGTATCTCAGGAATGGAAAAACAAAATCATATGTTCTCACTAATAAGTGGGAGCTAAACAATGGGTACACAAAGGCACAAAGTGATACAAAGGACATGAGGGACCAAGAAAGGAGGAGCATGGGAGGGAGCTGAGGGATAAAAACTTACCTATTGGGTACAATGAACACTATTCTGGTGATGGGCACACCAAAATTCGTGACTTAAGCATTATATAAGGTATCCATGTAATAAAAACACTTGTACCCACCCCCTTAATTAATATTTTGAAATGAAAATAAATAAATAAATAAATATGGACTTAAAGCTAAGACGTAGAAGCACCAAACTCTAAGCCTTCTAAACTGCTGCTCTCAGCAAGGATATTTAATAGTGTTGATATCCATGACACATTTCAGAAACACCGCAGAACAGAAAGGGAGAATAAAACATTTCTGAATTCTAAGTAACTGAAGCAAGCATTATGTGGGAAGAATAGATAAAAGACCTCCCCTTTTTACCACAGGTGATGATGCATCTGCATTAACAATCTAAACTCTGAACAATTATAGATGCAGAGACTGGAAGTTCTTTGTAAAGACTAGAAGTTCTCTGCAGTTGGTAACAAGCCTCTGACTAAGGATATTGAGAGTGAAGTATGGCCACACCTTAGGAAATACAAGAAAGAAGATTGGCAGAACTCCAAAATAAAGAAGAAGAAAGATACCTAATGAATCATAGTCGGAGATTCTTTACTAGCGTCTTAACCACAAACGTGGTAGACTAACTAAACACTATATAGACTACATTATATTAAAACATATATGGATACATAGAGATTATAAATATATGTATATATCTTATCTCTATCATATAGCTTATCTAACTATCTAACTTATTTGAAGACAACTTTTCTTATTTGAAGATGAAGGTTGAGAACTGAGACCACCAACCTTCACCTGCAGTTTGGACACTGAAGAATTAAAATGCCTACTACTCTCCTCACTTCCCCACAACAGTTCACCTTAACATGACTTTACTGTTTCATTGTCTTCCTTTGTGTGAGTTCCCAAAATACCCATCAATTTTTCAATGGAAATCATCGACAGATGGTTTGCACCCTATGACACTTTGAATGTGTTGTCTTGCCATTTTTAGCAACACTGGGCTGTTGTATCTTAATCCTTACACAATTCTAATCAAGCCACCTTGCACTGAAAGACCTACCTTGAAGTAAACTTCTGATTCTCAATAAATTTTGACTTTGTTCTCTTACTGAGACATTACCAAAGCTATACAAAAGGCATTCTCTCTTAATATGGTGAACAATATTCTTAGCTTCAAATTATCAATGCATTATGTTTAGTGACATTCAAATAGCTGGATTTTTGCAAGATCTTTTTAGTTGTTTTGCATAGAGAAAAATTAAACTTCTAGCTTTAAGAACATTTATAAATGGCCAATTTGTACTGGCCTCTTTAAAAGATGAATTGTAACTTCTCCTTGCACACTTATAATACAGCTTCCAACAACAACAGCTATACTACCATTATAAATCTTTAGAAATATCTAATTGTCTCAGTAACTTTGGTATAGGATCTTTCAATAACATATGGCAGGTAGGATATTTATTATTTTTGTTGGCACATCATGACCAAGGCTGTCTCCCCACCCCTTCATGTTCATTTATTACATGGACTCTCTTATTCCTGACCCTCTGGGGATTCACTGCTAAATAAGTAATTGAGATCACCTGATGCCACATGACATGAACTGATATGACAGTTCCTGAACTCTTCCTAACGTGGCTTTTAAGAGACCTCGTGGTCTCTTAAAGTGACCTTTCTTTTGACAGAAAGTGCAGTATACAATGTCATACCTACAAACACAGAATTAGTATAGATACTCAAGTTTGAGCAGGATTACAGGTTTGCCAATACTAAAGAGTATATAGCTCTTATGTGCTCATATCCTATTGGTATATATTCCCTGTCTCTGTGTTGAAAGCACCTTTAGTATTTATGACTGAAATGATATGCTGTCTGCAATTTGTTTCAAATAGCCTGATGAAGATTGGGGACGAGGGTTTATAGATGAAATAAGATTAGCCTTGAAGTAGATAATTTTGAAGCTGAGCAATGGATACATGGGGTTTTAGTATATTGTTCGCAATACTTTTGTATATATTTGAAAATTTTCCATAATATAAAGTGAAAAAATTCTACTCATTCAGTTTGGAAGCTGCTCCTGACAGTTGTACTTGTTAGTTATTGTCTTGGTTCATTCAAAAGACCAAATCTGGTACAGTCAGGAAATACTATTTAAGGAGTCTGGAGTGATTTGGAGTCAACAAGGAAGCTCTAGAGAGAAAAATAAGTAAAAATAAGTAAATAAAAAACATTATGGGACTATTAAATTATTTTGTTGAGTTTCAATTTCTGAAAAATGAGTGAGTATACTGCAAAGATTCCCAGCTTTTATCTAGTAACACAGTCTTAAGTAAAGGACCAGTTTTGAATCATTTTTATGACATAAGATGGAAGCCTTCAAGATGTTCAATTGAGAGAACACCACCTAATGGTTTACAGTAAAGCAGGGTTACACCAACTTTTTCCATAAAGGCCCAGATAGTAAATATTTTCAGCTTTGTAAGCTGTACGGTGTCTGTTGCAACTGCTCAACTCTTCCATTGTAGCACAAAAGCAGCAATAGACAATATGTAAACAAATGGGCATGGGTGTGTTCCAATAAAACTTTATTCGTAAAAATGGGCAACAGGCCACATTTAGCTTACGAGTGGCAATTTGTTAATCCTTGGATCAGAGTATGGACTCTGGAAGTAGACAGAGCTCGGTTTGTATCGTGACTTTACTATTATGAGCTGTGTGACTGTGCGCAAGTCACTTAACCACTTTGAGCTCTAGTTTCCTCACTTACAAAATGGAGAATTGTAGTATCTGCCTCATGCAGCTGTTGAGAGGAAGGTGTAAGATGGTGCATGTGAAGTACTTAGCTAAGTGCTGAAGAATTATTAGCAATTATTAATCAATGTTCTTTGGTATATATAATACCAAATTATTGCTTATCTAGTTACATATGTTTCACCATTTTCTTCATCAGAATGCAATCAAATTATTTTGCCATTTAAGGAACTGAGTTGCAAGAATAAAATATCTAAGCAGAATTATGCTGGTGTACTAGTTTTATCATCATCATTGTTGTTGTTACCTGGTTGAGGTTCTAGTTGTCTGATTACACTTTTTTTCTCCACTCCCATCCCAAAATTCAACTCTCAATGAGAGAGACACAGGAGTCAGACTTAGATGGAAATTAAAATATCAGTTTTATTATTGATAAAACTGAACTGAGGAATGTGATTAATCTGTGGCCACTGAGGTTTCAGATATCCTCCTTCATCAGGTAGTTTTACCTATGCAGTCATAGGCAGAACTGTTGGACAACCATGGGTCTGCCCTTTGCATGAACCTAACCTGCCCTAGTAAGTTTCCTGCTTGGCTGCAAATGTGACAAGAATGCATGTGTCCTTCCAATAAGCTGGCACCAAAAGAGAAGAAAAAAAAGATCTGAGCTGGACTGGCCTACTTCCTTCTCCCAAGTTCATAAATAAGGTAAATTTAAAAAGTAAGAAGAGAAGTCAGGAGTGTTAGTATCTCTGAAGTCTCTCTTCAAGGGAATATAGACATAGAGAAATGGAGGATTTCCAACAACCTATAATACTAAGTCAACTATGCTCTGGGAATAGTGTAAGATATTTTATTTTGATTAGCCAACAAGATTTTTACAACAGCCCTTCCAGGGAGTGTTATGAGCAAACAGACTCAGAGAGAGAGAGTGTGGCTTCTCCAAGGTCACTCAGGAAGAAAGTGGTAGAGCCAGTATTCAATTCCATGTTCAGTTCCCTGCCTCCAAAGCTCAGGACGCTCTTGCTACCAAACCTGATCCTTTTGAAAATAAAACACCAACAAACCAGATGCAAACCAACAACAGTATAAATTAGTTCTGTTTAGATCTTGTATTTGTAAGCTCTTATTGATGCATAGCCATCACTACATTATTTTCTAGATGTATGAAATGTATTTGCTTAATAAATCCTTTTTTGGATTTTGCCTGAGATCTATGGCTGTCACTTACACAATAGTATGTTTTTTATGTTTTAAAAAACAAGGCAACATAAAGCTACTTTTAATTTTCTGACTTCTACACCATTCTTCACACCAAATAACAGTACTGAGATTCCATCTACAAATTCCTTCAGCTTCTGAGGATGTAATTTGCTTGGTCTTAGAGACTTAAATTCACTTAAAGTGACTATGTGCCCTTTTTACAATCTTCTCAACTATCTTGGGCTAGAATTCTTTTTTTTTAATTGGACCTTGCAACTTGAAGGAGACCAAACAGAAATATTTTAGTGTTCTATCACCTGTCAACATTATAATCCTTAAACAATAGGGTTATCCCATCATTTTTTTCTTGCTCCAACCAGTTGAAAAATTCCTTTCTGTTATCTTTAATGTCTTTAGATGCCCTAATTAATTTAACTCTTCTTATAGGTTCTTGTTACTCTCTTATATTCACCTTCCAATCTTAAAACAATTACATTATAAGGTTAATGCAATAGTAATTCCACCGTCGGGCCATATAGCTTATCTTTCAACCTGTTTTCAATATATGCTATTTGTTTTGAAGGACAATTTGAATCAAATTATTAGATTCCATAAAGAATGAGTAAAATTGTCTGACTGTCCCCTTAAATAGCCATACATTTAGAAGTTCCAGTAAAACAACCAACAAGATTTCCTTGCATGACGTGGAAACAACCAAGTGTCCGTCAATTCATGAGTGGATTATTAAAATTTGGTATACGTTTACAATGGAATATTACTCAATTTTAAGAAATGACAGTGAGCTAGCACCACTTATATTATCCTGGATTGAGCTTAAGCCCATTATCCAAAGTGAGGTGACACAAGATCAGAATAATGGGCTCCACATATACTCGCCATCAAATTGGTACTGACTGATTAACACTATGGTGCTCAAAGGGTGATGGTGTTCACCAGGGATTCGGGGGTTGGAGGGGTAATCCCACATTTGAGGGATGCGGTAAAAATTGTGGAGGGGCAGGGATTCCCTCTAAACCTTGCTAGGGCGAGGCAAAGATATAAAATGTAACCAAAATGTTAAGAAAAAAAGAAAAACACATTTGTCGGGTGTGGGGGAGGTGGGAACAGGGAGGAGGGGATGGGTGTATACATACATAGTGAGTGTGATGCACACCGTCTGGGGGATGGACACGCTTGAAGCTCTGAATCGAGGGGGGAGGGGAGACAAGGGCAATGTATGTAACCTTAACGTGTGTACCCCCATAATATGCTGAAATTAAAAAAAGAAGAAAAAAGATTTCCTTGCATGATTTGTTTTTATGCTTTTAATTATGTTGTTTTCCAATTGCTACAAAATTTTTTAATGTTAAGTCTGTTATTTTGCTAGATAATACTAGTTTTGACAGAGAATAGTTAGCAAAATTTTGGTATGCTTTAGGGAATTTGGTTTGGATTGCCCTTCAAATTCAAAATTGATGATACTCACTCGTCATTATAGGATACGAAATTTGAGTTATTTCCCCCTCGTTGGTGATGGATTGTGCTGCCTGAGCCACTGGCGCTCCCTTTCACATTATCCATCGTGACTAATCACAGGCATTTGCAAGATGATTAGCCAAGGTTAGGGGTACAGACTGTGATTATGAAACAGATTTTTTTTTTCTGTATGGGAAGAATTACTAGTTTGTAATAGCATTAAATTCTGATTTTGCTCAATATCTTAACCAATGGTAGGTTGTTAACAGCAATTTATATTTCTATGGCTACTGATGTGCTGTTTGCTACACAGTCCCTGAGTGGAGCCCTGCCACATCCTCATTTTTCTCCCATTAAATGTTTACAACTGTCAAATGTACTAATTTTACTGTGAAAGAACCAGTAGTTGATTTGTTTACTCAACAAATGTTTATTGAGTGTTTACTATATGTTAAGCTCTGTTCTAGTGCTGGGACATCAGTCCTTTCCTTCCTAGAGCTTTTATTTTGGTGAAGGGAGAAGGACAATACACAAGTATACAAGTAAAGGCATAGGACAGATGTGATAAATAGGAAGAAAAATAAAGTAAGGAAGGAAGATAGAAAGTGCCAGGGAGGGAAATTGTTGATACTTTATAAGGTGATCAGGGAAGGCCTCACTGATAAAGAGACATTTGAGCAGATACCAAAGGAACAAAGGAGCAAACCATGTGGACATCTGAAGAAAAATCTTTCAAGCAAAGACTCTGTCTGAATAAGAGAGCATGTTTGCATGGTTGAGAACAGCCAAGAGGCCAGTATGAAGCAAAGACATTAGAGAAAGATTCACAGGAGATAAAGTCAGAGAACTAATAGGGGTCCTGATCAGATATGAGCACGTTGGCCATCATAGGGTTTCGGCATTTACTCCAAGTATGATTGGAAGCCATTGGTTGATTTCAGGTGGAGGAGTAGCTAGATCTGACTTATACAGCAGTCCTTTTGGTTGCTATTTAAAATTAGACTTTAGTGAGATACATTAGTTATCTATTTCTGTGTAACAAATTGCATCAAAATTTAGTGACTTGAAACAACACCCATTTGTTATCACAGAGTTTCTATGAGTCATAAATGGAGCATGGCTTAGCTGGGTCCTCTGCTTAAGCGTCCTCACAAAGCTGTAAGCAAGGTGTTGCCTGGGGCCTCAGTTGGCTCAAGGTCCAAATGCAGCAGAATCTGCCTCCAACCTCACTCAGTGGTTGTCAGCAGGGTTCAGTTTCTCAAGGGCTGTGGGACAGAGGCCACCCTCAGTTCCTCTCCATCAGAACAAGCAAGCATGAAGAGCCAGAGAAGAAATCTCAGTGAGATGGAAGTCAGAGTCTTCTGTAACCTAATCACAGAAGTAACACTCCATTATTTTTTCTGTATTTGATTCATGAAAAGTCAAGCTATAGAAAGAACTAAAGTGTCCATTGATGAATGAATGTATAAAGAAACTGTGGTATAGATATACAATGGAATATTATTCAGCCTTAAAAATGAAGGAGATCCTACCATTTGCTACAGCATGGATGAAACTGGAAGATGTTATGCTAAGTGAAATAAGCTAGACAGAGAAAGAAAAATACTGCATGATCTCACTTACATGTGACATCTAAAAAAAAAAAAACGAAGTCAAATGCATAGAGGCAGAGAATGAAACAGTGGTTACCAGGGGTAGCAGTATTAAGGGGGAAAAGAAAATGAGGAGATGTAGGTCAAAGGATACAAAGTTACATATGTGTAGAATGAACAAGTCTAAAGATCTACTGTACAACATGAGGACTATAGTTAATTTTGTACTGTATTCAGGATTTTTGCTAAAAGAGTATATTTTAGGTGTTCATGCCACACACACAAAAAAAGTGACTATGTGAGATGATAAATATGTTGTTATATTTTTCTTGACTATAGGAATCATTTTACTATCTATATATATATCAAAACATCATGTTGTATACCTTAAATATCATATAATAAAAAAAATAAGTCATTAGGTCCAGCCTACATTCCAGGAGAGGGGATTACATAAAGACATGGCTACCTAGAGGCAGGATAACTGGCAGCCATGTCAGAGAGAGCTTACTCTAGGAAGCAAGGATAGACACAGGAAATCATTTAGAATGTTATTTGTACATTGTTAAAGTTATTGCTATTTCTGTACCCTACCTCTGGGTTAGGAAATCCCTGTGTACCCTTTGCTCCAGAAATTTTAAACTTCCCCTTTTCTTTGCCTGTTTGAACATTTTTCTAGATTGTCTGCCCTCTCCCCTCTGACTATAAAAGTCTTACCCATACTTTAGATCTAGTTCAAATGTTACCTCCTCAGCACAGTTTTTAGAAATTTAGATAAAGCTAATCCTTCTATCTCCCGGGCTCTTAGAACTAATTTCTGCATATATCTCTCCCTCTAACAGTAGACTATGAGATCCTTAAATAAAGAGACTATCTTATTTATCTTTGTATTCTCAGTGCCACATTGAGATATTCTATAAATATCTGTTTTTAGAAATGACAAAACTATCCATACACCTAATTCAGATTTTTAAAAATATACAGATAAATTGTTGGTATATGAAAGGGAGGACTACCTCTTGACTGTGTTTCATAGATTCCAGTATGTATGTATTGATTATCCATGTTTATGCAGACCTTAGGTATATTTTGAAATTGTTATAATGTGTACTGTAAATCCTTTTTGCCCTTCTCAGTATGAATGCATTAGGTAGACTGTATAAGAGTAATTCAATTAAGTTGCATATTTTATACCAATGACAATCTAAAATTGCTTAAATATCATGCTATCAGTCTTAACTAAATGGAAGAACTAGCTAGTAAATTTATTTGTTAGAAACCAGATCTACAGAAAGTACTCAATGTTCAGGGCAGGATAATAAAGACATTATGAAGGTCTTGAGGCTATTTGCTTCATTTTTCTTGCCTTTAACATACTACAAACACATCACCTGTGTATAGAAAGAAAAAAATCTTTTTCTTATACACTTCTTGGTTCTCAATTGGCCCCCTGTTACAAAAGACAGATTAGTAAGAGCAAAACCAACAGAAGTTTATTAACATGTATGTCTCATATACATATGGGAAAAATTGAAGGATGAGTAAACTCAAATACGTGGCTAGACTTGGGCTTAAACACTATCTTTGGGTAAAACAAAGCAAGGAGGGTATGGGGGAAGCAGGTTATGGGAAGGTGACCAGGAAATGTATGGTAAACAAGAGTAAGGTTTGTTGTACAGATTTAAGTCGTGCCTTTTCTATTGATAAGAATCTCTAGTGATTTACAGTCATCCTCTCTTCCTGATGTAGGGAGAAAGACATGCTTACAAATAGAGATTTCCTTTATAAATGTAAATTTCTTTTACAAAAGTGCAACATTCTATTTTTAGAGTTTCCCCTGTATATGCTATTTCTCAAAATAATCAGTGCAAAATAATCCTCAGGCCAAAAGGCATATTTGGAGTGGCATATTCTGGTCTCCTACAGTCATGTTGTGGGGTGGTGTATTCTGATCTCCTATCCTTACTACCTCCTTGTTCAAATCTGTGAGAGACTAACCTGCATCTGAATGACACTGTTATCTATTGAAGGTTTTAAGTCATCTCTTGCCACCAACTTATTTTTTAGGAATGGCAAAAACTGAGATATTTTTGAAATTACTGTAGAAAAATTATGTGGTTCACATATTCTTTTTTAATTTTTTAAATCAACAGATAATATTTTATATATTTATTTTGTACAACATAATGTTTTGAAGTATGTATGTATTGTAGAATGACTAAATTTAGGTAATTAACATATGCATCACCTCACATAGTTATCATTTTGTGGTAAGAACACTTAACATCCATTCTCTTAGCATTTTTTCAAGAATATAATATATTGTTATTAACTATGGTATGTTGTATAATAAATCTATTGAGCTTGTCAGGTTTCAGTCTGAAATGTTGGTTCTTGACACACTCGTGGCCAAAGAGTGACCAGATGCACCAAAGGAAGGCAAGCACAAAAATGAGGTTTATCGAGGAGAGAAAGATGGGATTATAGAGCAAGAGCAAGATATAGATTTACAGAGTTTGATACATATGCCACAAATGATGATGGGATCCATTGTTGCAGCAAAGGGAGAGCAAAAGGAAAGGTAAAAAAAAAAAAGGGTGGGATTGATTATGGTCTCAGTCTTGTTTTGTAGTGCCTGGATAGGGACCTCCCTGTGGCTCAGACATCACCATGGAACCGCTTTGATTAGACAATTGGGAGTTGCATGACCTGAGTCTTACTTCACATGTGGGTTGTTCTAGATCAATTTCCAAACTCTGTGGTACCTATGCTGCTTGGCTGGTGGGCTAGAGAGTCCTCTGCATTCTTTTGCGGCTGTGGCACTAAGTTATGATTGGCAGATTCGTAGAGTATTGCCTCCTTCCCCAGGTATGGCAGTAGCTCATGGCAGAATTAAGGTGGGGCAGGACCAAAATGGAAGCCTGGGGCCCATCTTTGTCCTTCTTCCCAGGTGGGGCAATTGTACCAAGGCAAGGCACAAACTTATCCCTAGGAGACCTGGAATCTCATGCTAACTACCTAACAAGCTTATTCCTCCTATCTAACTGAAATTTTTTATCCTTTGACCTGCATCTCCCCAACCCTCACACCCCCAATCATGCCAGCCACTGGTAACCATGATTTTGTTTTCTAGTTCTATTGATATTGCTATTGTTTTTCATTTGCATAAGATATCATTTTTCATCCCTTCACTTTCAGTCTATGTGTGTCCTTACAGCTGAAGTGAGCTCTCATAAACAGTGTATAGTTGGGTCTTGTTTTTTTTTTTTAAATCCATTTAGCCAGTCTGTTTTTTGGTTGGAGAATTTAATCCACTTACATTCAAGTTAATTATTCATATGTAAGAACTTACTACTTTTATTTGTTAATTGTTTTTTAGTTTTAGTTGTTTTGTAGATCCTTTTGCTTACTTTCTCTTCTCTGTCCTCCTTTGTGGCAAAGTGATTTTTCTCTGGTGGTATGTTTTGATTCCTTGATTTTTATTATTTGCATATCTACTATTGGTTTTGTTTTGTGGTTACCATGAGGCTTACAAAAAACATCTTATAGTTGTTACAGTTTATTTCAAGCTGTTAACAACTTTGATTATCATAAAATGCTACATTTTTACTTTGTTCCCTCCACATTTTGAATTTTTGATGTCACAATTTTCATCTTTTTATACTGAATGTCCCTTAATGAATGATTGTAGCTATTATTATTTAACCTTCATATTAAGAGATAAGTGATTTACACATCACCATTACAGTATTAGAGTATTCTGAATTTGACTGTGTACCTAACTTTACCAGGGAGTTTTATATTTCAGACATTTTTATGTTACTCATGAGCATCCTTTTTTTCAGCTTGAAGAACTCCCTTTTGCCTTTCTTGTAAAACAGATGTAGTAGTGATAAATTCCCTCAGCTTTTCTTTGTCTAGGTGTCTTTATCTCCCCTTCATTTCTGAAAGGCAGATTTGCTGGGTATAATATTTTAGGTTGGCAGATTATTTTTTTGTTTAGCACTTTGAATATATCCTCCCACTCTCTCTAAGCTTTCTGCCTAGAAATAAATGCTGGCTGTATTGGAACACCTTTATGTTATTTACTTCTTTTTTATTGTTGCTTTCAGTTTCCTCTGTCTTTGATTTTTGACAGTTTGCTTATAATATGTCTTGGTGTAGTCTTATTTGGATTACATTTCATTGAAGACTTTTGACCTTCCTATACCTGGGTATTTATATCTTTCCCCAGTTTAGAAAGGTTTCTGCTAATATTTCTTTAAATAAACTTTCTACCCCTTTATTTTTTTATTGTCTTTCTCAAACTCCATATTAAAAATGACTTAACTATTTGCTCTTTTGATACTATCTCATAATTCCCATAATCTTTCTTTATTCCTTTCTTTTTTTATTTTTTCTTCTATGACTATATATATATATATTTTTTTTTTTAGACAGAGTCTTGCTCTATTGCCTGGGCTGGAGTTCTGTGACATCATGATAGCTCACAGCAACCTCAAACCCCTGACCTCAAGAAATCCTCCTGCCTCAGCTTCCCAAGTAGCTGGGACTATAGATGTGCACCAACATGCCTGGCTAACTTTTTCTATTTTTAGTTGCCCAGCTAATTTATTTTTATTTTTAGTAGAGATGAGGTCTTACTCTTGCTCAAGGTGGTCTTGAACTCCTGACCTCAAGCTATCCTCCAGCCTCAGCCCCCCAGAGTTCTAGGATTACAGGCGTGAGCAACCACGCCCAGCCTATGACTATATATTTTTAAAATAACCTGTCTTTGAATTCACAGATTCTTTCTTATGTTGAGTCAATTCTGCTGTTGATGCTTTCCATTGCATTTTTAATTTTGTTCACTATATTTTTCAGCTTTAGGTTTTCTGTTTAATTTTTTAACTTATTTCAATTTCTCTGTTAAATTTCTCTGTTAAATTTCTCATTCTGGTTACTTATCATTTTTCTTATTTCATTGAATTGTTTCTCTATATTTTCTTAAAGATTGCTGAGCTTCCTTAAAACAGTCATTCTGAATTGTCAGGCAGTTTCTTCATGTCCATTTTTTTTTAGGGACAGCCACTGGCATTTTATTTTGTCCCTTTGACGATGTTATGTTCCCCTGATTGTTCTTGATCCTTGGCTGTGCATCAATATCTGCACATTTGAAGAATTAGGTACTAATTTCAGTCTTCACTGACTGGCTTTGTTTTGGGTTGCTATATCTGGAGTGGTGCTGAGGCAGGCCTAAAGCCTGGGACCCCTGCAGTTCATGTGGCTCTGGGTTGTGTCTAATGCCCAGCACTTCTGAGGTGTACCTCCTGCTGAGGATAGTCTGGATCGTGGAGCTTCTGAGGTTTGCCCAGTTGTGGCATGGATCAGAGATCAAGTCCACCTTGAAATTCTAAAGCCTGAGGCTGCAGGATTCCACATGGTGCTAGGGTGGGTTTGGAGGCCCAGTATACAGGTACTGACCTGGAGTCTGAGGAAATGGGATCCTGACTGGTGTTGGGTTATACTGTTTTGGACCCAGTTTTGACAGGTTCAAGGAAAAGTCCAGTGCTTACTTCTCTTACTTCTCCCCAAGAAGTGGTATCTCTCTCTGTGTTGTGCTATCTAAGGTTGGGGAAGGGTAATATAAAACTGTCCTTCCTATACTTTTCAATGCAACATTTTTTATTTGTATATAAATAGTTGTTCAAATTAATGTTTCTGTCAGGATGATTTCTGGAGAGCTCTATTCTGCCATCTTCCTATGGAAAAATTTGTTAACTTCTTGCCCAATTTATTTCATATTTGTGGTTGCCTCCCCAGTATCCATTCACCTCTTCTTAATAGCCCCTGACTTTTATTTTTGGATTTCATGTGGTTTTAGGGAAGATAACTCTATCATGAAGCTCTATGAATAGAACACATGACCTAGACTAAGCCAATTGGAACAATACTCAATATCCTCTAGCCAGAGTGATTGGTTTATAACATGTGACCAAAGCTAGTATAATCAGAGAGAAGGGATACTAGAAAAGTCAAGACCTTTTTCTTAGAATGGGGTGGCCCACAGATATGAAGTCTAGAACTCTTGCAGCCATTTTATTACATTAGTAAAACCTTCTTGCAGATAAGAAAGGCATACAGAGGAAGAAAGGGCCTCAAGAATCCCAGCAAGATTGACACATAGACTGATTATATTTTATTCAAATCATGTGTAAAGCCTGCCCCACTTCCTGGTCTGTCTTTTAGAGCAACCAATAAATTTTCTTTATCACTTTAGTCACTTCTTGTTGAGTTCTCTGTTACTTGAAACCAAAACCATTCTGATATATCCATGTTAGTGAATGGCAAGGTGGATAAGATTCTTTGACTTTGAGAAATATGGTTTGGTTTTTATATTTGAATACAAATGTGTTTAATCCATAGTGGTGCAAAATAAGTAATGAAGCCATATAAGGCAGTCTTGAGTCTGCAGACTATGCATTGTGATTTGCTTATCAGACTCCTCTGATTAGAGTCCATTCTGGCTTCCTTGATAGAAAGAAACACCTCTGACAAACTTAAGAGTAGATAATTTCAGAGGCGATCTAATTATATTTCTTGACCTATAATAACCTAGATGTACCAATAGGGGTGTCAGGAGCTCAGTTGAGCTTGGAGAAAGAGCTGATCTGCTAGGTATTGGAGTATTTGATTACAGCAACGAGCCAAAAACGAAAGATATAAGTCTAGAATATCTCACTGAGATGGCGTAAACAAGAGGCTAAACCCAGAGAAAACATCAACTCCCCTGTTCCATCTTACCCCATAGAATGGCACACTGGTTAGGTGGATCAGTGCAGATGTAGAGTCTTTTCCTTGCTGAAGGAGCACCAAGAAAAAGGTTCTGGCATTTTTGTTTACCCTGGAGTCTGGGTGAGGGTGAAAGGGAAGGGCTAGGAGTGGAAAGGACTGAGTACCGAGTCAGAGTGGGGAAAAGTGTCTTCAAGCTTTCCTTTTTCTGCTCATATAAGGGTGCTTTGGAAGAGGCACCTGAAAGGACCTCTGCCCATGGCCTCAGATAAAGTGACATAGGAATGAATACACAGGGTATGGAAATGTAAATATGCAAAGAACATGACCAGCTAGAGTGGACAGAGCAGCTCACTTCAGAGAGAGACTACAGTGCACTGGCTTTACACCAAGTCTGGAGTGGGGAGGACAGTTTCCCCCATGTGAGGCCCGCCAAGCAAAGCCTTTCCTCATGATCAGGCTTGAAAAGTTATACGTTGGTCTTTAACTAGGAACTGAACTCCCCAAGGAGAAAGCCAGGTTGTTTTTAATTCTAAAGCCCTGAGAATTTTCATGAACATATTGTAATGTATTATAAGAGTGGCTGATCTATCATAGTGATCAGCTCAAATTATTTATTCTTTAAGTATTTGTGGGTTTTACTTTTTTTTGTTGAAAGACCTTGGGTTCAAAGACTTTTAAGTGAGATATAATTTACATGACATTGTAAAACTCAATGAGAAATGCTTAAGAGGAAATCAGCTGCTCTATAATTGGCAAAACTTGGTGTCACATATTCTAAAATTTAAAAATACCAAAGAAAGGAGAGCTTTAATGATTTTCTCCCTGAACAACCATATGACTTCCTCATAGATTACCAATATTTTATTTCTGAAGATAAATACTGAAACCCCTTTATAGATCCTAAATGTTTTACGTGACATGTGTCATAAACTCTTCCTAATTCTTTTTTTTTTAATTTTTTTTTTTAATTTCAGCATATTATGGGGGTACAAATAT
>VBSM01002608.1:81748182-81759224 GCA_008086735.1 Cheirogaleus medius | reverse complement strand
ACAGAATGAGAGAAAATTTTCGCAAGCTACACATCCGACAAAGGGCTGATAACTCTTCCTAATTCTTATGACATCAACACTACCATACTACACTCCTTTCCAATGGCTTTTGAAGTTTATCAACTCACAGTAAGTTTTACTTTCCCTATCCCTTGCTGAATGCCACAATGTGTCAGCTTTCCTGAGGGTCAGGAGACCTCTGCTGACCACAAGGCAAATCTTAAAGGGAGTGGGATTTCTTGGGTATTTTGGGCATACAAAATAGCTTTTAATTTTGATGATTTAAACTGGGATATGATGGTCATTTGGGTATTTCCAATCCTTGTCTGGTGAAAAATGGTTTTTTTCCTGGAATATAGTTATTATATGCTACTGTTAAATGAAATTTATAGGAGGCCATTGATCTGGACTAAGCTCCTACACCAGACCCTATAGATCAAACCAAAATGGAATCACTCATGCTAAAGTTCCATGTCACCAAGCCAAAACTAAGTTGTTCATCTGACCTTACATGAAATCAGGAGAGAAAGAGAGACAATAGCCAAATCCCCAAACAGGCCACTTTTAGCCAGCATAATCAAGAAGTCTGCTCTGCTTTCACCTTTATAGGGAAAGTAACTTTGAAATGAGCAATCTGCTTTTTGTTCTCTGTTTCTGCTTACTTCAGCCATTTTCTGCCTATAAAACCAACCTCCTCTGCTCAGATCACCGGAACATTCATTCTATTTTATAGAATGAGGTGTTGCCCAATTCTGGAATCACAAATAAAAGCCAGTTAAGATCTTTAAACTACATCTGTTGTAATTCTGTCTTTTGACATTAACATAGCGAGCCTGTGGTTTCTTTCCACAACAATCTGGTGTACTTTTGGTGAAATATAAACAACTCAGACCTGAGAATAGCACCAGTTAGCTATCGGATATAGAATGAGTGCTCGCATGGTATGACACTGAGTGTCTGTATGAAACTAAAAGGAGTACAAGAATTAAACTGTTTTTAAAACAACTATATTTTTCACTGAGTTTTAAGCTCACATAATTACCTCTGGGCTGCCAATAAGAAACCATAGGCCAATCCACAGATAAAAGATTTGGCCTGAAGTGAGGGCCGTAAAAGGAAAGGAAAAGTTACACTTGCTCTGATTTTATTTTAGAATGAAGATAACAGGAGGTGGTGGGAAAGGAAGAGTCGGATCAAACTAACAACCTCCCAAACTTGGTTAAAAGACTCATTTTTGAATCTCAGTTATTTCCTATCATTATTCCAAATTGGAGCTTTTAAAAATAAATGTTTTATATTTCAAAAGCTGATTTTAAAAGTTGGGAAATTCATCAGTTCTATAGTGGCAAGTAGAGTTATTACAAAATATGATGTCGTGTATTTGGGTCATTAAATATTTGGTTACATGAAATATTTAAAAATGTTTCCCTAAAATTAATACTTTATGTAAAATATTTTGAGCAGAACCCAGGTAATCTAGAAAAATTAAGAATATATAGAGAAATATTCTATTGACCATTCTCGGTTTTGTATATTAGTTGGTTAGGACTGCCATAACAAAATACCATAATCTGGGTGGTTTAAACAACAGAAATTTATTTTCTCACAATTATGGAGGTTGGAAGTCCTAGATCAAGGTGTTAGCAGATTTAGTTTCTTCTGAGGCCTCTCTCCCTGGCTTGCAGATAGCCACCTTCTCTCCGTGTCCTCACATGGTCTTTCCCTTGTGCACATGCATCCCTGGCACCCCTTTTGTACATCCAAATCTTCTCTTCTTGTAATACCAGACAGTTTGGATTATGTCCCACCCTTATGACCTCATTTAACCTTCATTACCTTTTTAAAGGCCATATCTCCAAATATAGTCATGTTCCTAGGTTAGGGGAGTTAGTGCTTCAACATAAGAATTTTGCAGGAGAATTGGGGCACAATTTAGCCCATAACAGTATGGTAATATATCACATAATTTCCAGTTTTTAAAGGTTTAATTGGCCTGTAGTCCCAGCTATTTGGGAGGCTGAGGTAGGAGAATCACTTGAACCCAAGAGTTTAAGATTAGCTTGGGCAACATAGTGAGACCTTATCTCTAATATAAAAAAAAAAAGTTTAATTGTACAGTAAGTCCTCAACATCATCATTAGGTTCTTGGAAACTGCAACTTTAAGTGAAATGACATATAACAAAACCAATTTTGCCATAGGCTAATTGATTATAAACAAGAGTTTCCATGGCATATTTCTGGTCACAAAACATCACCAAACTTCTAAATAAACACCAAAACACTTCTAATAGTAACATTGAAATAAATGTGAGCTATTCATATGCTTAAGAAAGATTAATAAAGACAAGTAAGATAATAATTTACCCAATTATTGTTCCAGTTCAGGGTTGCTAGTGGCTGAAGCCTGTCCCAGCAGCTCAGGGTGCAAGGCAGGAACCAGCCCTGGACAGAGAGCACCATCCCATCATAGGTCATACTCACATTCACTCACACTCACTCAGATCAGGATCACTGAGACGCACCGATTTACCTAATGTTCATAGCTTTGGGATGTGCCAAAGAACCTGAGTGCCTCGAGAAAATCCGCACAGATGTGGTGAGAACAGAAAACTATACATAGATTGTAGCCCTGGATGGGAATCAGTTTTTTTTCTTATCAAAGTAACATAGAAATGACATTAAATGAAAGGATGTTATTTCCAGACTTGCTGTATTTTATTTTGATATACTATGGTTAATATTTTATAATCTTTTCATGGAAGGTATGGATTTGTATAACATTAAAATAATAGATATTTATATATATTCAGTGGCTTCTCAAGTCTATATTTGGTATATATATAATCAACATAAGGACACTGATTATATAAATTAAGTCTTACATTCTGATTCTAAGTCAAGCAATATTTCAGGCAAGGTCTCAACAGCCCATATTTACTTACATGAATTGATTTCTGTTAATCATATGCAATTATAAGATGCAAAGTACATTGTTGATCTTCCATCAGGAAAATTTGAAGATTTTAACTGGTTACATTAGTTATTGTTGCATAACTAATTATCCCAGATCTCAGGGCTAAAGACAACAAACATTTGTTATCTCACACAGCTTCTGAAAGTCAGAAATCTAGAAGCAGCTTAACTGGGAGGTTTTGGCACAGAATCACTCATTAAACTGCAGTCAAGATGTCAGCCAGATATGCAGTCATCTGCAGGTTTGACAGAGGCTGGAGAACCTACTTCCAAACAGCTCACTCAGAAAGCTGTTGGCTGGATGCCTTGCTCTTCACTGGCTGGTAGCAAGAGGTCTCAGTTCCTGGCCACATAAACCTCTCCATAGAGTTGCTTGAGTGTCATCTCAACATGTCAGTTAACATCCTCTAGAGCAATTGATCCAAGACAGAGCAGGCAGAAAGCCACAATGCCTTGGAAGTCTAGTCTGGTCTTGGAAGTCACACAGCATCATTTTCACCATATTGTATTCACTAGAAGTGAGTCACTAAGTCCAGGCTCGCTACAGGGGAAGGAAATTAAGCCCCAACTTTTAAAGGAGGGATAATCAAAGACTTTGTGGACATATTTTAAAACTACCACATTGTTATTGGGTTAAGAAAATTCTAACTGGGGGATGTTTTAGTCTGTGTGGGCTGCTATAACAAAATACCATAAACTGGGTCCCTTATAAATAGCAAAAATTTATTTCTCACAGTTCTGGAGTCTGGGAAGGCCAAGATCAAGGCACTGTCAAATTTGGTGTCTGGTGAGGTTTCACTTCCTGGTTCTTGACGGACAACTTCTCACATGATAGAAGGGCCTAGCCCTTGAGTCTCTCTGGGGCCTCTTTTATAAGGGCACTAATCCCATCATGAGGTCTCCGCCCCCATGACCTAATCACCCTGCAAAGACCCCACCTCCAAATACCATCACTTCAGAGATTAGGATTTCAACAAATGAATTTTTGGGAAGAAGAACACAAACATTAAGAGCATAGAAAAGAATCACTTAGATTTATGTGCTGCAGACCTTAGTATGACAATCCAGAGCATGAGACATTAACATGGTAAAAAAAAAGTGTTATATATTAAAAAATTAAAAAGAAGTTATAGCTCCCAAAAGAGCACTGTTAAATCAATGTTAGTGAAAACATTGACTAAGTAGGATGGTTACTGTTAATCCCAAGATTTAAAATTTTATGTCTGGAAACATTTAAAATTAAGTATTAAAACATATAAGAGAATGAGAGCAATGTGTTAATATTTTTAAACTTATTATAGAAAGTAACTATGTATATTTGAAATTTCATGTACTGTAATATATTATCGTGGCCTCTTGTATTAACAGCCTTTTAATAATAATATGAAATATACATTTAAGAAACAAATTTGGTCTTATAATTTTTAGGTAAAATCTCACAAGTAATTCTCAGTAATGAAACATCTAAGAGAACTTAAGTTCATTGTATTTAAAAGTTTAGTTTATTAGACACCTCCCCTCTCTCTTGCTTCCTTCCTCCCTTGCATCTTCTCTTGTCATGTGATCTCTGCACATGCCAGCTCCTCTTCACCTTTTGCCTGATGGAAGGATCCTGAGGCCCTTTCCAGATGCTGGTACCATGCTTCTTGTGCAGCCTGAAGACCATGAGTTAAAGAAACCTCTTTTCTTTATACATTACCAAGCCTCAGGTATTCCTTTATAACAACACAAATGGACTAAGACTTTTATTGTAGCAAGAAGAACAAAAGGAAGAAGAAGGAGGAGGAAGAGAGGGAGAAGGAGGAGGAGGAGAAGAAGTTATTGTTTCCAAGAATATTTGCCGAGGAATTTCTCTTAATATAATCTAAGATTCTCATTTTATGGGCAAATTTTCTATCACTATGTATAGATCTAAAATATAAATTTCAGTTATGTACCTTATACCACACCCAGAATTCTGAAAAGATACAACTGAAAAACTATGATATTAAGAAAGGACTGTGTACACTTCATTGGTGAAAAACATTTCCCCAAATAATCAGGTCCTAATCCTTAGAAATTATAAATGCCTGATATGGCACAGTCTTTGGCAATGCAACTATGCTAAGAATCTTAAGATGGGGAGATAATCTTGGATTATCCAGGTAGACTTGAAATGCAATCACATGTATTCTTATAATTGGGAGGCAGAAGGAGATTTTCCTACACACAGAGGAGAAAGCTAAGTAAAGATAGAGCAGAAATCAATTTGAAGATGCTGGTTTCCACAGTAGGAGTGATGTGGCCATAATCCCAGGTACACTGGCAGCTATCAGAAACTGAAAGAGCCAAGGAATGAATTCTCCCTGCAGGCTTCAGAGTGAGCATTACCAAAACCTTGGTTTCAGCCCAGAAAAGCTGATTTCTGACTTCTGACATCTATTATAGAACTGCGAGTGGATCAATTTCTGTTGTTTGAAACCGCTGCTTGTGCTAATGTGTTACAGCAACCATAGGAAAGTAATGCGAGAAAACATGCTGTAAGAGGACTGAAGTACTTCCGATTAACATGGTGAACATGGGAGCTATAATGCCAAGGACTATGGGGCTGAGAACATATGAGATCATCACCAGATGGGCCATGATGATTCCAGCTCATATTCACACTGTTTCCTTCCAACAACTGGCAGACACGTTGTTATTATTGTCAAAGATGCACTGCTATTCCAAATTCATTTTCAGCATAAGTGTAGGGTGGTCAACACTGGAGTTATATCAACACATATCTGAAGCCAAGGTCTATGTAAAGGAATTCCAGAGAAATACCTGCCTTATACCCAGCTGGCTGGGCCATGAACCCCCGTGGATGTATGTGCTGCAGCCTATAACCTTAGGCACACACATCTCAGGGAACGTCTGTTCTGCCTAATGAAACAGAGACCATGGACAATGGAGCGAGTTATGTTACAACCACCACCAAAACAAGGTACAAATCAAATATGACCTTTAAGACTTCCAAATTAGAAGAAAATTAGGCATTAGGCTTGCCCCTAACGTTTGTGGGCTCTAAAACAAATGTCCTAGTGAAGGTCTATTTACCATAAGTCTAAATATTGAAAAGTTATATAACAAGTTAACAAACAGTTATTTAAAAGATATACTAATTGCTGACTTTGAAAGTAGGACATTTCTTCCAAAGCCCATCTCTACCACCAAGGGCATAAGTCAGGGAAGAGATGTGGAAAAGCATTTCCCTGGGCCCAGAACAGTGTTATTTATAAGAGAGGCTGCTAAACACCTAGCAGCCGTGAGCCTCTGATCCTAAGTGACACAGGAGCCCAAGTGCACTTTATTTGGGGGTTCAGAGTATCGTATGATATATAGTAATCTTCTAAAAAGGGTGGGGCCTAGGGAAGGGGCCCTGACTTCCAGGCCTGAGGGCAGTACTGAAAGGGAATTCCCTAGGTTTTCGCCTCTGTGTGGCATAGCACCTTTACCCTAGAAGAAAGAACACCATGTAGTTACCCAAAATTTCAAAGGTCTGCATGTTGACACAGAATAAATAACCTCAGAACTGCTATGTAAGCTAGAAAGACACTGTAGAATTCATAGTTATCTTTTCCTCACCTGCATTTGTAGTAGTTCAGTGCTACCTATAAAAATGTTCTCACCCATTTCCTCTCAGCATGTCCATCTCCATCAAGTTACATTAAAAATGATGGAGAGAAATTATAATCCTTGGAAAGACATATCTACAGTTTAAGAACGTGGGGTGAAGGATGTGGATTTGTACATTTCCAGAGGGAGGCTGACAGGGAGATCAGTCCCCATAAGCAAGAAAGTTACAGGTCAAACATTTTAAAAATTAAAAATTTCAAATAACAAAAAGATTTTTAAATTTTTTACTTCCCTGGACAAATACTGTGACCTCTTTTTAGAGTTTGATTTTTTTTTAACATTATGACCATGCGAGGTTTATTGGAAAATCCATGTAATTTACCACATTAGCAGAATAAAACCATACAATCATCTCAATGGACACAAATTGACAAAATTCAGTGCCAACTCATAGTGGAAACTCTCAGCAGACCAACAATGAAAGGGAACAACAAACATTTATTATCTCACAATTTCTGGGGTCAGAAATCTGGGTGTGGTTTAACTGAATGCCTCTGGCTCAAGGTCTCCCACGAGGTTGTAGTCAGGCTCTTAGCTGGAGCTGCAGTCAGTCTCCTCTGAAGATTCATTTGGCAGGGAATACACTTCCAAGTTCACTCACATAGCGTTGGCAGGTTGATATTTTTTATAAGATGGTTAATTTTCCCCTCTTCTGATGAGCATGAAGATGTCTCATCTTCCCATAGTGTCACAGGATCCCTTCTCTTTTGCAGATCACAGGACAAATCTTAAAGATGGTCTTGAATATGTTTATATATAAAATATGTTTATGATTTTGATATTTTAAGGCATTAGGAGACGGCCCTGGATGAGAACTCCCCTTTTCTGTTATGAAGTTATTGTAAAAGGGACAAGTCAAGTAAATGTTAATAAATAAAATAAAAATAAAATAAATAAAATAAATATTTATTTATTTATTAAATATTTATTTATTAAATAAATAAAATAAAATAAAAATATATTTTATTATTTTTATTTCTAAACAGCTTTATTGAAATATAATTCATATATCATATAATTTATCTACTGAATATACAAAATTAAATTATTTTCAGTATATTCTCAGAGTTGTGCAAACATCACCACAATTTTAGAACATTTTCAACACCTCCAAAAGAAATCCCTTACCTAATAGCAATCACTTTCCATTCCCTCCAAATTCACCCAGCCCTACAACCATAATCTACTTTTTGTCTTTATAGATTTGTCTATTCTCGACATTTCATATAAATAGAATCATTTCATATAAATAGAATATGTAACCTTTTGTGACTGACTTCTTTCACTTAACATGTTTTCAAGATTCCTCTATGCGGCACCATGTATAAATCCTACATTATTTTTATTGATGCATAATACTATATTGTATGGATACATTTATTTATCCATATATCAGTTGATGTAAATTTGGTTGTTTCTCTTTTTTGTCTATTATGAATAGCCAATACTGCTATGAACATTCACGTACAAGTTTTTGTGTGGATGTACTTAAGAGTGGAATTGCTGGATCACATAATAACTCTATGTTTAAAATTTTGAGGAATGCCACATTATTTTCTAAAGCAGTGGTACCATTTGGCATTCTCAAAAGCAATATATTAGGGTTCCAGTGTTTTCACATTCTCTCCAACACTAATTATTGTCTTTCATTTTTATTCATAATAGCCATCCTTGTGGGTATGAGATGATTTTGATTAGCATTTCTCTAATGGCTAATGATGTTCTTATGGTTTGACTATTTCCTCCAAAACTCATGTTGAAAAATTTCAACTCACGTTGAAACTTAATTGCCATTGTGACAGTATTAAGAAGTGAAAATGTTAAGAGGTCATCATGCCTTGAGGGTTCTACCCTAATGAATGGATTAATGTTATTATCGTGGGAGTGGGTTCATTATTGTGAGAGTGGGTTACTATGAAAGCAAGTTCGGCTCTCTTTTGCTCTCACATGCTCTTTTTCCCTTTCAGCTTCTGCCATAGGATGATGCAGCAAGAAGGCTCTCACTGGACGCCCCCACCTTGATATTGGACTTCTGGTAGAAACGTGGGAACTAAATTTCTTTCTTTTTTGATAAATCACCCAGTTTATGGTATTCTGTTATAGCAATACAAAATGGACTGAGACAGAAAAGTGGTACCAAGAAATGGGGCTGTTGCTATAAAAAACACTAAAAAATGTGAAAGTGGCTTTGGAACTGGGTAATGAGTACATGCTGGAAAAATTTAGAGAAGCAAGATAGAAAAGTACTAGACTGCTATGAATGAGCATTAAGGACAATTCTGGTGAAGGCTCAGGAGAAGAAAATAGCTGTAGGAAAACTTTGAAATGTCTTAAAGATTACTTAAGTGGTTACAATCAGAATATTGTTTGAGATATGGACAGTAAAGGCCATTCTGATGAGTTGTCAGACAAAAATGAGGAACAGGGTATTGGAAACTGAAGCAAACACCATCCTTATTATAAAGACTCGAAGAACTTGGCTGAATTGTGTCCATGCCTGAGGCCTTTATGGAAGGTAGAATTTAAGAGTGATGAACTGGCAGAAGAAATTTCTACACAAAATATTGAAGGAACTGTGTGGGTACCTTTAACTGTATATAGTAAGATGTGAGCAGAGAAAAATTATTCAAACATGGAATTTATAAATAAAAGGGAAGCAGAACAGAACGATTTGGAAAATTGACAGTCTGGCCATGTAATGAGTCAAAAGGCTGTTTAGGAAAGCAAACCAAGGGTGTGGCCAAATGACTATTTGCTAAAGAGATTAGTATAGGTGGAAGGGACCCAGATGCTATTCATCAAGACAATGGAAAATGACCCTGAAGACATTTCAGAGATATTTGAGACAAGATAGGACCTTGAGGGCAAGGTTTCCAGAAAGGGCATTAGGAACCTCAGTATTCACTGCCCAGGGCTGCCTTGGGGATGGCTCAAGCATGCCCAGGTGTGCCTCATGCTACAGTTCCAACAGGCACAAGGCATACGCCTTGGCAGTGTCCATGTGGTTGCTGACTCTAAAGACGCACAGAGTTTTCCAGCTGTGGAGCCATGGTAGCATCCACCTAGATTTCAGAGGATGTTGTGGACAGCCTGGGGGCCCAGGAGGATAATTATAGGGGTGGAGTCAATGCAGAGAGCCCCAACTAGGGCAATGCCTAGTGGAGCTTTGGGGGCAGAGCCACCACCTAGATTATAGAACTGTAGAGTTATCAGTGTGTAACACTAGCCTGGGAGAGCAGGAGGCATGAGATTCCAACCTATAAGAGCTGCTGGGTGGACTGACCTCAGCAAAGCCACAGGGGCAGGGCTGCCTGAGGACTTAGAGACCCAAACCCTACCCCAGGGGCTCAGAAGGCAGGACACAGAGTCAAGGAAGATGACTCTGGAGCTTTAAAATTTAATGTTATTTTCTCTATTGAGTTTCAGACTTACTTGAGGCCTGTTACTCCAGTGATTCTCTTGGGTCTTCAACTTGCTAACTGCAGATTTTAGGATTCCTCAGCCTCCATAATCATGTGAGCCAATTCGTTGTAATTACTCTGTTTCTCTCTATATATATACTGTTGGTTCTGGACCTCTGAAAAACCCTTAACAACACAGTATACTTTATTTTTTCCTTTTATTATTTATAATTTTAGTGTCATATCTAAGAAGGTTTTGCCTAACCCAAGGTCATGAAGATTTACTCCTGTGGTTTTTCTAAGTTTCTTCTAAGTTCTTTTATATTTTCTTTATAGTTTTAGCTCTTACATTAGGATTATGATCCACTTTGAGTTAATTTTTGTGTACAGTGTAAAGAATGGTTCCATTGACTCTTTATATGTGGAGATCTAGCTATATCAGCATCATTCGTTTATAAGACTACACAGTGCTCATGGAGTTGTCATTGCATCCTTCTCAAAAATCAATCCACCATAAATATAAGGGTTTATTTCCATTCCAAGAATTTATAGTCTATTTTTATACTACCACACTGTCTTGATCACTGTAGCTTCATGGTAAGTTTTGTTTTGTTATTTCTTTTTATTTATTTATTTTTATTTCAGCATATTACGGGGGTACAAATGTTTAGGTTATATATATTGCCTTTGCCCCACCTGAGTCAGAGCTTCAAGAGTGTCCATCTGCAAGATGGTGTACACCACACCCATTAGGTATGTATACACCCATCCCCTTCTCCCCCCACCACTTGCCTGACACCCAATGAATGATATTACTATATGTGCACGTAAGTGTTGATCAGTTAATAGCAATTTGGTGGTGAGTACATGTGGTGCTTGTTTTTCCATTCTTGTGATACTTCACTTAGTAGAATGGGCTCCAGCTCTATCCAGGATAATACAAGAAGTGCCAGATTACCGTTGTTTTTTGTGGCTGAGTAGAACTCCATGGTATACATATATCACATTTT
>VBSM01002608.1:81676186-81748082 GCA_008086735.1 Cheirogaleus medius | reverse complement strand
GGATCAAATGGTAGTTCTACTTGTAGCTCTTTGAGGTATCTCCATATTACTTTTGACAGAGGTTGTATTAGTTTGCAGTCCCACCAGCAGTGTAGGAGTATTCCTATCTCTCTGCATCCATGCCAAAATTTATTGTTTTGGGACTTTCTGATAAAGACCATTCTCACTGGAGTTGAGTGACATCTCATTGTAGTTTTGATTTGCATTTCCCTGATGATTAGAGATGTTGAGCATTTTTTCATACGTTTATTGGCCATTAGTTTATCTTCTTTTGAAAAATTTCTGTTCATATCCTTTGCCCACTTTTTAATGGAGTTTTTTGATTTTTTTTCTTGCTGATTTTCCTGAGTTCTCTATAGATTCTACTTATCAGCCCTTTCATTGGATGTGTAGCATTAACTGATTTTTGAATATCATATCAACCTTGCATTCTTGGGCAAGTCCTGTTTTAAGATCCTAAGACAGTGGCCTTTGGCATAATAATTATGAAATATAATATATCAAGGATGCCACATAGGTTGTTGTAATGTGGTAGAACCAATCTATAGTGCTTGGGTTTTTGAGATATTGCAATCTGAAGGCAGGATATACCTTAGTAATCCAACTGTGAATTGAGATTCATTTTTCTACTTCTACTAACATTCTAATTTTCTCATCCCTGTAGCAATAAATTTTCAGCCCAAATAAAAACAGGATCAAAACTGGAAGCCTAACAGTTAAAGATTAAAATCATACAAAAGTTACCTACTACAGTAGTTTGCTAGAACTGTTGTAGCAAAGTACCACAAAGTAAATGGCTTAAACAAAAGAAATTTATTGTCCACAGTTCTGGAGGCCAGAAGTTAAAGATCAAGTTGTTGACAGGTCGGGTTTTTTTTCTGAAAGCTGTGAGGAAGAATTTGTTCCCTGTCTCTCCCCTAGCTTCTAGTGGTTTGCTGGCCATCTTTGGCATTCCTTGGCTTATAGAATCATCATTTCAATATCTGACTTCATCTTCAGGTGGTGTTCATCCTGTGTGTGTCATTGTGTCCAAATTTTCTTCTTTTGTAAAGATATCAGTCATATTGGATTAGAGCCCACCCTAATAACTTCATTT
Organism: Cheirogaleus medius; assembly: GCA_008086735.1. Taxonomy (NCBI): domain Eukaryota; kingdom Metazoa; phylum Chordata; class Mammalia; order Primates; family Cheirogaleidae; genus Cheirogaleus; species Cheirogaleus medius. The sequence goes on along the minus strand of VBSM01002608.1, from coordinate 81,746,986 downwards.
AACTTCATTATTTCCATAAAGATTCTATCTCCAAACAAGGCCACATTCTGAGATGCTCAAGGTTAGGACTTCAACATATGAATTCAACCCCAAACAGCTGCCTTCTTAGAAGTGAATCAAACTGTTTTCTAGCAGTGAGCTATTATGATGCTACTGCACTCTACCCAGGGCAAGAGAGTGAGACCCTGTCTTTAACAAAAATTGTTTTCTATAGTCTCCAAGCAAAACTTTGAAAGATACCTTAAAATAACTAACTTAAAAATTACAATTTCATATTTATACTATTTAATTCTTATTCATGGACTAAAGTAAAAAAGGGACTAATTCTTACTTTTTTTAGGTTTTTTGTTTGATGCTAACTGTCATATATTCTAAAACCCATTATTTCCTGCCATGGCTAGGACAGATAGTTCTATGAAGGAAATGCCTATAATAATGGAATCCTAGGATGTCAGATGTAGTGTCTGTGGTTTGAGTAAGCAAACTTTTGCTGCAGTGGGAGAGGAAAAAAGAAGAGAAGAAAAAGGAGGAAAAGAAAGTGAAAAAGTAGGAGAGATGGATAAAAAATAAGAGCAACAGACAAAGCAGAGAAAGAAGAGAAAGAGACAGCAACTCTGATAGATTAATTCTTCACTGGTGATATGACTGTCAGAGACAAATGATATAGAATTACCATAGATTTTAAAGTCAGATTCAAACAAAACTCTAATAAGTCTGTATTCTGCATGGATAACGCTTTTAAGATGATAAGTTTTTTTTCTATTTTAGGTTTAAGGGTGCTGTCAGAAAGGATTCACATCTTTTGCATCTATTTCCAAAATTTACATATTCAACTATACTGACATTTACCTAAATGTTTTATCTTGTTCATTCCATTAAACAAATCATATTTGAGTTTTGCAAGAAGGAATCCAAGTTTAGCACTACAAACATAAGCTAAGTAAATACCAAATAATTATCAGACAATTTGTTTGGAAATTTTAAAAAACTAGGGCAGTGACTTACTGTTCTAATTATGAACAATTAGATAACTGAGGACATTTTATTGTTCCACTCATGTTTATGTAAACTAATCATATGAACTAATCTGCTAAATAAGATTAATTATGATTTATGGAACATTAATTTAAAGGGTTGTCCAAAGCCTGACATTCTCCAAAGAGTCAATTTCTTTACATAACTCTTTTAAGAAATGAAAATGTATGTTAGACTATGTAAATATACTTAATTTTAAAATTATAGTTACTAGCTACTTGAAATGACTTTGAAATAATGTATTCCCAAGCTTTGCTTTTAATAGATGCATGAAGAGGTTTTTTTTTTTCTCCCTTGTCATTCTTGGGTAATGACATTACCTGGTCATAATAGGAAATTATACATTTATTTAAAAGAAAATTTCTATTGAAAATGGCATTTTGAGAGGTTCACAAAGATCAGAGAGCTAATATCAGCCTGTAGGGCATGCATATATTGGGAATGTATAAATGACTAATTTGCAAAACAATGGGTAAATCTAGAATATGTCTCATACATACATTTATTAAATAATAGACAAAGTAAGGTTCTTGAAAATGTCCCTCGTCATGCACAGATTTTTAGATAATAAAATTTGAGACTTCAGGGCAATAATTCAGGGTAATAATAGGTTTATAAACCTTATTATAATTTTTAAGCTTGCCATCTGACTTGAATTTTCAGTGCACAATCTTGTAGACCATGAAATTAATTTTTCTTTCTTTTGTTTTTTTCCTGCTTGTAAGCATGGAAGAGTATCTAGATAGAAATTAGTGCTTCTTGTTGGAGGATGAAAGATGAAGGAAGACATTTTATTTTATTTTTTGTATTGACAAATAATAATTGTACATATCCATGGGGTGCATAGTGATGTTTCAATATATATAATGTGTAGTGATCAGATCAGGGTAATTGGTATACCTGTCATCTCAAACATTTCTCATGTCTTTTGTGAATAATGTTCAATATCCTTCTAGCTGTTTAAAACTGTATAATAGAATAACTTTTGTTCCTTTGGATAGATGCCTAATAGTGGTATTGCTATATCAAATGGTAGTTCTACTTCTAGCTCTTTGAGGTATCTACAAATTCTTTTCCATAGAGGTTGCACTAATTTGCAGTCCCACCAGCAGTGTAAGAGTGTTCCTATCTCTCCACATCCTCATCAGCATTTGTTGTTTTGGAATTTTTTGATAAAGGCCATTCTCAATTGGGTTAGGTGATATCTCATTGTGTTTTTGATTTGCATTTCCCTAAGGATTAAAGATGTTGAGCATTTTTTTATATGTTTGCTGGCCATTATTCTGTCTTCTTTTGAAAAATTTCTGTTAATGTCCTTTGCCATTTTTTGATGGAGTAGTTTGACTTTTTCTTGCTGATATTTTTGAGTTCTACATAGATTCTTGTTATCAGCCCTTTATTGTATGTGTATAAAGCAAATATTTTCTCCCATTCCGTAGGCTGTCTATTTGCTCTAATGATAGTTTCCTCAGCTGTACAAAAGCTTTGCACTTGAGTGTTTATGGCAGCACAATTCACTACAGCAAAGATGTGGAAACAACCAAAGTGCCCATCAATCCATGAGCGGATTAATAAAATATGGTATATGTATACAATGGAATACTACTCAATTATAAAAAACGATGGTAGTCTAGCACCTCTTGTATTTTCCTGGATAGAACTTGAGCCCATCCTCCAAAATGACGTATCACAAGAATGGAAGAATAGGCACTACATGTACTCGCCATCAAACTGTCACTGACTGATCAACACTAAAGTGTTCACACAATGGTAATATTCTTTAGGGGTTGGGGGTTGGGGTGGGTAAACTCACAACTAACGGACGTGGTGAGCATTGTCGGGGGGAAAGGGCACATCTCAAATCATGGTTGAGATGTGGCAAAGTCATAACAGGTAACCAAAATGTTTGTACTCCTATAATTTCCTGAAATAAAAAAAGTTAATAATAAAAAAAAAAGAAATACCATTTGATCCAGCAATCCCACTACTAGGCATCTATCCAAAGGAAAAAAAAAGACATTCTATAATAAAGACATCTGCACTCAAATGCTTGAAGCAGCACAATTTACAATTGCAAAATGTTGAAACAACCCAAATGCCCATCAATACATGAGTGGATTAATAAAATGTGGTATATGTATACCCTGGAATACTACTCAACTACAAAAACGATGGTGATCTAGCACCTCTTATATTATCCTGGATAGAGATTGAGCCCATCCTTCAAAGAGAGGTATCACAAGAATAGAAAAACATGCACCACCAATGCACCACCACATGTAGTCACCATCAAACTGGTACTAATTGATCAACACTAAGGTGCTCACATGATAGTAATACTCACTGGGTGCCAGTCAGGTAGGGGGGTTGGGGAGGTTGAGGCTAGAGCAGGTGGGGTGAGTAAACCCACAGCTAATGGGGCCGGGGCACACTGTATGGGGGAAGGGCACGCTTGTGGCCCTGGCTTGAGCAAAGCAAATGCATTTCATGTAACCAAAATGTTTGCACTCCCATAATATCCTGAATAAAAAATAAAATAAAAAAAACCCATAATAAGTATGGTTAACTATAGTCATTCTACAGTGGTGTAGGACACTGGAACTTATTCCTCCTTTTTAGCTGTAATTTTGTATCCTTTAAAAACTCCCCCATCCTTTCCTTTTCAATGCCCTTCCCAGCCTCTGGTATCCTGTTTTATTTCTTACTTCTATGAGATCAACATTTTTTTTTAACTATAACATATGAGTGAGAACATGCACTGTTTACCCTTCTGTTCCTGGCTTGTTTCACTTAACATAATATTCTTCAGTTCCATTCATGTTGCCTCAAATGACAGGATTTCATTTTTTTAAAATAGCTGAATGGTATTCCATTGTGTGCATATGACATATTTTCTTTATCCATTCATCTGTTTTTGGACAGCTAGGTTGTTTCCATATCTTGGCTATTGTGAATAGTGCTGCAATAAACATGGAGGTGCAGATGTCTCTCTGATACACTTGTTTCCTTTCATTTCAGGGCTTACATTAGGTCCTTGATCCATTTTGAGCTGATTTTTGTATAGAGTGAGATGTGGGAGTCTAGTTTCATTCTTCTGCATATGGATATCCCGTTTTCCTAGCACCATTTATGGAAGAGACTATTTTTTCCTCAATATATGTTCTTGGCACCTTTGTCAAAAATCAGTTGGCTGTTAATACATGGATTTATTTCTGGATTCTATACTCTTTTTCACTGTATATGTGTCTATTTTTATACCAATAGCATATTGTTTTAGTGACTATGGTCTTGTAATGTATATTGAGGTCATGTCATGTGATACTTTCAGCCTTGTTCTTTTTGCTTGGATTGTTCTGGATATTTGGGCTCTTTTTCTGGGTCCATACAAATTTTTGGATTGTTTTTTGTAACCATCACTGGTTAGGAAGTTATGCCCAGGGGACCTGGGGAATGAACCTCCTATAGCCATTCTTATTTGGTGGTTCCCTTGGCTGAGATACAGAGGCAGTTTCCAGGCTGGGGATGGCAGTACTTCCTCCCTTGTTTGCCTCTGCCTGTTCTCCAGTTTCTTTCTCCCTGCATGCAGTCACAGTGCTACCTGTTGGTTAAAGCAAATAGGGGTCTCCTGCCAGGGAATTCAAGAAGAAAGGGTAGCTGATTGACCATCTTAATTTTACTTTTTCTCCAGTGTAGGAACCATGATTTGAGGGGAGATTTTTCGTGCTGTTGGTGCTTGGCAGGATAGGAGAGCATTGTTGTGAATGTGGAAGTTTCGTTCTCTTATCGTCTGCTCAGGAGAAATGGAGAAATTGAGGATAAATAGAATGAGGATGAGACAGGCCCCAGGAACTGTCTCATCCTCATACTTGAGTTCTAGGTTGTTGCTGGTTGTTATTATTATTAGTGAAGATCTTTGGAGACTACATATATATATATATATATATATACACACACACAGTAGGATAGAAGCCAGCTTGCCTCTTATGCTGCTATTTTGGAACTGGAAGTCTTCAGTTGTTGAATTTTATCAAAGTATTTTTCTGCATCTATTGGTATAATCAATCATCAAATATTTTTTGTCCTTCATTCTATCAATGTGATATATGTATATTGATTTGTGTATGTTGCATTCTTTCATTCCTGGGGTAAATTCCACTTGATCATAGTGTATGTTTTTTGGTGTGTTGTTAGACTCAGTTTGCTAACATTTCATTGAGGATTTTAATATCTATATTCATCAAGGGTTTTGGTTTTTAGTTTTCTTTTTCTGTTGTGTTCTTATCTGATCTTGTCATTAGGGCTATGCTGGCCTCATGGAATGATTCAGGAAGAATTCCCTCCACTTCAGTTTTTTTTTTGAGTAATTTGAAAATAATTGGTATTGATTTTTATTTAAAGATTTGGTAAAATCCAGCATTGAAGCCATTCTTTCCTGGGATGTTTTTTGTTGGAAGATTTTTTATTACTGATTCAATCTTGTTACTTGTTATTGGTCTGTTTTTCTATTTCTTCTTAATTTAATTTTGGTAGGTTGTATGTGTCTACAAATTTATCCATGTCTTTCAGGTTTTCAAATTTATTGGTATATATTAATAGTTGTTCATAGTAGTCTCTAATGATCCTTTGTATTTCCGTGATATCTGTTGTGATATCTCCTTTTTGATTTCTGATTTTGTTTATTTAGGTCTTCTCTCTTTTTTTCTAGTTAGTCTAGCTAATTGTCAGTTTTGTTTATCTTTTTAAAAATCAGCTTGCTTTGTTGACCTATTGTATTTTTTGTCTCAATTTCATTAATATCCGTTCTGATCTTTTTTTTTTTTTTTTTTTTTTTTTTTTTTTTTTTTTTTTTTTTTTTTTTGCTTTCTAGTTCTCTGAGGTGTGTTGTTAGGTTGTTTATTTGAAATCTTTCTACTTTTTGATGTTTGTATTTATTGCTATAAACTTGCCTGTTCATACTGCTTTTGCCATGTTCCATTGGTTTTGTTATGTTGTGTTTCTATTTTTATTTGTTTCAAATAACTTTTAAATTTCATTCTTAATATCTTACTTCACCCATTTGTCATTTAGGAGCATGTTGCTTAATTCTATTCATTTGTATATTTTCAAATATTCTTCTTATTGATGCCTAGTTTTATTCCATTATTTTTAGATAAGATATATAATATGATTTCTTGATTTTTAGCAATTTTTTGAGTTTTGTTTTGTGCCCTAACATATGGTCAGTCCTGGAGAATGTTCTCTGTGCTGATGAAAAGAATGTGTATTCTGCAGCTTTGGGGTGAAATGTTCTATAAATGTCTGTTAGGTCCAATGGGTCTATGGTACAGTTTAAATTCAATGCCTTTGTTGATTTTCTGTCTAGATCATCTGTCCAATTCTGAGAGTGTGGTGTTGAATTTCCCCAACTATTATTGTATTGGGGTTTATATCTCCCTTTAGAACTAATAATATTTATTTTATATATCTTGATGCTCCAAAGTTGGGTGCACATATATTTATAATTATTGTATTATGTTGCTGAATCAATCCCTTTTTCATTATATAATGTACTTCTTTGTCTCTTTTTACAACTTTTAACTTGAAATCTGTTTTCTCTGATATAAGCATAGCTACTCCTGCTCACTTCTGGTTTCTTTTGCATGAAGTAACTTTTTTCATCCCTTCTCTTTCATTCTATGCACATCTTGACAGATGCCTACTTTCTTGTAGGCAGCATATAGTTTGATCATTTTTTAAAATCTATTCAGCTTGTTTATTTCTTTTGAATGTGGAATTTAATCAATTTACATACAAGGTTATTTCTGGTACGTGAAGACTTATTCCTGTCATTTTACTGGTTGTTTTCTGTTTGTTTTGTATATTCTTTCTTCTTCACTTCTTCTCTTAATCACTTATTTTTGTGGTTGGGTGGTTTTCTGTAGTGATAGCTTTTGATTCTTTTTCCTCATTTGTATATTGTCTGTACTGGTGGGATTTATAATTTTGCATGTTTTTGTGATGATGGTTATCATCTTCTCACTTCCAGATGTATGAATTGCTTGATCATTTCTTTTAATACTGCTCTAATGATGATGAATTCTCTTAGTTTTTGCTTATCTGTAAAAGATTTTATTTACCCTTTATTTCTGAAGGATACCTTTGCTGAGTATAATATTCTTGATTGGTAGCTTTTTTCCTTTTAGTACTTTGAATATGTCATTCCATTCTCTTCTGGCCTATAACGTTTCTGCTGAGAAATTAACTGTTAGTCTAATAGATATTCTCTTATGTGTGACTTGATGCTTTTCTTTTGCTGCTTTAAAATTTTTTTCTTTGTCTTTGACTTTTGACAATTTGACTCTAAAATGCCTTATTGAGGACATGTTTGGGTTGAATCTATTTAGGGTTCTTTTAAGTGTGTTTTCCTCACCTTTCCTTTCCCTTTTTCTTCTAGAAAGTCCATAATACAAATATTTGTTTGCTTAATGTTGTCACATAATTCCTGTAGGCTTTCTTCAATATTTTGAAATTCTTTTTTCATTTTTTATCTGCCTGTGTTATTTCTAAATATTTGTCTTCATGGTCAGAAATTCTTTCTTCTACTTTATGTAGTCTGTTATTGAAGCTCTTGATTGTATTCTTTATTCCTTCATTGAATTTTTCATCCCTAGGACTTCCAGGTTTTTTTTTAATGATACCTATGTCTTTGTTGAATTTATCATTCAAATCATGAATTGTTTTCTGATTTTGTTAAATTGTCTACCTTTATTCTCTTGTATCTCTCTGAGTTGCCTTACGGGTATTATTTTGAATTCTTTTTCTGGCATTTCATAGATTTCCTTATGGTTTGGGTCTGTTCCTTAAGAATGATTGTTTTCCTTTGGAGGTAACATACTTCCTTGCTTGTTTATGACTGATGAATCCCTATAGTGATTCCTATATATCTGGTGGAAAAGTTACCTTTTCCAATTTTAAGTAGTAGATTTCATAGGGAAAGATTTATTCACATGAATGAGTCTTGGTGGTGTGCTTCGGCCTTTGTTCTAGGTGGATCTGGTAGTGTTATTTTCATGTAGTTTCCTCCACATAAGTGACATTTGTGATTTTCTCAGTAGCCTAGACTGAGAATATTTGTAGTGACAGTGATGTAGCTTTGTCATAGGTGGGCTTGTTGGGCTGTTTCTCAGGTCATGGGTATGCATATGCTCAAAGTTGGTCAGGCAACTTGGGGCCTGGTTTGCTGGAGTTGGGACTATGGGGCTGTTACTCTGGTTAGGAGCTTAGTCATGCAGTTGCTCAGCCAGCCTGGGGGCATGCCTGCTAAGACTGGTTTTTGGGGATATTTCTTGGTCTCTGGTCTCAAGCTGATGCCATGTTGTAGCAGCTTGGCTCATGGAGGTGCGTAGAGGGTGGAGAGTGCCTACCTTTCCCCCTAATACAGGGAAATGCATCTGTGTGAATTTCCAGTAACTCTCTAAATAGGTCTCAGGGCTTGTGAGTACTGTGGCTTTTCCTGTAGTAAGGAATGTGGGTGTTTGTAGTCATGATGGAGGCTGGCAGTGAATCTTCTATTTATCTTTTCCCTGCAATGGAATGTCCCTCCTGCCTCTGGGCTCATCTGATATGGTCAGGGACAAGGGGCTGCATAGGCTGGATGCTTCCACACTACCCTCCTGTACTTCTAATCACCACAGGTGTGTATCCAGTTTCCCACTGCATTCCAGCACTCTTCCTTTGACAATGCAGTCCAATCTTAGCAGTTTATTTGTTGCCTTGGTCCTTTCTTGTGGGTGAGATGAGAGCCAGGTGTCTCTAGTCAGCCATATTGGTGATGTCACCCTTTCTTGAAATAGAAAATTAAGATAAATAAACTCATAAGGCTGTAGGCCTAATGCAGTATTACTGGTGTCCTTAAAGAGACACTAGATATGTGTGTACATAGAGATAAAGCCATGTGAGGACATAATAAGAATGTGGCCATCTGCAAGCCAAAGAGAGAAGTCTCAGGAGAAATCAAACCTGCCAACACCTTGATCTTGGATCTTCAGCCTCCAAACTGTGAGAAAATAAATTTCTGTTGTTTAAGCCACTCAATCTATGGTATTTTGTTATGGCAGCCCTAGAAAATTAATATAGTGACATTTGCAGAAAGTGTATAATGTTGTGGTTAGAAACATGAATTCTTGGTGTCTTGTTGCCTGGTCCTTACTAGCTGTGTGAACTTGAGAAAATTATTTAGCCTGTCTGTGCTTCTCTTGCATATTCTAGAAAGTGAAAACCTATCTCCTGTGGGGTTTTTTAAGGATACAAATTTATCTAGAATTATTTTAGCAGAGTTTAAAAACAGGCATTGAAAGGCCAAAACAAATCCCAGTTTTTATTAAAGAAGACAATGAACTTTAGACATTCCATAATGTAACATTTAAAAATTCAGTATACTATTAAAATTCCTAGACATTCCAAGAAGCATTAAAGTGTGATCTATAAAAAATTTAAAAAATCAGTCCATAGCAACAAAAGCGATATGACAAGGTTATTAAAACTAGCAGATAAGTACACTAAAAAATCTAATATAACCATGATCAAGTATTTAAAGGAAAGTGTGAACATAATGAGAAAAGAAATGCAAGATTTAAAAGGGGAAAATTTAGAGATGAAAAATAAAATCTCTGAAATAAAAATTTCACTGAATGGAATTAACAGAAAAAATTGTATATAGGAATGTCAGTGAACTTATAATAATAGAAGATATATATATGTGTATATATATTATATATATGCATGTATGTAAATACATATGTGTATATATACACAGAATAAATAACCTCAAAAAAATGGAGAGAGTCTCAGTGCCCAGTGGAGAAATGTTAAGGAGTCTAATCTATATTAATTGGAGGAATATTATAAGGAGGGAGTTACAGAAAACATATTTGAAGAAATAATAGATGAAATGTTCCAAATATGGTGCACAATATCAACACATAGCAACAAAAAAAATCAATAAACTCCAATAAATATAAAAACATCCCATCAACTCACTTACTTATAACAAGATACATCGCAATCAAATTGCTGAATATTAGGGGTAAAGATAAAATCCTAAAAGCAGTCCAAACAAAAAAGATATAGTCCATTCAGTAGAACAAATATAAAAGTTATCAAAGATTTCTCATCAAAAACTAAGCAAGGCAAAAGATAATGGACTGGCATCTTCAAAGCACTGACAGAAAATTTCAACATAGAAATATCTATATCTAAAATAGATATTCAAAATAAAGGCATAATAAAATTCTTTTTGGATAAATTAAAACTAAAATAATCAATTACAGACAGACCTGCACAGAGGAAACATCAGTGGCTTTATTTAGGTGGAAGAAAAATTGTATCTGGTGGAAATTAGGATCTACACAAATAAAAAGCACTGAAAATGGAAAATATGGGGGCAAACAAATACTTTTTTCTCATTTTTAAATTTCTCTAAAATATAATCAACTATTTCAAAAATAATATATTGTGGGGTATAGAACATATATAAAATAAATATATGACTAATGGCAACAATAGCACAAAAGGCAGAATTGGGGAACTAGATGTTATATTGTTGTAAGAATCTCTCATTGTACATGAGAGTAATATATTATTTGAAGTTAAGTTTTAATAAGGATACTTATTTATATCCTATAGCTCCAAATAAAAAATCAAAATAACAGATAATTATTAATTAATAAGCCTATAGTGGAGATAAAATGGAATACTAAAATATACTCAATTCCAAATGAAGGCAGGAGAAAAGCATAAATTGAGTAAAGAATAGATGAATAGAAGAGCACACAAATAGCAAAGTAGTAAATATGAACCAAACCATATCAATATTTACATTTAATGTAAGTGTTCAGTACACTGTAATTAATAGATAGTGATTGTCAGACTAGATAAAAACAAGGCCTAATAATATGGTATCTACAATAAACTTAGTTCACATATAAAAAGAAATAAATTTAAAGAAAAGGGATGAAAAGAGATATATTGTGCAAACACTAAGATTAGAAAGCAGAAGCAGGTATGTTAAAACCACATAAAATAGACTTCAGAACAAGGAATACCAGACAGTTCATAATGATAAACAGATTAATCCATCAAAAAGACATAAAAATCCTCAATAAGTATATACTAATAATAGAGCTTTAACATATATGTAGTAAAAACTGTCAGAAGTGAAAGTAGAAACTGACAAATCCCTAATTATAACAGGAGGTTTCAATGATCTGCTTCCACAAAGCAAGAAGAGAGAAAATCGGTAAGGACATAGAAGACTTGAACTATTAACCACTATTAACCAAATTAATCTAATTGACATTTGTTGAAGACTTCATTCAACAAAACAAAAACACAAATTCTTTTTGAGTACACAAAAAGCTTTCACTAAAATGGATCATAAGCTGGTCCATAAAACAAGTATGACTATATTTTAAAGAACAGAAATTAAACATTGTAATATTAGGGGAAATATATATTTGGCCTTTGTCCCTGGTTCCAGGCACACAGTTCCTAAAACCATTGGAATCTGGAATGACAAGAGTGTTTTTAGTATGCTAATGAGATGACTGGTGGCTGTGGACCCCTAGATAGCTCCAGGATCTGAGGCTGATCATCAGAAAGCTCAAGCCATGACTAGAGCATTGGAACTTTCAGCCCCACCCCTTGACTTCTGGGAAGGGGAAAGGGACTGAAGATTGAGTTAATTACCAATGGTCAATGATTACATCAAGCATCCCTCCATAATGAAACCTCCAAAAAAACCCATGAGGCCTAAGTGATTGGGTTCAGAGTGCATCCCAGTTGGTGAACATACCCAGGTGGTGGGAAGATGGCATGCCCAGAGAGGGAAACTCTGGGCCACACCCCAAACCCTCTATATCTTGCCCCATGCGTGTCTTCCATTTGGCTGTTCCTGAGTTGTATCCTTTATAATAAATGGGAGAATTGGTTGATATCACAAAAAATATTTGATGTCAGAAGTATTGTGAGTGAAAATAGTCCATATGTAATACCTTCTTTAACCACACAAAATTAGAGGCCAATAATCGAAGACATCTGGAAAATCCCCAAATATGGAAATTCAGTTCATGGGTCAAAGAATAAGTCACAAGGGGAATTAGAAAATATTTTGAATGAAATAAAAAAGAAAAAAACGTACTGAAATTTGTGGGATATAGCAAATATAGCACTTAGAATGACACGTATAGCTATTAGGAAAGTAGAAAGTTTTAAAATCAACAATGTAAGCATTCACCATGCATTCTTAGATCATACTATACTATACTTTTGTGTATTGCTAGATTCAATTTGCTAATACTTTGTTAAATATTTTTCTGTCTTTGCTCAAGAGGGATATTGACATATAGTTTTCTTTCTTGTAATCTCTTTGTTTGGTTTTGGTATCATGGTAATACTGATTTCATAAAATCAATTAAGAAGCATTTTTTCTTCCTCTGTCCTGAAAACATTTGTGTATGATTGAAATTATTTATTTTTTAAACATTTATTCAGTAGTGAAGCAATTTGGGTCTGGAGATCCCCTTGTGGAAAGATATTGAATTCAATTTATTTAATTAATATAGGATCGTCTAAGTCTATCTTCTTGAATCTGTTTTGGTAAAATGTCTTCAAGGAATTTGAATGCATGGTTGATTTAATATTTAACATTTTAAAATCAATCAATATAATTCATCAGATTAACAAAATAAAAGAGAAAAATTGCATAATTATATCATCAGATGTAAAAAACAATATTTGACAAAATTCATTCCATTTTATGATAAAAGATATCTTAGCAAATTTGGAATACAAGTGATCTTTCTCAACCTTATAGAAAGCAACTACAAAAAACCCTATGGACATCACTAATGGTAAAAGAATACACATATGCAAAGTTTTAAGATTGGAAATAAGACGAAAATTATCATCTGGAAATATTAGCCTGTGACATAAGGCAAAAAATAAACAAAAGGCAAATAAATCAGAAAAGAAGTATAATCTTCACGTCATGATTATGTAGGTGGTAAGTTGGAGGTACAAAATCCTAAGGAATCCACTAAAAACATCTAGAACAAATAAGTGAGTTTAGCAAACTCTCAGGATACAAGTTAATTTACAAAAATCAATTGTATATTTATATTAGTAAAGAACATTTGAAAGTTTCAATTAAAAATACTAATTTATGGCAGGGCACGGTGTCTCACTCCTGTAATCCTAGCACTTTGGGAGGCCAAGGTGGGAGGATTGTTTGAGGTCAGGAGTTCAAGAGCAGCCTGAGCAAGAGTGGGACCCCGATCTCTACGAAAGAAAGAAAGAAAGAAAGAAAGAAAGAAAGAAAGAAAGAAAGAAAGAAAGAAAGAAAAGCATTTACAAAGGCATCCAAAATTGTGTAATACCTAACGATAAATTTAACAAATGAGTTTAGCAAGTTGGCAGGATATAAGGTCAAGACATACAAAAATGAATTGTATTTTTAAATACTAGCAACGAACAAATAAAAATAGAAATTTTAAAGCTACCATTTTGAAAAGCATCCTAAAACATGAAACACTTAGGCATAAATTTAGTAAAGTATATGCAAGATCTACACCATAAAAAAGCACAAAACACTACTGAGGGAAATTAAGGAAGACTTAAATAAATATACAGAGAAATCATATTCATGGATTGGAAGGCAGAGTGATGTTAAGATGACAATTCTCTCCAAATTGACCTCTAGGTTCAGTGGAATCACAACAAAATTCTCAGGAGACTTTTTTATACAAATGAGCAAGTTGACACTAAAGTGTATATGGAAAGGAAAAGGAGTTCAAATAGCCAAAGGGAATCTTGAAAAAGAACAATGTTGCAAGACTTAACATTATCTGATGTGAATATTTCCTATGGTGCTATAGTAATCAAGACCCTGTGATACTGGCACATGAGGATGTAAGAATACATTAATAGAATAGAATAGAGAGTTCAGAAATATATATCCACACAAATATGTTCAATTATTTTTTAACAAGGTGCTAAGTAATCAAGGGGAAGAATAGCTTTATAACAAATGGTGCTAGAATAACTGGATATCCATAAGGGGGGAAAAAGGAAACCCAACTTTTATCTCATACACAAACATTTACTTGAACTGCAACATAAAATATAAAACTATTAATAGAAATAAAATGAACATTAAATATAAAGTTATAAAACTAAAATCATAGGAGAAAAACTTCCTGGTCTTGGGATATGCACAATATTTTAGTTAGACCACAGAAATCATGAACTATACAAGAAAAAATACCTGATAAATTGGGCTTCATAAAGATTTGAACCTCCTATTCTTTGAAAGACACTGTTAAGGAAATGAAAAGACAAGCCACAGATTGGGATAAAATATTCCCAATACATATACAGTCATGTGCTGCATAATGAGGTTTCCATCAAGGATGAACTGACAGTGGTCCCATAAGATTACTTTCCCTTGTGGTACATTTGCCTTCAGTATGCAGCAACATGTACAGGTTTATAGCCTAGGAGCATCAGGCTATAGCATAAAGCCTATGCATGTAGTAGGCTATACCATCTTGGTTTGTGTAAGTACACTCTATTATGGAAACATAACAACACAATCGCCTGCCTGAGGACACATTTTTCTGGAAGTATCCCTTTCATTAAGTGATACATGATTCTATCTGATAGAGGTAGCATGTTAATCCAATATACATTAAGAACTTTTAAAATTCAATAAGAAGATAAGTAATAAGAGATGCCCAATAAAGAATAGGCAATAGATTTGAACAGACTCTTCACAATAGAAGATAGGCCATATTCAATAAGCTCATGAAAAAATCCTCAACATAGTTTTGAGGGAAATGCAAACTAAGACCACAATGAGAAACTACTATATATTCACTAGAATAGATAAAATTATTAATAAATAGACTCACAATATCAAGCATAAGCCAGAATGTGGAACGACTGTAACCCTTATACATGGTTAGAGGGACATAAAATGATATACTCTGAGAAACTGCCACTGTCTTAAAAGTTAAATATATATTTACATATGACCCAGCAATTTCACTCAGGGTATTGACCCATGAGAAATGAAAAAATATATCTCTACACAAAGACTTGTTTATGAATGTTCATAGCTGCTATATTCATAGTAGCTAAAAATTAAAAACAATCTACATGTTCATCAACTTGTGAATAGACAATTTTGGGGGCGGGGAGAGCCATACAATGGAATACTATTCAGAGAAAAAAGGGAAAACCATATTAAAACAACAACATGTTGAGCAAAAGATGCCAGGTAAGAATACTATGATTCCAATATATGAATGTCTCTAGCAAAGATATACTTAATCTGCAGAGACAAAAACATCTCCAGTTGCCTAGGGCCAGGTGCCAATATTGGGGATTGACAGAGAAGGTACTTGAGGGAACTTTGGGGGATGATAGAAATGTTCTGTAATCTGGTTGTGTTGGTGGCTACATGAATGTATAATTTATATCATTGCATAAACTCATTTAAATATACACTAAAAATAGCATTTTGAGATGACACCAATAAATGGAAAAACATATCAGTAGAATCAATGTATTAAAATGCCCATACTAATCAAAGTTATTTACATATTCAATGAAATTCCCATAAAAATTCCAAGGTCATATTTCACAGATCTAGAAAAAATAATTCTAGATTTCATTTGGAACCAGAAAAGAGCCCAAATAGCCAAAGCAATCTTAAACAAAAGAAAAAATCTGGAGGCATCACATTAGCAGTGTTCAAACTATACTACAAGGCTATAGTAACCAAAACAGCATTAACTGGCACAAAAACAGAGACTTAGACCAATGGAACAGAACCCAGAACCCACATAGAAAACTATCTGCATACAGCCAACTGATCTTTGACAAAGCAGACAATGACATACACTGGGTAAAAGAAGCCCTATTCAATAAATGGTGCTGGGAAAATTGGATAGCCATATGCAGAAGAATGAAACAAGGCCCATATCTCTCACCACTCACAAAAATTAATTCAAGATGGATAAAAGACTTAAATGTAAGACATGAAACCATAAGAATGCTAGAAAAAAATATTGGAAAAAGTCTTCTAGATATTGGCTTAGGCGAAGAATTTATGAAGAAAACCCAATGGCAATTACAGGAAAAATAAAAATGAATAAATTGGGCTCAATTAAATTAAAAAGCTTCTGCACAGCTAAGGAAATAATCAACAGAGCAAATAGACAACCTACAGAATGGGATAAAATATTCTCAAGCTATACATCCAATAAAGGGTTAATAACCAGAATCTACAAAGAACTTGAGCAAATCAGCAAGACAAAAACCAAACAATCCCTTAAAAAAATTGGCAAAAGACATGAGAAGAAGCTTTTGAAAAGAAAATAAATAGCCTATAAACATATGAAAAAATGTCACTAATCATCAGAGAAAGGCAAATTAAAACCACAATGAGATATCATCTTACCCCAGTTAGAATGGTTTTTATTAAAAACTCCCCAAACAATAGATGCTGGTATTAATGCAGGGAGAAAGAAACGCTTATACACTGTTGGTGGGACTGCAACTTAATACAACCTCCATGGAAAACAATATGGAGATTCCTCAAAGAAGTAAAAGTAGGCCTACCATTTGATACAGCAATCCCACTATTGGGTATTTTCCAATGGAAAAGAAGTCAGTTTATCAAAAAGACACCAGCACTCGAATGTTTATAGCAACACAATTCACAATTGCATAGACGTGGAATCAACCCAAGTGCCCATCAATACATGAGTGGATTAGCAAAATGTGGTATATGGATAGTATGGAATACTACACAGCAACAAAGGATGCCTTAATGCCTTTTGCAACAATTTGGATGTAACTGGAGACCATTATCCTAAGTGAAGTATCTAAAGAATAGAAAAAGAAACACCACATGTACTTGCTATTAAATTGGAGCTAACAGATGAGCACACAGTGCACAGAAGGAAGTAAAACACAGTAGAAATCAAGCAAGGGGGAGGGAGGAGGCGGGGACAGGCGAAAGTCTACCTAACTGGTGCAGTGATCACTATCTGGGTGATGGGCACACTTATAACCCTGACGCAAGCATAACAATATCAATACATGTAACCAAAAACATTTGTACCCCCATAGTATTTTAAAATAAAAAGTGTATTTTATTCTAGGCAAATTATTTCCTAATAAAGATAATTTTAAAAATATTTTAAAGCTGAAGCATTAGTTGAGAATCTCTGTAATATTAGAGTAAATTTGTCTGTCAAGGCCAGGAGCTCAGAGTAGAGAATATATGGGGAGGATTCCCAGCATGCCAGGAAAGTGCGGGAACTTCATTCTGTGTGGAAGTCTGACAGCTGAGAACAATAGTCCAAGCTTCTGGCTACCAAGACCCAGGTTCAGGCTAAGCCCAATGGAGTGGAAAGTATTTACTAAACAAAACCAAGAGAGGACTTCTCCACAGACACATTGAGGAGCTTTAGGGATTTGTTCTTCCTTATTTTTTGTCTTCTGTACCTAAAATCCCTTTTGATGTCCACAGCTGTCGCTTTGCCCTCACCCCCTTCCTATTGATTTCTAATTGGCCTGCAAGTACAATTAATGAGTCAAAGTGCACATGTACATTTAACTTTTCTAGATGCTGTGAAATTATTTTTCTAAGTCATTAAATAAATTGTATGTTCAAGTAACAGAATAATACAGAACTGAAAATGAACAAACCAGTAGTACATGCCAGTGTTGGTACATATAGTACAAGCTTATTCATTTTCACTATGGATAAATCTAAAATAGAGGATAAAAAAGCAAGTTTCTGAATTTATTTAAAGTTTTAAAACATTAAACATAATGTATTACATATGTATACAAAAGTATGTAGCAAAACATAAAACAGTCACAGGATTGAAAAATACTAATATAAAGATTGGTTGAATTATGGAGGGAAGCTAGAAAAATAGGAAGGTGTACATATAAATACCTAGGTGTTCGTATATTAATGTCTATAATTTTTATAAGAATCATATATTTCATCACAAAATACAGAAAATACCAACTATGAATTGTTTTTTCACAATACTTCTGACACCAAATGTGTGGTTGTTCTTCCTTTTTTCTATACCAACCAATTCTAAAATTCTCCAAATACCAACTAAGTACTCTATAATTCAATTCAATTCTGCTACTGACTACCTGAAGTTATTACAGACCCCACAGGTTAAGTGAGGGCTCCGTCCCGCAAGACTGCCCCCACTTCAGATGATAATCACAAGTTTCAGGTCTCTCGCATTTCTGACTAACCACCTATAAATTAGGGATTCCTACTACCCCTTCTCTGGGTTTAATAATTTTCTACAGCTGCTCACAGAACTCAGGGAAGCACTTTTACTTACTACTCCTGGTTTATTATAAAGGGTATTATAAAGGATACGAATGAACAGCCAGATGAAGAGGTACATAGGGTGTTGTCCAAAAGGGCACCAAATGCAGGAGCTTTTATTCTCATGGAGTTGGGGTGTGCATCCTCCTGGCACACTGATGTGTTCACCAACCAGGAAGCTCTCTGAACCCTGTCATTTAGGGGTTTTTAAAGAGATTTCATCACATAGGCATGATTGATTTTTAACTCAATCTCCAGCCCCTCTCCCCTTCTTGGAGCTGAAAATTCTAGGCATCTAATCAAGGTCTGGTATTTCTGGCTACCAGCCCTGATTCTGAAGCTATCTATGGGTCACCAGGTGTTGCCTTATTAGAACAAAAGATACTCCTATCATTCATGAAATCCTAAGGGATTTAGGAGCTCTGTATCAGGAACTGAGGATAAAGGCCAAATATATATGTCTTATTATATCAAAATATCACACTTGGATGTTCACTGTATTAATATCTATAATTTTGCAAGGATGATATATTTCATAACAAAATATGGAAAATATCAAAAAAGTAGCAGGAATTGTTTTAACCATCATATATGGCATGTAATTCCATTTGAATGGTGAGTAAAATATGTGCCACCAGTAGTATATTTTCTAGAACAGGGCAAGGAGCAGTTGCGGAATTGCAGCTGGCAGAAATACTGTACAGTTAACTTTTTTCTTGCATGTATACTCTAGCTAATATCACATATATGGAATAATTAAAGATTCCCACATCCTATTATTTCTTCTATCTTAAATTCTTTTTCATATCTATTTAATCATTTTTTAAATCTCTTATTCTTTATCCATGTTTATGATTTTTTCTTTTCTGTGAGCATATAAAAGATTCTCACTTTATATTCTTGATCTTATAATTCAATCCTAAGAAGCCTTCGGGAATTTAATTGTGCTGTTTTTGTTTCTACTGACTGCTGTTTATGGTGTTTCTAACAGGGAGTTCATGTATATGAGGCCTTTCTCTGGTTTTGTGCTGATAAACTGGCTCCTACTTTAGAAAGCCCAGTCATGGTGTTTGCCAATTTCTGTGGTGTAAATATTCTCATGATAGCCAATTTCAAACTGCCCATTTAATGTCTGTTGCAAAGGTGGGAAAAGATGCACACGACTGGCTCTTTCTCGAGCAAGTCTGCATGAATCAGCTTGAGCCCACCACTGCCTTTATCTGTAGGAATCTACTGGATCAGAATGAAGAGTACATTCCTTAGAGGGGATTTTCCTCTGTTTTTGTTAAGTTCCCAATGTCAGGCCACTTTAAATTAATTTCCTAGCTTTTCTGGAGCATACAGATAGTTTTGAGTTGGATCCCCAAATCCATTTGAGGACTGCTTCTTTTTGTTGTTGTTATATTTTTATTTTTTTAAATTGACAGTAATAATTGTATATTTTATGGGGTATAATGTGATGTTTTGGTATGTGTATACATTGTGGGCTGACTGCTTCTGTTAACAGATTCTCAGAGATGTTCTTTTTGTGTTTCCTTTCACTCAAGGCCAAAAATAGTTTCGTAGTTAGATCCTTTTGCAGGGCTGATATTTTTCTATCCAGTTTCTCACTCAGGGTGCAACCCTTTAGGCTTTTGGCTTTATTCAGCATCTCTACTTCAATTCCCTATTTTGTAAGGGCCTAAGACTTTCAGCCATTAAAACCCAAGGCTCTTGCTTTTTGGAGGTCGGCCAATGCCCTTGGGGTAGCTGCCAGCTTTAGCACTCGCATACTAGTCTAGATTCATTCCGGGATCCTTCACTTCTGAATACTTTCTCATCCTCTTGTGAGCTTACCTATGCATTTAAAATATTTTTTTAAAAAGTTTATCTAGTATTTTAAAGTGTCTAATGATGGGAGGGTTTTTAGAATATGTAGACTACACTCTTGCTAGAAGCAGAGTTCCCACTTTAAATACCTAAAACTCTATCTACCTTTTCTGGTTATCTATCTCTGTGTAACAAATATTCTAAATGTAGGGTTTATAAGAACAATCAATTTACTATGCTTATGATCTGTGGGTTAAGAATTTGGAAGGGGCTCAGCTAGGTAATCTTCTGCTGTATATGGTTATCAACTGGGTTCACGTGGTGTTTTTCAGCAGGAGTCTTGCCGGGTTTGGAGGGTCCTCGAGGGTTTCACTCCCTTGTCTGGTGCCTTGGTGGAGACAACTAGAAGTCTGGGCTTAGTTGATTTGCTCTTTCTTCCAGTGTGGTCTCAGGGCCTATCTTTGTGATATCTCCAGCAGAATCATTAGACTTCTTCTATGATAGTTCAGGGCTCCTAGAGTGAGTGTTCCAAGAGACAGAAAGTGAAAGCTGCCAATTTCCAGGTCTGAAAATCAGCACATTGTTACTTTTTTTCATATTCCATTGGTCAAAATAGTCCTTGAGCCCAGATTTAAGAGAAGGAGGCAATATAGAGATCATATAGTCCCACATCTTTCCTCAAAAGATGAAGAAACCAAAACCTAGAGAGATCAGAGAACTTTCTATGGTCACACTGTGACACACTATGGCTAGTGTCATATTTTGGATGCAGTAGAACAGAGACCAGTTTCTGCAAATGGAATTGTCCAACTGGGATAGAACCAGGGAATCATTGCTATAGATGCTGGTAGGAAATCCAGAAGAGGGAACAGAACAGGTACCCAGAAAATATGCCAACAGATAACAGGTAGTGGTTTTACATATCAGTTGATGTTAAGTTTGCTATTAATAAGTGAGTCTCCTAATAGGAGAATAAAAAACTTGTGATATTTATAAATCCATAAGATAAATAAACAGATATTTGAGTACCACCATATGCCAGGGACTAAGGCACTGGTGAGACCAGTGTAAACATAATGCAGTTTTGGGCCTTGTAGAGCTCAGGAATTAGGCAGGCAGAGAGTGAGCAACTAGAAAGTCCATCGACAGTGAGTAGGGTCCCAGCTACTGGCTAGTTAAAAGAACAGCAAAGCTCTAGTCCTAGAAGTACTGGAATATTCAGATATTTTCCAAGGCAAAGACTTGGGTGTAAGGACAAAGGCTGAGATCTTGCTCTGATCAGAGTAAAGGATGTGTAACAGATACGAGGGACAAAGCATTTATTGGAACTGGGTAGATGAACATAAAGATGAGGATGCTGAGTTCTGGAGTTTGTGGCTAAAGGTCTCTACATTTTTGAGGATTTGTTCAGAGACTCATCTAAATAGTAATGAAGGGACTGGGAACTTAACAAGTTTGTTACTAGAAAGATGGAAGATGACCAGAGAGAATAACCCCATAGACCACTGATGAGCAGCAGCAAGTGGTAAAAGGTAGTTAAATGGGTAGGCAAAGAAATTAAGTTGACATATTTGGTTTATGGTCTAGTACATGGTAGAATTTTTATAAACACAAATGTCTTCTGTAGTTGTTAAGTGCAGTGTTTGACGTGTATCCCTTATATGAAGGTTGCTAATTGTGTTGTTTAAATGTCCTTTATCCATATGGATTTCTTTTGCCTGCTTAATTATCAATTATTGAGAGAAGTGTATTAAAATCTCTCACTGTGAGGAGATACTCAGACAGTTGTAAATCCTCTTTTACCAAAAGATTTTACAAACCTTTATATTTCCAATGAAAATAGTAATATATCTTAGCTATAAAAAGTTATAGTTATAAAAATATAGAAATATATCAAAGTTGAAAGTAAATAGGCCATATATTTTCATACAATCACTCTTAGTAATTTGGTGTATAATTCTTCTAGAATATATTTTCTAAGAGGGGTGTGTGTGTGTTGTGTTTGTGTTCCTGGAAAGTAGTGGTATAACTGTTTCTAAATTTAATGACTGCATTGGAATGACATTTAAAAAGAAAGAGCTATTACCACTATTTCATTGAGGAAAGGTTGTTTTAACCTCCCCTGCAAAAAAAAAAAAAAAAATGAAAAAAATGTTATCCAGATAACACCTTTCTTCCGGCTCCTTAAAGACTAGATGAATTTATCTTAAATTTATTTTAAATCTGTGTGGCACACTCCAATATCTTATTGTAGATTTGTTTGAATTCTCAAGTAGCCTATATTCTCGTAGCTACATCTTCCTTCGAATTTGTGTTCTCTCTGTTTTGCTCACAAAGGTGACATCCAGCATCTTCCAAAATAATCACAACAATAGCAATCACTTCTCACCATTCCTGAGTACAGTTGGCAAAACTGAAGCCTGTGACTGGTGTGGATAGGATGGTATTGGATAGTGGGAGGAAACAGAGAAGGGTCTACTTGACTGAGAAGAGAAATATTCAAATGGAACATCAGACAGCACGACTCTAAGCAAGTCCTTCAGCTCTCCTACCCTCCCACCTCTCAGAATCTTTTATCTTGCTCACCTCTCTCTCTCCCCTTGTTTCTCTGCTCCCATTTTATTTCTCATTCCCTTGTTGTCCCAAACAATCACATTTTTCTCCTTATTTCACACAGAATAGTTTAATATTCAATTCTTCTGAGGCTTGGGCTTGGTCTAATATCCATCCCTTTGATTTTTTAACTTACTAAGAAATATTTTCCCAAAGACATTTTATTCACTAAGATGAGTTCTGGAATGAGCTGTTAGGATAGCAAATCCTTTTCCACTTCATATGGAATAATGGGGAGTAGGATTGGTGGATCATATGAGAATTCTATTTTTAATTTTTTGAGGAATCTCCATACTATTTTTCATAGTAGCTGACCAATTTTACATTCCCATCAACAGTGCACTAGGGTTCCAATTTCTCCATATCCTTGTCAACACTTGTTTTCTATTCTTTTGCTAACGGATTTGAAATAATATATCATTGTGTTTTGATTTGCCCAAAAGACACTTTTTTCTATGTGAATTGAAGTAAAGGCAGAAGTAAAACAGAAGTTATAATCTTTTTTATGTTCTGAAAGCCAGTGCAGGTAGAGTTGCCAATAAAATATAGAATGCCTTATTAAATTTGAATTTCAGATAGACAAAAATAATATTTTTTTGTATAAGTATGTCCCAATACTGCATGGCACATATTTATATTAAAAGAGTATTTGCATGTGCTATTTGGGACTCACTTATACATGCCTAAAAACTGTTACTTATCTGAAATTTAAATTTAGCAGGACATGCTGTATTATTATTTGCTAAATCTGGCAACAGTAAGTGCGGGGCAGACACCAGGTGCTGCTGTGTTGTGTGCATGTCACTGTGGACACGCTGGTTCACCTTTCAGCGTGAGATAGCAGCTAGGTCTACAGTACTTCCAGCTGCTGCTGTATCCTTCAGCTTCAGAAGGCCTTCAGTGTTTCCAACTCCTGGGTCAGGTGTGTGTTTAGCTCTGTGATGGAGGAAGCCACTTACCGACAGGACACCTCTATCATTCATGCCGGAGGCTTAAAGACAGTGAGAGACAAACATGGGTTCCAGAACATTCTCGCGGATTCTTGCAGGTTTCAATTTGTCCTTCATGTTCGTCTCTTCTTCTCGAATGCTGGCCCTGATGACTTTGAACTACAGCAGGACAGCAGCCTCACCTTGCTGATCTAATCAGCTCTCACAACTGCATCAGATCAAATCCCAGGAATCAATCATATATAATCATGTAAAACATTCTCCCCTGCCTCCACTAATTCTGTTTCTCTGAACAAATCCTGAAAGATACAGGCTGGAATGTGTTTATATCTATTTTTATAAGAGGACATTAGATCTTAAAGATATTAAGTAACTTGTCCAAGGTTATATAAATAGCAAGTGGCAGAAAGAAGCAGTATTTGATCCTAGTCTATCTACCTCCAAAAGGCATGGTCAGATTAATCTGTCTTAGGATATACAATAGGGGGAATCACACATATGTGGAATATTAATTGATTGATGAGTGTCACATTCAAAACAAGCAAGGTAATTAATCTAATTCAGTACTAGTGATTAGGTCTCATTAATGCTATATTTAGTAAGTGAACATCTAATTTCTTTTAAGAGACATAGATAAATTGAAGGAATTTTTAGAAGGCCAACCAACCAGAGAGGGATTCAGGAAGAGAAAATGTTAATGAAATAATGCAGGCAATGAAGTATACAGCAAAGAAGAAGAGAGTCTCAGTTAGAGTATAAAGGATACAGCACATTTCACAGAACTGGGCAGAGAAAAATTTAAAAGCCCAGGGTACTAAGAAATGATTTTAAGAGGAGCAAGTCCCTTATACATCATCTGCCATTCTAGAAAACTTTAAAAAAAGGTATATACAATTCCCAAACTACCAGTTAAATACATGAATATCTCAAATTATTTCAAATAAGTAAAACCACCCAGCCCAAATTGCTGACCTCTACTGCTTACTCCCAGATTTCATCAATTCTAAGATGTATTTCTTTTTCATCTTTGACATCACTGAAATTAGGATGCCTCTTTTTAAAAGTCTCATTGTTTTTCTTTCTTTGTTTTTTTTTTTTTTTTTTGAGACAGAGTCTCAGTCTGTTGCCTGGGCTAGAGTGCCATGGCATCAGCCTAGCTCACAGCAACCTCAGACTCCTGGGCTCAAGCAATCCTTCTGCCTCAGCCTCCTGAGTAGCTGGGACTACAGGCATGCGCCACCATGCCCAGCTAATTTTTTCCATATATTTTTAGTTGGCCAATTAATTTCTTTCTATTTTTAGTAGAAACGGGGGTCTTGCTCTTGCTCAGGCTGGTTTCGAACTCCTGACCTTGAGCTATCCTCCCGCCTTGGCCACCCAGAGTGCTAGGATTACAGGCGTGAGCCACTGTGCCCAGCCTGTTTTTCTTTCTTAGTGGTGTATAAAATAGTGGTGCATATTATAATCAATGGTGTTTTATTATTTGTAAGATAAAGTAGTTTTGTGATTTGGGGCAAATTAATTAATCTCTCTGTGCCTCAGTTTCCTTAACTCTAAAGTGGGGTAATAATACCTCTCATGTAATGCTGTTGTGAGGAGTGAATGAGTAAACTGTATGATGTGTCTAGAGCAGGGTCACAGTTGTCTATTGCCACGAGGATACTGCATTACATGACACACCAAAACTTGGCGGCTCAAAACAATAACTGTTTATTATTTCAGCCTGGTGGTTCTGATGAACTGCCTCGGACTCCATGGGGCTCACTCATGCCTCTGTGGCCAGCTGCAGGTCAGCTAGGGAGCTTTGCTGATCTTGGCTGGGCTCTCTCCCATGTCTGCAGTTGTGACCAGGATAACCCTCTGTTTAATATGTTCTTTCATCTCTGGCAGGCTAACCTGAGCTCGTTCTTGTGGTGGTGATGGAGTTCCAAGAGCAAGCATGGAGGCCTAGGCTCAGAGCTGGCATATTATTATGCCCAAAGCATCCTTGGCCAAAGCATGCCTCAAGGCCAGCCCAGATTCAAGGGGCGGGAGATAGACTTCCTCTTGTAATAGGGGAGCTGCAAAGGGCATGGATATGGGGTGGGGGTTGGAAATGCGGCTGTTTTTATAACCAATGTACCATAAAAAGTGCCTGGCACATAGTAAGTGCTCAATAAATATTACCTGTAATTATCATCACTATTAATGAAGGCCCTCAGGAATTATAAATTGAGCCAAGCTGGTTTTAGTCCAAGTTGGTTGAAGGAAGGGGTATAGGGTTACTGTGGGAATGAGGTGTGCTGGATGCAGCCCACGCAGCCAATGCATCTCATGTGCACATCAAAGTCTCATAAGCATTGCATCTTGGAATATAAAAGATGGAAAGACATTCGAGTCCAGCTACTCTCACTCACTTACCTTATTGGGGAGAAAAATGAGTTCAAGGGAGGTGAAAAGACTTGTTCAAAGTTGCATAGCAGAAGAGCTTGAATGCCCAATTTCCATGCCAATGCCCTTGCTACCATAAAATGCTACTTTCTTTCCAAGTATGACTGTGAGAGAGAAAACAAAGATTCTATTGCCTTTTAAACAGTAAAATAAAACCTCAGATGAATACAAAATGTAATAAAATAAGCTCTTAAATACACAATCATAAATATATGTTTGTTCATTATGCCACTTTAAATGTGAGCTTTTAGCCTGTTGGAACTTATGAGTTCTTTTTAATGATATCTAAATATTGTATAATATCAAAATAATTCTCAATTTTAATGACAGCCATCTATTTCCAATTTTACATATGTATACGATAAATAGATTTTTTAATTGGACTTCAATAAAAATGAGCAGCACATAAAATTCAGAAATACTTTCTAAAAAGCTGGCAAGGATAAATTTCCGTGGGTTTAATGTTAGAGACAATGAGAATGAACCACTTAGTTTTAAATACTTAGTAAACCTGATTTACTATTTCAAAGAACAAAGTTTATAAGTAGATTTAGTAGAATAATTGGGCATCAAAGACACTCCAAAAATATTTTTTCATTTAAAATAAAGTGCTCGGAAATTCACAAATTGAAATTAACATTAAAATGATCAGCAAGTGCTTTATTATTAATATTTTGTCTGCTCGTAAGAACCACACACATTATATTTTGTACTTATATTTGTATGACTATGTATTTGCTATTTGCTCACATATACTCAAGTGTACATTTATTAGAGTATGGTGGAGAAAGTGCTGGGTTTAGACTCAGGAGAATTGGATGTGAATTTGGCAGTTATATAGCCCTGGGTAGTCATATAACTTCCTTGCATAGAGGGGTGTTATATTTTAAAGATTTCTTTGAAGGAGCTATGTACATAAGAGACAAACAGAAGTTCCTTATAGTTTCACAAAATTTTTTTTACCTTAATTCTTTTGAAAATTGTGATAAAATACATAAATATAATTTACTATCTTAGCATTTTTAAGGGTACTGTTCAATGACATTAAGTATATTTGCAGTGTTTTGCTGCCATCTGAACCATCCATCTATAGAACTCCTTTCATCTTGCAAAACTGAAAATTCATACCCCTAAATATTTAAACACTAAATAACTACCTTTTCTGTATCCATTAACTACTGAATAACTCCCCATTCCCCCCTGCCCCTAGCCCTGGCAACCACTATTCTACTTTCTGTCTCTATGAATTTTACTACGCTAGACACCTCTTATATAAATTAATTGTACAGTATTTGTCCTTTTTATGACTACATTATTTCCCTTGGCGTAACATCCTCAAGGTTCATCCAAGCTGTAGCATGTGTCAAAATTTACTTCATTTTTAAGGCTGAATAATATTCCATTTTATGTATATACCACATTTTGCTTATCCATTCATTCATTGCAGACACTTGAGTTGCTTCCACCTTTTTGGCTATTGTGAATAATGCTATTATGAACTTGGATGCACTCCACAAAATATTTGTGTTTGTGGCATATTAAAGGTATACAATTAAACATCAGTCTTAGCCAATGTTATGGTTTGAATGTTTGTGCTCCCTCAGAGTTCATATGTGGAAATCCTACCCCCAAGGTGATAGTATTAGGAGGTGGGAGCTTGGGAGGTGATTAGGTCATGAGGACAGAGCCTTAGTAAATGAGATGAGTGCCCTCATGAAAGAGGCTCTTGGGAACTCGTTCCCCTACTCTACCATGTGAGGATACAGCTCAACAGCATCATCTATGAACCAGAAAGTGGGCTCTCACCAGAAATTAACACCTTGATCTTGGACTTCCCAGCCTCAGAACTGCAAGATATAAATTTCTCTTGACCCAGTTTATGATATTTTTTATAGCAGGCAGAATGGACTAAGAAAGTCAACATACCCATTTTTTAATTCATTAAAACAAAACTTTCAATTCATTTTAGTGAATCTGAAGGGGCTTAGACATCTCTTGAATTAAACCCTTTATGTTGTGGAGGGCAGAATTGTTTATAGGCCATAAATCCAGGTATAAAAGAAGTATACATTTTTAAAGAAAGAAAATATGTGTGAATGCTATCCTGAACTGCCATTTTACACAAAGAAATCTTCTTGTCATTCTCCATCATTGCTAGTGACAGATCAATGCACTTACTCAGGATTTGCCTTATCTGATGAAAGGTCTCTTCTGGTTTGATGTATCCTCTCATATACTTCTCTGATCCTCTTAAGATCACAAGACTCTTCTGGATGGTTTTTCATGCTCCCTAGAACTGAAGAAAGCTTAGAGGGGTTGACTCAGGTCTCCTCTGCCTGAACACACCCTGACAATGTTCCTGATGCTGCTTTCAGGGCATTGATACTGATGCTGGGTGTCATGGTGACATCTTCTTAAGACTCACCACCAACTAGATTTTATTGGCTGAGGCCCCTTCACTCATGGATTCCACCTAAGCCCACAATGCCTATCTTCTACTTCCCCAACATTGCCTTCCCCACCTTCTTAGAAATGTATGCGTCTGTCAGGAGAAAATCTTCATCTAGTAATCTAGGTTGTATTCTGAGTTCTTAGCTATCTATCCCCCAATCTAGTGTTTAAACATACAATTTCTTTGATGCTTGGCACCCAACTTTTTACATAAAGAGAAAAAATATATATTGGTACTTATAAATTAAAAGGATTTAGTTTCAAGTTTACTCCTAAAGCTATGAGGTTCAAGAACAAATTTGGGACTTCAAAGCCAAGATAACTCTTTGTTCTCTTTGTGATCCCTTCCCTCAGGCAATGCATTTGGTAAACTGACCAGTAGCAGGATTAAAGGGAAAAAGGACAGTGAACTCTACATTTTCACTCAGGCCTGGGTGACCCACAGATAACCATAGAAAGAGGGGAGCAGAGTTGGCAAGAAAATGTGCAGCTTGGAGGATTTGACTTGTACAACTGGGACTTGAGGCTGGAGGGGGTGATTGGCTTTCAACACTTGGGTACAACAATTGTCTCTTCAATGCGGTGAGGAAGTAAATGGGCAGGAGAGATGGTGGGTCTGTGGAGGACAGGCAGGCAAGAAGGAAGTTCAACGTGCATTGACACCTGCTGTGTCCAGGCACATGGATAAATTATCTGATTGATCCTCACATTTGCACTAGGCAGTAGGAATGCTGATTTCTAATTTTATAATAAGGAGAAGAAGACATTGGGTTAGAAACTTAAAATCCTAATTACTCATCGTATCTTAATAGCAAATAATTTCAACTCAAGGTTATTCAGGAATAAACCAAGAAGAACGGGAGGTGCTTCTGATTTTTAAAAATGTGTTTATGTCTTCATCCTATTTGCTTCTCTCTTTACCCAGGGGATAAATGAAGAGATAGAAAGGGTGAGGGGAATGAACTTGCAATCTTCCTGTAGAGCTATGGAGAAACTGCTGCTTACTGTGGGTGACTATGAAATTAGAGATCAAAGGCTGGACTCTTGGTACCAGCACTAGTCCCTATACTCAGAGTGAACTCCCATCAGCCTCATCTCTCTCACTTCTTGTTCCACTGGGTCTCTTGCCTTGCTAGGTGGTTCTTTTTTTTATTATTTCAAAATATTAAGGGTATACAAAGACTATGTGCTATGATATCAGTCCTGTAAGTTTCTAAGAGACTATATACTGGCCCAGTGAACCTTGAACAAATTACACAATCAGAATTTTTTATTGGCATATAGTATCTAACACAGAGTATTCAACACATGGGGTTGTTGCAGGGTTAAATAAGAAAACCTATGTAAAGTGCTAAAATATGACATGGTTTGATAAAAGAGAATATAGAAGTTATGGCCATGGACCCTACAGCCATATTGTCTGGATTCAAATTCTAGACATACTGCTTAGTGCCTGGAAAGACACTTAACCTCTCAGAGGAATTTGTGAGGATTAACTGAGTTAATCTATGTAAAATGCTTAGCAAAGTGGTTGGCACATAAGTGTCCAATAAATGTTAGCTACTAATA
Organism: Cheirogaleus medius; assembly: GCA_008086735.1. Classification (NCBI taxonomy): domain Eukaryota; kingdom Metazoa; phylum Chordata; class Mammalia; order Primates; family Cheirogaleidae; genus Cheirogaleus; species Cheirogaleus medius. Next base: position 81,716,719 of record VBSM01002608.1, on the reverse strand, counting down.
TTCATATTGTTAGCATTATAATCTCCCCTCAGGATGCTTTTGGATTTTCTTTGGCACCTGTAATCTCAATTTCATCACCTACATATCATTCATCGGGTTCCATTACTGAAAAGTTATGTAATTTGCCTGTACAGTAAAAATACATAATTAGGGAATACAATGTAATTAGAAGAATTCTTAGCATCCTCATATGTTCATTTCTCTTTATTTAGCTCATTACCTGCAATTAAAAGCATTTTAATCACAAGTCTCTCAGTCTCAAACTTGTCCTTTTGTGTTTGGTAAATGTCTGTTATTTCTAATAGATATTTGCATCATTTCATTATGTTTTCCTATTTAATTTATTAGTATTCTTGATGAAATTAGTTCATTTCATAAAGCACTCCCCAGAGTTTTATTAGTGGATGATTTCTTTGTTCTTGATAGCAGCTTTTTCATCCTTGGAGAAAGTTTCGTACAATATTAATGGGAGTCTAAATTGATCTTCTAACCTTCCTAGATGCCTAGAAACAAGCTTTTTGTAGAAGGATAGCGATTATAGAACCTTTCTCAATTTTGCCAGTCAGACACCTTGAAGAAATCAATTAGTAGGCAAATTATTAACTAATTGAGCATTTAGAGTGTTCTTACTTTTGAAAAATCAATTAGGCCTTTGCCCTTAGTTTTCAAGCATTACTTCATTATTAACTGTTTTAAACAGCAGTTCATCAGCAGTGGATCAAGATCAGCTGACAGTTGTTTTTTGTTTATATTCTGTGCTTAATTGATTAATACAATCAGCTGAAAACCTTTAACATCATTGATCATGTCACGGAATGCTGAGTAATTGGCTGGCAAAATGCGATTTTTTAAAATTAATGATTCAATAGTTCAAAGGTTCAATTCAGTAGCAGATTGCAGTCAGCAAAAAAGAAGATTTTCACTATTTCTTCAACATGGATAATCTGAATGATAGTCCCATCTAATTCTCGGAGCCAATATTATTTTTTGTCTTCATTAGTGATAATTTCTTGTTCTGTATAAAGCTCAGTAGGTCACATTTATTATTTTACTGACACTATTTTATTACCATTGGCCAAATATGACTTTCTATTGAAATTTTGAAGAGATTGCTATTGTTATCAAACTGCTGTCAGAACTACAAAAAGAAGATAAATTTATTTATAGGATGCAATTATATACTTTATAAGATCGACAAGTGGGGACAGTGGTTGGAAGTGGGCAGAATAGAGGTTGTGGTCTTAGCTCAGCAATCTGCTCTTCTAGGAAACATTTCCTGATCCAAATCTCTGTAAGCTCTAGGTCCCTTTTCTTGGCTCCTTGGCTTTCTAGATGTAGCTCTGTTTCTACAGTTGTCAAAGTATTATTGGGTTTATTTACATGGCTACCTCACCAGTGACACTGAACTCTCAGAGGTAATGAGTCAACTCACCTAAGTGCTTTTGTATATTCAGCATTGCACCTGTTTTGGGAACAGAATTGATGCCAAGTAAACATTGGTTGACCAAATGAAATGAAGGGAAACACACATACACACATACATACACTCTCTCTCTCTCATATTCAGTTAGTGAAATATATTTTGGCTTTATATATATATATATAAATTCATTATCATCATTATGATAATTATCTATCTAGCTATCTATTAATAGATAACTATATTTCTTTGACACTTAAAGTCCCTGGATGTCTGAGCTCTCCCTGACAAGGATTAGGTAAATTTCTCTGTATTTTTTCTGTTGGCAAGATCTCAGAGTTCAACCAGGGTCTGAGGTCAACTGCTGAGGACCATTTTAATCCACGCCATCACTGTATCTTCAAACACTTCCTGAGCTAAAATTTTAAGCCAGTGTTTTCCAAAGCATATCTGGTTTAAAAAAAAGTACCTGAAGATATTATTAACAAAAAGGTCAAATAAATGTGTTGAAGTAGCAAATTCACTCCTTTGGGGAATGCATAATGTGCATTGGAATATTAAAGTTTCTGAGAAGCCATCACAATTTTGTAGATTCCACATTTTTTTTTTTTTTTTTTTTTTTTTTTTTTTTGCCCTGAAATTCTTTTTTGTGGAACAGTCACAAATATCTCTGGGAACTAATGGTCTATAGAATGTACTTTTGGAAATGCTGTTCTGACAATAAATAGATCAAAGAATGTGATTTTTGTTGTGCTTTATGTGTGGAAAAAAATGTGGTGAGGAAAATCACGTCTCACAGACCGTTCATAGACATTCTGCTCTATTAGTGTAGCAACTTTAATTGTTTTGTTTTTCATACATTTGTCGCTTTCTTTTCTAGTAATAGCTGTTCATTATAGAAAACTCAGAAAACACATGAAAGGAAAAAGGAAAAAGTCTCTATGACTGTTTTGTTTAAAGGGTTCTGTGCTCAAATACATTTGGCAAATGTGGAGTTGAACAAAATGGAAAACTTTTTTAATGCCTTCTCAGGGCCTTCTTGTCATCTGTAATGTACAACTTGCTTGACTTTTCAATGGGCTTATAGTATGTAGTTTTATTCTCAATTTTTTGACCACAGATCTCTCATATTTTTAGACATTTTGGGAACTGATATCTGTTGGAATTCACTATGAATAGTGAGGAGATATTTGCACGGCCTTCAGTGATGGCTGGCCAGTGTCACTCACTACAAAGCAACTGCATGCTCTCAGGGTGGTTGAGGTCTCCTAGGGTTACCCAATCTGTGACACTTGAAATCGATTTCTCAGCCCCCACAACTCATCACAGGTATTTTTATCCAAGAACTGGGCTATGCTTTGGGGCACAAGGACCCAGATGGAACAGAACTAAAAATAATAAAAATAAAATTAATATGCATTTGGGAAACAATTGCTCTGGAAAACCAACACACACAGATAATGGATTCTGTCCAAAGCTTCATTTTCCAAACTGAAGAACAATAATATGCATATTAACCCAGGTGAGTGTCTAAACAGATTCTTGGCAGCCTGTGATTAAAGAAGCTCTTGCATCCTGAATGCAATTTACGTAGTTAAAATTAAGCACCATCACAAAAGGACAAAGATGAGAAGTGTTCAAGTTCAACCAATTGTTACTTTCAAATTTTCTTTCTCACTTTTCTAATGCCAAGTAACTTTGAAGTTTAAACATAGTTTTATTTTCTTCCTAAAATGGTTAAGTCTGAATTTTAACTTAATTGTTAAGTGCTCAGGAGGCTATGGTAGTGGACATTGTTTCTTTCTTAGAAACAAAATTGAAGAATCTATAAAGAAATTAAAATTATGTAACCGTTGTATGTTCTCATTAATTCATGGTTAAGGAAAAATGGTGATTTAATGCTATTGTCGTTTGTAGGTGCATCAGCTACTAAAAAAATAAAATACAAGAGGAGATTTCTTAAAAACAATTTGCAAACAATAAAGATGTTTCATATTTAAAATAAAGAAGTTTTTTATTTCAAAACACATTTAGTCTTATAAAAATTTTTTTTGGAATGGAAAGAAAAGTCTATTTTTTATAATTACAAATTTAAAAGCAAATGAATAGTGAAATTTAAAGGAAGTGTGGAAAAATGATGATAAATATTTTATTAAGATAAAATTGTTGTATATTGTAAGCATGGGAGTAAGGTATGAGTTTTTCAAGTTAAGATTATTTTTAATTGACAAGTCTTAATTGTATATATAATGGAATACAATGTGATGTTTTAGTATATGTGTACAATGTGTAATAATTAAATCAAGCTAATTAGCATATACATCACCTCACTTATTGTTTTTGTGATGAGACATTTGAAATTTACTTGCTTAGTCATTTTGACATATGCAAGATATTATTATTGACTATAGTCACCCCGGGTGCAATGGATCTCAAAACTCAATCCTCCTGTCTATCTGAAACTTTGTACCCTTTGTTGAAAAACTTTCCATTGCCTCCCTCCCCATTCCCCAGCCTCTGGTAACCATCATTTTACTCAGCACTTCCATGAGATCAACTTTTTTAGATTTCACATATGAATGAGATCATGTGGTATTTGTCTTTCTGTGCCTGTCTTATTTCACTTAGCATAATGAATTCCACGTTCATCTGTGTTGCCTCAAATGACAGAATCTCTTTCTTTCTTAAGGCTGAATAATATTCCATTATGAATATATACCATATTTTCTTTACACATTCATCCATTGATGGACACTTAGGTTAATTCTATATCTTGTCTATTGTGAAAAATACTTCCATGTACATGGGAATGCAGATATCTCTTGGGCATATTGATTTCAATTCCTTTGGTTATATATCCACAAGTAGGATTGCTGGATCATAGTTCTATTTTTAGTTTTTTCAGGAAGCTTCTTACCATTTTCCATAATGGCTATACTAATTTACATTTCTACCAGCACTGCACAACACAAGTTCCCTTTTCTCTACATCCTCACCAACACTTGTTATCTGTCATCTTTTTGATAAAAGCCATCGTAACAAGTGTGAAATAATATCTCATTGTGAGTTTTTTGTTTTCTTTCTTTTTTTTAAAATTAGAGACAGGGGCTCATTCTGTCATCCAGGCTAGAGTACACTGGAGCTATGGCATGATCATAGCTCACTGTTTCCTTGAACTCCTGGGCTCAAGCCTCCTGACTGGCTAGGAGTATAGGCGTGTACCACCATATCCAGCTGATTTTTTATTTTTATTTATTTATTTTTTTGATGTGGGGTCTCACTATATTGCCCAGGCTGGTCTTAAACTTCTGGCTGCAAGCCATCCTCTTGCCTAGGCCTCCCAAAGTGCTGAGATTACAGGAGTAAGCCAGCATTTCCTTAACAATCAGTGAGTGATGCTGAGCATTTTTTCATGTGCCTGTTGGCCATTTGTATGCCTTCTTTTGAGAAATGCCCTTTCTGGTTCTTTGCTCAACTTTTAATTAGATTATTTGTTTGTTGTTATTAAGTTTTTGAGTTCCTTATCTATTTTAAATGGTTTGAAAATATTTTCTCTCATTCTGTGGGTTATCTCTTCACTTTGTTAATTGTTAAGGTATGAGTTCAAAAGAGAAAAAAATGTCAATAGTTAGAGATGGTAAAAATAGTAGTTTTTAAAAATCGGTTTTGAAATAGGTATCATCATTTGCTGAGCACCCACTATATCAGACATTAATTAAATATTTTAGGTGAATTATTTCATTGAGGTCTGTCATCAATCAAGAAAGAAGTATATTTTCCCATTTCACTTTTAACCTGGAACATGAGGCAAAGGATGCATACCTGGTTCTCAGGTATTTTGCAATAAAACGATTATAGTATTACCGTATCATGCCATATTTTTCCTTTTGCTATCAAACAATGAGTCAGGATGCTGCATTTGATTCTCTTCATGGATGAATTTTCCTTGGCATTAATGTCATTTAAGAGCTTTAATCCTTCATTTCTTATACAATATATACTTCATCCCTTAGCATTTCTCTCTTTACATCATCAGTAAAGAGCTGGATAAATTAAGACTTTTTTGTCATGTAAAATTATAATCATAACAATTCTTTTTATCTTTTAATAATGCAGCCTGGGTAAATGAAGTTGAAGAGCATGTTGTATATAAAAGCATTGTCAAAAATGCTACCTTCCAGGAACATAAATTGATATCTGGAGGATGAAATGAGCCAGGTGTGATAGCTTTCAGCTGTGATGGTAGTGGCCATATGGGAAATAGTGCATATATTTTGTTTTCTCTTTCCAATTCTTAAATAAGGAGAGAGCTAGAGAGAAAGAGAGAGAGAGAGAAGAGAGACACTAACTCAAGGATAAAAAGCAGGAATTCTTTATGCCATTGTATTGCATATATTGTCTTAATATCATTGTAATTTTTTTAGGTTTTTTTCATAGAAGAAAAACCAAAAACTTGTATGTACATGTGTTTGTGTATTCATACATATAGACAATCATGAAACCAACTACATAAAAGAACTACAGATGTCCTTCTCTTTAAAACTCACATTTTATTTTTATGTTTACGCAGGTGAGATTTAGAAACACAAAAGGCATTGAATTCTGAATTATGATTTTCACAGAAATTGCAGCATAATTCTATCTCATATTTATTTATATTTTTATAAAACATGCAACCATTTCCAAAACCTCTGGGTATAATAACATATTTTAAAATGCCAGTACAATTGCCAGCTGAAAATGAGCACTAACTATGCATTTTTCCCAAAGAAAACCATTTCACCTACTCAGAATTATATATTAAGCCAAGAATTTTTTATTCCAAATATACAAAAGAATAAGTGATCATTTCTTTGGGAGTTGTAACTTTGGATTTTAGACTTCTGTCCGTGTAATACTTCAAATGTGGCACAGCATTTATGTGATTTTTGGGTGGGTATTGAATATATGAGCTTTGATGATAAAGTAGGCCCCACCTATTTTAATATGTGTTGGGCTTTCTGCGTACACATGAAACATTACTAAATAATTCCTACTGTGTGTTTTAAAAAATCAGCACAGTTCAATGTTTCCCTAATTCTCTGAGTCTGGGAAATATAAATAATCATTTTATGTCTCTGGTAGACACTGAATTACATAGTAAATTATATCAAGCCTGGGAAAACTCCATTTTTAAAAAAACTCACATATTCGTTTTATATGAAGAATCTAAGATATGAATTAACTCAAATGATATTTAAAGTTTTGACTAAAATTAACTGTAGCACTTAAAATGATTCTTACTATTTTAGGGAAAAAGCTCTGGAGACCATTTAAAAAAAAAGATTATATTGAAGAAGAGAAAGGCAGAGAGAAGGAGAGAGATAATTAATAGGATATTCTAGAGATGAATAACTAAATGAAAATATACAGATCTGTCAGAGCCTAAAGCAGTCAGAATAATATTAATCAAATCTTACTGACTCTTAATTGGAATAATTAGGCAACATTCTTAGCCTGCTTGATCATGTTGGCATTTTAATTAAACTTTCTTAGATCCCAGAGAAAACAATAGTTTTTTTGTTGGAACTCTTTTTGTGCAACTGTTACCAAAAATACTTTTGAAGGTAGTAACCAAGTAGTATAATTGGGGTCTTTATGTATAGTAACAAGGCAGAACATGTTGCCATAGATTCAAAACTTTGGCTTTTCAAAAAGTTGTCTATAAATCTGCAGCTACAAGAAACCCGAACAATGAGATGTGGATTTAATTAGAACAAATGTTCCACATTTTCAGAGATAATGCTATGGTTATTCTTCTATAGCATGTACCTAATAGAACAGTTCTGGTCTAGTGGAATAAAGATTTTCACTAAATAAATAGATGACAATTTAATATATACTTATATAGCATACTGGGTGCCAAAGGCAATGTTCTTAGTGCTTGAGAAATATTAACTCATTTAATCTTCATAACCACCTTCTAATATTGGTACTATTTTTCTTCCCATTTTAATGATGAGGACACAAAGGCACAGAGAGGTTAAATAATTTGTCCTAGATTGTATAGCTAACTAGCTGCAGAGTGAAGATATAAACTAGGTAATCTGATTTCAGCGTCTGTGTGTTCACCCCCTACACCAAGCCTCCTCACACTCCTCTAAAAGCCTTTCTCAGCCTCAGTATCTGACTCAGCGGTATACATACATCATCTCTTTTCATCCCTAGAATAATTCTGCAAAGTAAATATTATTATCATCATTTTACAGACAGAAAATGAGGCACAAAGAAATCAAACAATTTCAAGTTTACACTATTAGGGGAAAGGATGTAAACCCATTTCTATTTGGCTCTAATGTGTATGTTTTTTCCAACTTCTTTCCAATGTACTAAAGTGGTTTTTAAAGATTCAGGCATTTCATTTGGCTACCTTACATTTTTAATAAAATTAAGATACTGTATCAGATCAATCAAAATTTATCTTATTGTAGAAGGTTATTCACTCCTGTACCAAATATTTACTGAACATCCTTTAGGGACATATCAGAGGTTTTCTTTTTTTTTTATTTCAGAATATTACGGGGCTACAAATGTTTTGGTTACATGAATTGCTTTTGGACAGTTTGAGTCAAAGTTATAAGTGTACACTATCACCCAGATAGTGTACATTGTATCTATTAGGTGTAAGTTTACCCAACATCTCCTCCCCTATCCCACCTGCTTGATTTCCATTGAGTTTTACTACCATGTGCCACATGAGTGTTGATCAATTAGTTACAATTTAATAGTGAGTACAGGTGGGGTTTGTTTTTCCATTCTTGCAGACATACCTGAGTTTTATGGGGCCAGAAACTTATATAATATCGAGACCTTTTTTAGGATAAAGAATACAAGTTATACATGTAAAATTAGTTCTGTAAGTTAACTACTCATTATGAATGAAAAAAATCCAACAAATTATGACACCATCATACTGTTATGCAGTCTACCACCCTTATCTTCATATTATCATGCTGGTTGAGTTTGCACAGTGGGTGAAAGCTATTTCACCGTAAAGTTAGCAACAGCTTAATTGCAAATAGCTAGAGCCTTCCTAGCCTTTTGAAATAGACCTGTGCAAGTGAGGGGTCATGAAGAAAGCTTCATCAGCTTTCAGTAAATCCAGATTTGCAGTAAATCTTCTGGCAAGCACTCACTCTGTTCTAGGCAATGTTCTGCCCCTTAAGCAATGGTGAACTTGTCAGCCTAAAACAATATTAGACCAGCAGCAGGAGTATGTGTGTATAGTGGGGGTAGGAATGTAGGTAGCAAGAGGGAGAAAACTCTGTACTTCATTTTTGATTCTTCAATGTGGAAAAATTAGAGAAAATCCATAATTGTACTGTTCGCCTACACCTGCCATCTGCTCCCCGCCGTTGCAAAGAACATTGATAGGTAGAAGCCCTGCCTAAGAATTTGATGTAGACCAAGATAGAAGAACAAATTTCCAACCTTCTCTTGAGGCTTTCTAGAATTAAGAATGGCGAACAAAAGTAAAGGAGAAGTCATTGTAAAAGTCTCAATTTCTTTCTTTTTTAAAATTTTATTTGTTTAAATTGACAAATAATAATTGCACATTATTCATGGGGTAAATGGTGATGTTTTGATACATATAATGGATGGTGATCAGATCGGGTAATTAGCATGTCCATCATCTCAAACATTTATCATTTCTTTGTGTTGGGAACATCCAATATCTTCCTTCTAGCTATGAACACTTCATTTCAGCTGGAGAAGGAAAAAGAAAAAATGAAAACTGAAAGTCTCTGCGTAATGATTGAAAATGTTATCTCCATTCTGGGCTGGGAAGCCTTTAGAGATTCACTTGTAAGTAATTCTTGTTTTTAATATGTACTGATTGATTTGTTTACTTGCTTTATAGAGTACAGAAAGTCATAAAATGAAGAACAAAATGAAAGTCCTCTTTTTCCTATAGTCATTTCCATCTCCCCTCAGTAAGTATTTGCATTGGCCATAGGAAACCAGAGACTTTAGGGAGAAAGAAGAGTTATTCTCTCACCTCATACTGGTCCAGAGACAGGAAAGAGAGCAAGACCTGTTCTGTCAAAGGGAGCACTAGATTGTTCTGCAAATTCTCCAACAAGGGATTCTCGCAGTAGAGAAGCAGATCTCTGGGTTAGGGGCATATGGGATCGCTTATCTTTTCTCCTCTTACGTGTGCAGAGCCTGAGGCACAAGTCCAAATAGAGGCCCAAATACCATTTGTCTAATTATTTGAAAGTTGTAAATCAAATAACAAATCATTAAATAAAAATGTCGTTATTTCCTATCTTGAAAAAATGTGCCTTCATAATGACAAAATGGAAAAATATGTGTAAAGCTATGACTTTCAGATGACTGAAAGTTAGCCAAAAGTATCAAAGATGACTGATTTTATTATTTCTGCAGATGGCTGGAGGTTCTGTTGATGGATCAAAGATTTATGGATAAATAATAAACACATCCATAATTTATAAATTATATATTTATTTTATAAAATTGATTTGTCTTGCTTGCATTTCAGCAAAATCACTAATTATATTGTTGTAATCAAAATTTCACATAATTTGTATTCTCTTGGAAAGAATGATTTAAAGGAGGGAATGGCAAATATCTCAAAGAGCAGGTACTAAATATTTTAGGTTTTTTCAACTATATTTTCTCTGTCACAAAGGCTCAATTCTGCCATTATAGTGCTAAAGCTACTGTAGACAATATATAAACAAATGGATGTGGCTGTGTTCTAATAAAACTTTATTTACACATGCCATAATGTATTGATACCAATCTAAAGGATTTAAAAATAAAATGAAATTTCATTCTAGTACAAAATCAAATATATTTCATCAAAACTGTAAAGTAAAACAAATATTAAAAGAAAAACTTAGTAGTTTTTCTATGTATAGTTACTTCTTAAAATATTAAAATTATCCTTTAAAATTAAAAGAAAAAATCAAATTATATTCACTAAATTATAATCAATGATATCAAATTTATAAAAACAAATTATTTAAATGAAGCTAAAGTTTTAATCTTTCAAAATTTAATTACATTTTATTAAATATTTTTATGTTAAATATATGTTTATCTTCAATTCTGGCATTCTATGTCCACCTAGTTGCCAATGTAAAGAATTAGTAACACCCTTTATGAATGTTACATCTAGACCTGCACTTATACAAATTTAAGTGTATCATGATTGTTTAATATTGCAGAATGATCTTTACCCACCATTTGCAACAGTTGCAAAAACTGAGCCAATTCAGGAGTACCTTAGGAACTATGAATTGAATCTCAAGGAGAAGCAAGGAAACAGATAAATGTCATAAACTATACTTTACAATGTCTATTGCATTCATGCTATGGAAGGGAAGAAATTTCCAAGTTAATTCATATTTTCTTCTGCTGAATTTCTTCTTTTTAAATGATCTGCTTACTCTGAATTCCTGTCTGTCTCCAATGTTGGCAGTGGCACAACCCAAACGCCTATGGCATTTAAACACAATTATTTTTTTATTTAGATAATATAGGTCAAGAAAGAACATAAGCGTTTGAGGTTTGCATGGTGTTAGTCACAAAGGTGATGATTAGTGAATTACATAGCACCTTGCTTATACTGAGAACCAGTTTCTGAATGATAGGCATTCATTTTTTTTTAGGAGATAAATAATATATTTACTGAGGTAAAATTTGAGTTTGAATAATTTTTGTAGATAATGCTTTTCTATCCAAAATCTCTTTATAAAAAATTGTGGCATAATTTAGTATAATAAAATATACAGATTTTAGGTGTACAGTTAAGTGAGTTTTGACTAATGTCTGTGCACATTTAACTGCCACCTCAATCAAGACATTGAACATTCCATCAGTGCAAAATGTCTTATTGGTCCCTTTCTAGTCAATCCTTACTACCAACCAGAGACAACCACTCTTCCAATTTTTATTGCCATAGTTTGATTTTGTCTGTTTTAGTACTTCATATAAATGAAATCATATGATGTGTACTATTTTATGTCTAGTTTTGTTTGCTCAATGTAATGCTTTTGAGCTTAATCCATTTTAATTTTGTGTAGCTTGTAGTTGTTTCTAGTTTGCTGAATACAAATATTTACATATATTTATATTTAAAATATCTATTATAATATATACTTATTATAATATGTATTTATTTATCCCTCCTCTTGTCGATGGTCATTTTGTTGTTTCCACCTATGGCTATTATGAATAAAACTTATCCTTATACAATTCTTTGTCTGGACATATGTTTTTATTTCCCTTTGATAAATACCTTGGTGTGGAATTATTAGGTCATAGAATAGGAGTGTGTTTAACTTTATTAAGAAACTTCCAAACAGTTTTCCAAAGTGGTCGTACCATTTTGCTTGAGAGTTCCCATTGCTCTTCATCTTTGTCAGCACTTGGAATTTCAATCTTTTTTAAATTTTGGCCATCCTCCTGGGTATAAAGTAATATTTTATTTTGGCTTTAATGTTTATTTCCATAATGATTATTGACATTGAGCACCTTTTCACGTTTTTTCGTCATTTGTAGATCTTCTTTTGTGACTTATTCGTTCATGTCTTTTGCCCATTTGAAAACAATTAGGTTATTTGTTTTTTATTATTGACTTGTAGGAATTCTTTATATATTTTGTTTACAAATCCTTTGTCTGCTGTATGTATAATGCATATTCTCTACCACTCTGTGACTTGCCTTTTTATTTTCTAAATAATATCTGATGATTAAGAGAGCTTTTAAATTTTCATGACCTATGTGTTCTTTTAAACATTGTCATGAGGATAAGTTTATGCTATGAGGGGTTCCTGAAAACTGCTGGGCCCAGGTTAGCAATCCCTCCTGCCCAAGTTTAAGCCTGTACTGTCTCTTTTATTTATTGACGATGGCTCCCAAAGGAAATTTGTTATACTGTTGGAAATTTTTCAAACCCTTGTTCTCTCTACTATGTGCTCTTCACACTAATTCTAAAGGGCCATTTTACACTTGAGCCTTGAACAACATGAGTTTAAACCGCACAGGTCCACATATGCAGATTTTGTTCCGCTTCTGCCACCTCTGAAACAGTAAAACTAACCTCTCCTCTTCCTCCTCCTCTTCAGCCTACTCAGTGTGAAGACGACCAGGATGAAGACCTTTATTATGATCCACTACCACTTAAGGAATATTAAATATATTTTCTTTTTCTTACAATTTTCTTAACAGCATTTTTTTCCTCTAGCTTATTGTAAGAACATAATACATGATACATATAATGTACAAAATATGTATTAATTGACTTTATTTTATCTGTAAACAGTAGGCTATCAGTAGTTAAGTTTTCAGAAAGTTAAATTATACACAGATTTTCAACTGCACAGGGGTCAGGGCCCTGAATTCCTGCATTGTTCAAGGGTCAACTGTGTTTGATTTGCCAAACATGAATGTGGAAGAAGATAGAGTCTTTATTGCTGTGATTTCTCTTTAAAGATATCACATGTGTGGGTAAGGCAAGTTACTTCAGGCCTCATATGTGGAGTCTCATTTCTTTAGAATGAACCTGCAGTATGTTTTGGGTCCTCATATCCGAGTCCTTTAAATTAAATAAATAGTTTCTTAGCCTTCTCTGGAGCTGTTCTCTCCAGAAGGGTAGGCATGAGTCTAAGAGACAGGCCAGAGTAAGTTGAGGTAGATACTTCACTGTCCTCTCCAGCACCTTTTATCCCTAAAGAACTTGCTAGAGGATTTGGTCCCTGTGCTTCGGGCACACTGGCTGCAAGTTCTTTGGACAGGCCCAGACGCATCTGAGATCCAAAGCGGGGATCAGTTTTATATTTAAGACCAGTAAGTATGAGTTGTGCAAGTAAATAGGTAAGAATTAAAACACTTAGAACAAATCCTTGACCTCTTCTACCACTTGCTTTCACACACTGACCTCACTGGATTTCTCCTTGTTTTTCAACATGCCATCATTTCTCCCACCTCAAGATATTTTGCACTTTTTTTTTTCTTCTTTTCTAAAATTTCCTCCCTCTTCTCTTTACTTGACTAACTAGAACTGTTCCAGAAGTTACAAACAATTGCCTTTGGTTTTTATTTCAATTTACGTAAAACTGATATCAGTGCTGTTGACATAGTAATGTAGTTTATGAGAAGTGACATTTTACTAGGCTTTATCATACTGCCCAGTAATTGGCTCTTTAATTGTCTAACTCCCCTGAAAAATGACTCAAGACCAGATACTGTGTTTTGTTCACTAGTAAATCCCATCACTTAGCACCTTGTTGTGATTGAATAGAGGCCTTGAATTAAGCTTCCGCCATGACAGTGGCACTCCTGCCTCAGGAAACTATAGCTCCACAGTCATTTCACGTGCCTGCTTACTGTAGTGTTCACCTCTGCGCTGGAACTCATAACCAGGACTAGACTCAGGCTCTAAAGGAATCCCTCCTTCCATCTCCCAGGATGCCTGAAAGTCCCAGTATCTTTTTCATTCCTTAGGGATTTAGGGCACTATCATTTTGGGGATAGATGCCAACTGAACAAGATGTCCAGGCTGGTTCACATTATAATATACTCTTGAGAATAGAAGAAGAGGAAGGAACACTGATATTAATAGAGCTCCGAGTGTTGCCAGCCACCATCCAGGAGCTTTACCTAACTAGTTTCATTCATAATAGGTGGTAGGACATTCAGTTTAGATGAGGAGAAAGGCATAGAAATATTGAAAATATAAGTAGTAATTAAAAGTGTGCACTCTGGAATCAGAAGATTAGGGTTCAAATCTTTGCCCACAACATGTAAGCTGAATGAGCATAGGCAATCTGCTTAAAAATTCTCTGAGTCTCAGTTTTCTCATCTGTAAAATAGGACTAATAATAATAATAATAATTGTATTAGTCTGTTTGGGTTATGATAACAACAAGTAACATAGACTGGGTTGCTCATAAACAATAGAAATTTATTTCTCACAGTTCTGGACAATGGGAAGTCCAAAATTGAAGCCCTAGTAGATTCAGTGTCTGGGGAGAGCTTGCTTTTTGGTTCATAGATGGTGTCTTCTCATGGTGTCCTCACATGATGGAAGAGGGAAAGTTCTCTTTGGCCTCTTGTATCAGGGCACTCTCATCCCAATCATGAGGGCTCCACTCCCAAGACCTAATCACCTCTCTAAGGTCCCCATTTTGGTGTTAATATTTCAACATATGATTTTGGGGAAACACAAACATGAAAATCATAGCAATTGGTTGTTGGGTGATGTGTGATTTAAAAGAGTAAAAGATACTAATTATAGTGCCTAGTGTACGATAAGAGTTCATTAAACATTAGCTATCACTATTATTATTAATATTGAGGCTGATATTAAAGATGAAACCTTTGAGGCATGAAAGCTCTAAATTTAGACGAGATCGGGCACGTTTAGGCTGGTATGGCCGTAGACGAAAGCTCTAAATTTAGATGAGAGGAATGCTGGACAGTAGAAGGGAGGTTTGGCAAGGTTGAAGTCTCTCAAATAATCTTGGGTCCCCAAACATTATCACGAGGTGTGTGTTTTAAAGGGAGTTGTATGAATGAGGTATTCTGAAATTTGGGAAAGGGAGGGGTGGAGTAAAGGAAGTAACTTATCTTATTTCTATTGTGTGTAGCTCTTTGACCTCTAATCCCTTTTAGGGGGTTTATTAGGCAAAGTTTCAGAAACTAATAAGCAGGAAGGATTGCTGACATTCATCTTTCTGCTCTACCTTCCTGAGAACTTCCGACAGGCCATTGCCCTGTGTGTGCACCACACCACCCCACTCTTACCTGGGTGCTACTGTGGGAGGGTTCTGATGTGTTGTACTGGGGCCAAGTAAACCTGCTGAAACTCCGACATGTGCTGCCAGGAGACTGTGACCTCTCTTGGGAGGACAAAAAGTGGTCTTCACGCTTTTTGCTTCTCTTCCTGCATCTTCGGCCAGTTCACAAGTGGAGGGGGAGCTGTAACCCCTCTGTTCCCCCAACCTGCGATTGTCAGAGCATGACAAGCAGTGTGGGCATTCTGCAACACAGAGCAGGATTATAAAACTTTATCAGGCAGATAAGGGGAAAAAAGGTTTCACATCACACAAACCAGAAAAGGCCGAGGTAAAACTTGCCTGGCACAGATAATGGCATGTTGTTGCTCATCTAAACATCTTAGATATTTGGGAAAAATGAACACAGGCATGCAAGCTCCCACATGCATAAAAGGAAATTCCATTCTTCATTAGCTGTGTTTTCTAGCTTTTATCTCTCATTTTACTCCAGATTCCTTTATTCTCATAGCTCTGCTTTCCAGCAACCAATTAATATTTTCTCTGATAAATGTTCCTTTTTAAGGGTAATCTATCTTTGATGTTAAGTTCAACATTCTTCTTCTAACTTCTAAGAGAATAGGAGATACATAAAAGTAAAGAATAGGGGAGAAAAATATAATGTGTTACTTTCCTGGATCCTGAAATATCAGCTCCAACAAGTTGGATTTAAACACTTGCATTTTTTTCTGTCTTATTCATGACAGTACTCTTATGAAGTCAGTTAGGATTTTAATGTATGTCCACATAGGGTAAAATAGAAGGGATAAAATTTGGAATCCATATTCATACCTGATTTTACCTAGAGAATGATGAACTTTTAGTTATGCTCAGTGTTGTTCAAGAGAATTTAAATAACAAATGTAAAAGATACCTAAGAGGATACAGCATAAAGTCTAGTGTTGTGTTATTAACATTAGAGCAGGTTGCAGAGGAAACGGTGGGATATAATACATCTATAGTTTTAAAAACTTATGGTTTTGTTAGTTTTTGAAGATTGAATATGATATCTTTATATTTCAGCTTCTAATTCTTAAAAGAATTATTAAAAACAATTTCCAAAATAATTCTGAGATTTTCTCTTTTTTTAAAAAAAAATACATTTATTGTTTTGCTTGGTTTCCCCTACAAAGCACATACTGATAGCTACTTTACTACGCTGTATTTTGAAGATGTTGGCTAAGATGAAGATGCATAACTTAGTTCTAGGTGGCTCATTGTGAGAGTTTTGTTGTGTTTCATCATTAGAGATAATAATGATTCTACCTAGTTCACCACTTCATGCATTACAGAACATGGTGGCATTCATTCTGTCATTTAATGATATACTACAGAGTTGTAACTATTTTGTAAAAATCTATGCTCTTCCTTGCTTTTCATTAATACTTCTGAAATTAATTTTTCAGCTTTCACATACACGTATGACATTAGAAAACTGTGGAGTTAGATACATTTGCCAGCCTGTGGGACAATCCAAACATGTCCAATGATCTGGGCACAGGAGTGTTCGGTGGTTTCAGGACATAATTGATCATTTGCTTTTCAGCAGATTTCTGATGCTTACAGATGTTCTCAAAGGATTTAAGGATAAAATTCCCACAATATTGACTTGAATAATGTTAGTCTCATGTATGATCTGGCAGCTGTGAGGCTATTCTCACACTCTAAAAATTTGATCCAGGTGTTTATATATTTTCAAGCTAAAAAGGAAAAAAAAACAAAAAACTAGGCCTTCTTGTCTTCTCATTCACTCCTTTGACTTTCCATTTTGTGAGCCCAAATTGAATTCTGTTTTTACATCTTTAATGATATAAGCATTCAGGGCACAATGAAAAATAAAGGACTTATTACTTCATAATATGTTTGGAATTGTGCATAATTGCATTTAGTTGATTAGTTGGCTATAGTAATCACAGGACCATAGAGTGGATGAAATTAGAAATGGAAAAGACCCATTGGGTATCATTATCTTTCTTCCTGTCAAGGCAAGATTGTTCTCTGAAATGCAGTGTGTGTGTGTGTGTCTTAGAATTCTCTCTTAGCTATATAAATACACAATTTGATACACTTGTTTAGATAGAAATAGTTCCAGTTACAGAAGATTATTTTTTTCAAGTTGAAAGAGGTGAAAATGTTTTATTTTTTAAAAGAGTTTGTTAACATGACTTACATCTTCAGATATTTCATGTTTGTGACCCTCCATTGGTACTATTGTCCTGCACTCTGCTCATGTAGGGAGCAGGCCTATGCATAGCTCCCAGGTTTAGGTATATCAAGACAGTGAGATAGCCTCTCTGTTTATCAGTCTCTGACCCCACTTGTTGTACCTGAGTGCCACTGTCTGAATCAAAATGCTCCCTTCAGGTCAAGGCCAGCTATAAATTTGTGGGGTCTGGCGCAAAATGAAAATGCAAGGCCCTTTGCTGAAAAGCTGGAAAAAAAGTGTTAAAGGTGCCTAAATATAGTTTTCTCCTGTCTCCTTTATGGAGTTTTTAATTTGCCATTTCATGCTATTCTAAGTAAAAAAAAAAATGAAAATTTTAAATTAGCATAGATTTTACCATTTGTCTTTATGTTGTCAATGCCAATTTTAAATGTAACTATAAGAGCATTTAATGCATATGTATAATCACCAAAATTACATAATTTGTGTATCATGGCTCATACATGTGTATCAGCAAAGGGAGTTGGACAATGAAAGGAAGAACAGAGTTGATCCCATGAGATAGTTTGGGTTGAGAGTTCAGTCTATGAGCCCAGTGAGACACCCACATGGACTTCTAGAATTAACTATGGAAAACTTTGCAGGAAGCAGGAAATCTCACAGGAATGGATGGGTCTAAAATTAGGAAATTTGGGTCATCTGTTAGTATCATTTTTTACCCATGGGATGGTGAACACTAAGGTAATTTGAGATAAGTATAAAGTGAAAAAATGAGATAATAATAGTTTCCTTTTATTTCTCTATAGATTCATCACCAAAGTGTACATGAGAGACACCACAGTTCAGTCTTGCTCGCATTTTTGTATGCCTTGTGAATCTATTCTTTAATAGCTTTATCGAGGTCTAATTTACATGTCACAAAATTCCCCCATTATAACTGTGCGATTCAGTGATTTTTAGTAAATTTATACAGTTGTGTAGCCAGTACCACAATCCAGCTTTTGAAGCTTTTCATCAACCTAAATTGTTCCCTTGTGTCTATTTGCAGGAAATCACCTTCCCCAACCCCAACCCCAAGCAACCGTTGATCTGTTTTCTGTCTCTACGAATTTGCTTTTCTGAAAACTCCATGTAAATAATACAATATGTGTAGTCCTTTGTGCCTAGCTTCTTTCACTAAGCATAATGTTTTGGAGGCTCATCCATGTTGTGGTATGTAAAAGTAATCCATTCCTGTCTATTACTGACCAATATCCCATGGTCACATCTTGTTTATCTTTTCACCATGTGATGGATGTTTGGGTTGTTTCCAGTTTGGGGCTATTACGAATAATGCTACCATGATCATTCACATCTTTGTGTAGACATAAGTTTTCATCTCTCTCAAGTGAATACCTAGGAATGGAATTGCTGGTTTGTAGGGTAAGTTTATGTTTAAGTTTCTAAGAAATTGCCATATTGTTTTCCAAAGTTTCAAGCTGTTCTCCCAACGGCAAAGGTAGGAGATCCAGTTTTTCCATATCCTGGCCATTATATGGTATTGTCAGTCTTTCAATTATAACCATTCTAGTTGTTGTGTATTAATATCCATTTTGATTTTAATTTGCTTTTCCCTGATGATTATTGATGCTGAACATCTTTTCATGTGCTTGTTGGCCATGTTAACATCTTTCTTTATGTCTATCCAAATCTTTTGCCCTTTTTTAAAAATTAGGTTGTTTAGTATCTTCACTGAATTACAATGATTTTTTTTTTAGCATGGGTACAAGTCTGTGTTGTAAATATTTTATCTTAGTGCCTTGCCTTTTCATTATCAAATTGCATATTTTGAAGAGCAAAGATTTTAATTTTGATGAAATTTATCCAAAATATCCAATTTATTAGCTTTTCATTTTATGAATTCTGCTTTTAGTGTCATATCTAAGAAATATTTGTTTAATCCAATGTCATAGGATTACCTTCTATATTTTTCTTTATAAGCTTAATAGCTTTAGCTTTGATATTTAAGTCTGTTATCCATTTTGAGTTATTTTAATAGGTGATATAGGGTATGAATCAAAGTTTATATTTTTGACATGACAATCCAAATTGTCTTGGCACTTTTCTTTACCCAAAGATGACGAGACATTGACATCTTTGCCAAAAATCAATTGACAATAAATGTGAGGGTTTTATTCTTCTTATATTATATTTAATCTCCTTTCTTCTATATCAAGAATTCTGGTCTCAAAAACAAAAGCAATGACAGAATATCCCGTAACTACACATGTGCTTATCCCACATTATACACAGTGATTTCAGAATCACAAGACTAATATTACCAGCACCAATACAATTTTTCTATTGTAGGAGAGAAAAAGCAATATTTTTCCCTCACCCATCAGAAGGTTCATGGCTGACACCCTTCTAACAAAAGACAGATTAACAAGAGAAAAGCATAAAAATTTATTTAACCAAAGTTTTACATTACATGAGAGGCTTGAGAAATAAAGACCTAAAGACCCCAGGAAAATGAATATGGATAATGGATACTTGTATAGAAGTGTGATTGGAAGACAAAAGGGTACAATCTAATGGTAATGGACTGGGGAACTTAGCAAGACCTATTTGTTCAGATTCTTCTTGGCCTCTGAGTATAGGGCACGACCCATCTGGAATGAGGGTCTTGTGATATATTTTCAGGGGGGATAGTTTAGAGGATTTTTTTATGGTCTCAGGGGAGAAAGGTAGGAGAAGGTCAGAGAAAGAGAAAGAGAAGATCACAGAGACCTATTTTCTTCTGCAGTTTTCTAAATTTCCTTCAGCTTAAAATATTTAGTATGCCAAGGTGCCATATTTTGGGAGTAGTATTTCCTGTACCCCATTACCGTTTACTTTTAAAAGTGATGCCCTGAAAATCTGACTGGAAGCTTGGGTAAGAACGGAGTTTCTCAGGCAGGAGCTTTGTTGTGGTGTGATGTGGCTGGGCTGTTACAAGGAACCCCAAATGCCATTATCTGTGATCTTTCTTCTTCTGTTTTCAGTTTCCCCATAAAGGGACTTTGCAACCTTTAGCCAGAACACAGTTCTGGAAGCCAAGAGAAGAAAAAGCCTGCACCATAAATACATTTCCATGTTTCCTCCCTTGTCATGCTTCACCTCCTTCTTAATTAGCCTCACGTCCCTGAGTCCTATGTCTCTCTCTGAAATTTTTTCATAGAATAAACAGCCATTCTTTGGTTATAGAAAAAAAAACATAATTCCTCTACTGCTTCATAGAGTTGAAAGAGGTGTGCTGGAGCCAGTTTGAACCAGTTCTCTAGAAGACATGATGTGTTCATGTCTTCCCAATTCTGTGTTCAGTAACATGTTGGTAGCTTGAAATTGACTGTGGTGGGAATATTTACACCACAGAAACTGGCAAACAGGGCTTTTTATTGGGGAGGGAAGTGGGAAGCTGGTTACCAGCACCCTGCTGGATTTTGATGCTTATGAGATACATTTTCAATAAATCCTTCAGTTTTCAGCCCTACCTGCAATCTCATCTTTAAATTTTAGAATCCTAAGGGCTCAGTTAGCTTGCCAGCTTGCTTCTGGGCTATTTCCCATTGGCAGCTTTGGTTTTGTTTTTCTCTGTTTTGCTAAATCTGTTACTACTTGTTCAGTAGCTTTTCATCTTCTCAAAATCTGTTGCTCTTCCCATTCTCTTTGACCTTGTCAATTTATTCTTACATTTTTGTTTTAATGGAGTGGTAGAAAGAAGTGTGGGTTGAACACAAAGTAAATGAGTATTCATTTCACCATATTTAATTTTAAGTACCCTTTAGTTTAAAAAAGTTCTCTTGGCCTCTCTATGCATATGAAAATATATACAGATGCTCTGTCCCATCTTTTTGCTCCTTCAGCTCTACTTTATATATATTAAAAATGGGTTTAAAAATAGCTATTTGTGTCTTACTGAAGAACATTGTGAAGAATGATGTAATAAAATGGGCTTCTCATGCTTAAAAGAATAAAACATAACATGCTAACTAACAGGATGTACTCCAACATGTTAAATGTTAATTACCTCTGGGAGTGGGGCTCCTATTTTCTTATTTTTGCTTCTCTAGTCTTTCCAGTGTATCTACAATTATTCTGCATGACTTAAGAAATAAGAAAAAAAGTAAAATTTATGTTAAATTGAATAAAAATCACAGACAAAAGAAACCCAAAAGTATTCAGATAAAATGATTCAGAATTCTTAAATTTACTGAGTTGAGAAAGGCAGGTGTAACGTCAGCACGTAATCTAATTCTAATGTCTAATTCCTAGTCATGTTGTGTATTTCTGGCATATCATTCCCCAAACATATATACTATTTGGGGTTTCTAAAAGTAGAATTTTTAGTACATAGATTGTGTTGAGAAGTGGCAAGCTGCAAACTGTTGTCCCTTTCATTTTCACGTTTCTCTGTGTAAATTGAGGAAGACATTGCTCTGCCTCGCCAAGTGAGATATTCTATAAATGTTGAGCACACACACATACAATAAGACAAAGGCATCCATTTATCATTATATCCTCCTGGGGTGGCAATACCACTATCCTTTCTTATTTGTAAAAGTGTGGACTTTTGAAATTCAGGACCTTGCTTCTTATCCTGAAGGAAAACTAGGGGAAAAAATTAAAAGGACTCTCTAATTTCATGTTAATTTCAATTCTTTAGCCCTTGTCTCTCCCAGGAATGCCCAATGTTTTGATTGGAGTAGACTTGTTGAGCATTCCCTATTGACTACTGTTCAGCCAATGGCCACCCCTGAAAGCATTCTGCTTACTTGTTAGTGTTAGAAGCACCGAATTAGAGAACATTTGGACTGATCAGGGAATGAGTTCCAGAGTACATTTTGAGTGAATTTGAATGCCTTCGAATTCTGCTGAAGATATAAAACCCAGACATAGAAACAGGCAGGATTTATAGAGATTAAGGAATATGGATCTACATGCCAGCTGTTCCCAGGGGCCCATCTCTGAGACCCCCATCTCCAGAGGACAAGTTGCTGACAATCTTTGTTGGCTATACTCCTGAGGCCAGCTGCTCAGACCATCAACTAGCACTGGGTAGCACTGGCAGGAAGAGTGTTTAGAAAAATGTGGACAGTTTGCTAAGGACTTCAAAAGCAAGGATCTTGACACATGGTAATATTCTTGGTTAAAAGTAATAAATCTCTTGTTTAAGTAAGAAGTGGTTGGGATGGTTAATTTGGTCTCAGCACATTTCTAAGGAGAGAAAAAAAATTCACTGGGTCTCTAGGAGCAGGACTAGGCAAAATTCCACGTGCTAAGCTTAGGATCTAAGCCCTTAGTGGCCCAGCAAGAGAAGGCAGGGAGACTTGTGTGATTAAACAGAGGACCTCCAGGCTCTGAACTGAAACATGAAGCTTATTAGAATCACAGCTAACATGGGTGTGCTTGGCCTCGAACAGGCTGACAATGCCCACTTGGCTGTGGTTGTTATTATAAAAGATGTCATCGATATCAAGGCTTTGTGTTATGCCAATGAGCAGCTATCTTCTGCCATTTTGATATCTGAGAGGTCCCTTTAATGGGTCCCAATCTTAATCTTTTCTTTTTTCTCTGAGCTTTTAATATTTTCTCAAAAGTCAATCTTAATTGAGCTTCTTAATCAGGCTAGCTTCTCTTCTTTGAAATTACTTCCCTTTGACAATATCTTAACAGTAACTAAGGCATCCATGCAGAAAATTAGAAATGCATTGCCTGTTCCCTACACAGGACGCTGGGAATGGTGAGTGGGTACTATTGGCTGGAGCTTGAGGTTTTGTGAAGCAGGGGATGACTTCCACAAAGAAGAAGCCTTATTACAGTCTTTATATCACTCTTGGAATCCATCTCCCCTCCTCTTCCTTCCTTCTCCTTTTCCTCCTTCACCTCCTCCTCATCTTCTTCCTTCTCCTCAAATATTTAGTAAGAAGCTACTAGGCAAAAGGCTCTGTACTAAGTGTTAGAAGGAGATACACAAATTGGAGCAATACACTACTTCTATTCTAAAATAATACCCAAACTGCTGAAGGAGCTGTTAAGACATGGAAATTAAAGATTCAGGATTTGAAGTCAGAAAAACTGAATTCCAATCCTGCTCTTCTATTTCCTGGCTCTAAGTGTTTGGGAAAATTATATGCCCTTATTAAATCTCTATTTTCTGCATCTGTAAGATGGGGTTAATAATAATAATACCTTTCTCACATGGTTCTTTTTGGAAGATTAAATGACATACAATAATATACAATACATATTAAACACTTAAAATTGTTAGTTGTTTACAGGGGAGATAGGACCAAGATACAAATCATTTAAATAGTTTATATAAAATTAGCATATCAGTAAAAATGATGCAAATGAAATGGCTGCAAAGAATCAGTTATTTGAGAACATTTTAAAGAAGGTACACAGTAGCATAAATTCTATAAAATGGGTATCTCTTACTGCTCATAAAATTCAAAACTAAATTAAGTGTCTTAAAAGCTCTTCTAATGAGAATCAAAAATAATATGATGCTCCATTTTCTTATTTTTGACACCAAAACTCACTGTCACCTTTAATGCTGACATATTTGAAGTGGGTAAACAGACATGTGTCTGAGATAAAACGGATGCTGAGAAAGACATTAGAACCTGCGGAGAGTGAAACATCTCAGAAAGGTGATGCTGTTAGGCTGTCAGTAGCATACATGAGATAAGCAAAGAGCAGTCATGAAATGGCCTATGGAAAATGCCCTTCCTGTAAAATTGGGTGTTGAAATTGTATACATGATATCGCGATGCCTGGAACACTGGGGGTCAGAAGATTCAGATCACAATGAAAAACGGTGGCCCAGAGGAAAAATATGCTGTGTTTTCAGCCTTAAGCCAACTGGCTCTGATTCTACTCAGTTGCTCTCTTTCTTCCTTATTTAATTTAAAAATATTTTCTCTGTAGACTCTATGCTTTTGGAAGGAAAGGAAAATGCCCCATACTTCGTCATCTCTTCATGGAATGGTGCTGACCTTGAAGAACTCTTAGAATACAGTTGGCCCAAATTTCTTGTTTTACAAATGCCAAATATTAGACTTTCAATTAATGTATGTTTGTTGATTTCAGGGATTGAGAAGGGTATTTAGGAAAAAGAATATCTAGGAGATAGAAGATCTGATGTTCTCTGTTTTGACCCACAGAAGTCTGTTAGATGATTTGGTCTCCTAGGTAGATTATCTCAAGACAGAAAAAAATAATGTTGATTATTTGTTTAGGGATATCACATTTTTCACCGTTATATGAATGATTAAATTATATTATATGAATAATGAAATTATATAGTTCTAAATGTTCCCCATAACTGAAATTATTTAATTGTAATAATGCTCCAAAGTAGGTACCATCTCCATTTTATAGATAAGGAAATTGAGGCACAGTTTTCCAAGTGCTCACAGCTATTGAGTGTCAGAGCCTGAATTTGATATCCTGGAGTAGGGCACATGCTTATAACCTTGTAACAACTATACCTTATTGTTTTATGTCAAGAGAAAGAGTCTTTTGGGGGCTTGGTTATGTTTTTAAAAAAATTTAAGACAAAATAAATTTAACAGCATTTATTTGTATGTTAAAGGACTCATGAATTGGGCAACATTCAAAACTGGAAATGGTTCAGAAAGCTCCATCCACTTTAGCAGCATGAGGAGCAGGATTCTATAGGCTGAACGTGGAAGCAAAATAAAGAAATTACCCGATTAGCTGGAAATTAGATCTTAGAGCTGAAACGATTACATCAAGTTGATAGTCAAAATGATTATTCATGTTTGCATAGTGCTTTATAGTCTGCTCATTTCTTCATTCAAGAATCATTTATTTAGCATTCTCTATGCTCTATAATTAGTTACTAGTATTATAAATAGATAATAACTGTCATATTTAGAAAAGTTTCTATGTCCTAGAGTTTTCTTCTGAGATTATTTATACTCATCAGATTATTGCAACAACCTTCCCATTAGTTAATATTATCTGCATATTACAGGTAGTATAGTTGAGGCATAAAGAAATGAAGTATCTTCCTTAATGTCCCACAGTTGGTAACAACAGAGCTGATTCAAACCCAGGTGTTTATCAAGCTCTCAGATTCTGTGCTCCCAGGATAGCTGTCTTCCAGGGCTCATGGTCTAGAGGGAACAACAGTATAAAAGCAATTGTGCTATATGATGATAGGAATGAACATAGAGTCATGTGGAATATTTATTCTATAAATGTGCCACATGCTTTATTCACAACACTGCAAATTCCTATGGTTTTGCAAGCTACTGTAATTTCTCCCTAACGTTGTTTCTCTCTCTCCTTCACTCTGTCTCTCTTTATCTCTTTCTTAGTTTTTGATGGAGGAAACTGGAATTTAAAGTAGGTTTAAGTGACTTAATAAAAATGATCAGATTGGTAAGTGACAGAACTACGATTAGAATACAAGGTTGTCACATATGAAAAACTATACCTTCTTCTGCTTCTTGAAGTGCTCATCATCTGTTAGGTGCTACAAGATGGTGGGAAGAATTTACCTCACCTGCCTGGGAGAGTTCTGGCTGACAAGGTAGCACTTGGACTGAAGTTTTGTTGGATGAGAAGTTTGCTAAGTGAATTAAAGGATGGAGGGCATCTTAAGTTGTAGAGACAGAATCTGCAAATACACCTAGGAGAGAAAAGCAGAGTCGATTTGGGGAAGAGAGAGTCATTTGCTATGGTTGCTGACATGTAGTGGCATGTCAAATGAGCTTTGATTTCCCATGATATTATAAATAAAGCCCTAGTTCAGAGAAGGAAAAAATGTTAACCCTAGGGAAATTAGATAGGATCTCATAGGAGTGATATTTGAAACTTGACGGATGTGTAAGAATTGGACAGATGCAGATGGAAAGGGAAAAGCATTGCACATGGCAGGAATAGCATTAGAAAAGGAATAAATAAATATTCAGTCTGCAAACAGGAATCATGAATAATTGTTCAATTTGACCAGACGTGGGGAAATAAGCCTAAGAAAGGATGCTCTGCTAGATCCAGGAAAGCTTTGACTTCCAGGCTAAGGAATTTTATTTTACTTGTTGGAACTACTGACAGAGAACCATGAACAAAACTGTGCTTTAAGAAGTTGGAAGTTGATATAGAATAACTTTATAACAGACTTTAATACAAACTATTGTTGGATTAACTTTGGTAAAAATCAACACTAAGACAAATAGCCAAACTTACTTTTGTATTGTGTTTTTCATTTTACAACAGGTAGCAGGTCAAGATTTATTTGATCCTTAAACAATTTTGGAGGCAGGTAGATGAGGAACCTTGAGAAACAATAAATTTTAGGAGATGTTCCCAAACCCACTCTGCTCATACATGGTTGTTCATATTTGACTCCAGACTTGCAATTTGCTGAGTATCCTTATGGTAGGTAAGCCCTGGTGTTATTACATTTCTTTGTTTTTTCCTTTATATCATCTTGTTCTTTTTCCCACAAGGAAACTGATGAAAGTCTGAGATATCTGTTTTAATGTGAAAAATAATAGCTAACATTATGATGCTTATACTTCCAACATAGTTCTAAATGATCCCTGTGAATGAAATGACTTAATTGTAACAACTCTCTGTAGTAGATAACATCTCCATTTTATAGACAAAGAAATTGAGACATAGTTTGCCCCCAAGTACTTATAGCTGTTGAGTGATAGAACCTGGATTTGAACTTAGGGAGAAGGGCACATGTTTGTAACCTGTAACCACAACACCCTACTGTTTTGGTCAAGAGTAAGAGTCTTTGAGGAGCTTGGTTATGTTAGAAGAAAAACTTTAGACAAAATAAATTTAACAGTTTATTTGTTCATTAAAGGATTCATGAAAAAGGTTAAGAACTGGAAAAGGTTAAGAACTCTGATTTAGCACCATGAGCCATGGGATTATAGGAATAGGAAAGCAAAGTAAAGAAATTACTTGACTGGCTATAGGTAGATGGGTGCCTCATTTGGGTATGATTCTGTGGAATGTCCCCAGTTAGGGGTTAGTTATCTGTTTCTGATTGGTTAAGCTTAAGTTTCATTTACTGTCTACATTAAATTGGGTTTTGGTTTGTTTACATAGAAACCCAAGGCACTAAAGTCTCAATCTAATAGGCTGCCAATTAATTATTTTAACAGTTAATATAAATGCAAAATAAGTGGCATTTTTAAGACAACAGAATTATTTCTGGGCTTGACTGGATATCCATAACAATGCTTTGTAATAGCAATCACAATGCAAATCTATACAGTGATTTATGTGAAAGTAATAATTCAAATTTACAGGCTTCCCAGTGGCTGTCAAGACGATCTTTGTAGCATTCTAATCCCTTTATGAGCACCCTCCAGCTGACCTAGAGTTGTTCCTGTTTAGAGCAACTAGAGCAACTTAGGTCATCAATTCCAGGACTGACTCCCACAGTTCTTACAACTATCAGCAAGTGTCTTAAATTCCTCATTTATAAACTAAGGCAAGCAGAAATAATCTCTAAGAAACTTTCTGATCTTAAATAAGAACAATCAGTGTTCTCCTTTTCTTTGCTTTTTCTTCATATCATTACATCAAAAGGCACATCCACCCATTGACTTGCCAGATACTGGCATGATGTGTGATACATGCCAGATTCAGCATGTTGAACCATTTTCTTGGAGTGACTTATAAATCATGAACAGGTTACAAATTGTGAGGTCTTGGGGTCTTGGCTTGTCCATCAACAGAAAATTAAATTTTGCTGATGTAATACATTTGAGCCGCAGGTAAATGGTTGTCTATCTAATTTATGGGTTCTAAAGAGATTAAGGGAGGCATCAAAATGAGAAAGAGAATGACCAAGATGATTATTGGAAAATGGATTTGCAAAGATGTGGCAGAGCTGGAGAAACCTGGGAAAAGTAGTAGCTACCTTTTCTCTTAACCTACCTTCCTTCCTTCCTTCCTTCCTTCCTTTCCTTCCTTTCTCTCTCTGCATTAGCCAAGCCTTATCTTCTATTTCCCTCTAATCCTTTCTCCCCTCTTTGCCTGCCATATTCAATGAGAATCACAGAAATGCAAGGTTAAGTTCTTTGTAGATGTCAAGACAGTTAAAATAGGACCCAAGTTCTCAAGGAGCTTAAAATCTACTCATGGAAGGAAATTGCAATCCTCTGTTATATATAGGAAGCAGTTTCTAAGAGGTACAGCTTTCTGAATGAAGGTTATAGTCTAGGAAGTCAGAAGTCAGAAAAGATAATTTCTGCTTCTGTGGGTGTCCAAAAGAAAGACAGGTTGGTACTCCTGGGTTTTTATCTCAAGTGACTCCAACACAGGAAAACCACAGTCCCCACATTCCAAATGACCTTCCTTTCGCCTACTGATGTGAATACATAACCTCAATCCATACAGTAAACCTCCTTCCCACCCACAATTTGTTTAAAAACATCCAGATTTTGCCTAAATGGAAAATGGTGATGTTTTGTATTATTTGGAATATAGCTTCACAAAAAGGCAGAATGGGTGGGGCTTCAAGGTTTGCAGAGAATTAAAGAGCCAAAAATTTCACACCCTCTTCACACGTTGGATATTAGCTTTGAGTGTTTAGCAATTTAAGGAAGAGTCATGATTTGAGGCAAACCAATGGCTTTTGTTGTCAAATAAATCCCCATTCCACTCCTTTCTAGTTTGGAATTGAGCAAGTTGATTAACCCTCCATATCTAAATCTTTGAAAAGAAAATAAGACTTCGTGGCCTTTAGGATTATTGTGAAGAAGAGCTAAGTCAGCTTGGCAAAGTGGATAGGATAATGCCTGGTTGCCCTGGATTCCCTTCCTCCCACCTCCTAAATACACAGTTTCACTATGAAGGATCTGAAATGCTTCAACACAAACTGAAGTGATTGAAACTGTCCTAGGCCTGGGCATTGTGAACCCAAGTCCCATACATGGGAATGGCATGTCTGCAAGTCTACTTTTCTGATCTCTTCCTGTCCCTGAATCATCTGTAGTTTATCTATGAATTATGTGTTAATGAAGAGAGAAAGGAGAAGAGATGTAAACCTTGGAAAATAGACCCTGCTCTCTTGAGTGAATCTGACCTTGTAGTACAGCTCTCTAGAATCAGGCCGTGTTCTGGAATGTGAGGTCCAAGCTGAAGTGGGAAACTCAACTGCTAGAGCTGATTTGATCTAAGAAAATATGACTTTTTTTCCTACCTGTTGTTGGGACTCAGAACATGATACTCCAAACTACGGCACTTTGGAGTGCTGAGTACTTTGAACTGAAGAATATTAGCCAGCTGCAGAAGCAATGTCTTTCTGACCTTCTCCCACCCTCCTATCTCCTGCCCTACTTCCCCCCCACCCCCCAAATTAATTCACAGAAACCAAAATTTCTTTCTCTCAAGACAGGTCGTACAAACTAGAACTCCTCTTCCCCAAAACAAGCCATAAAACTTAGAAAAGTCACCTTTTCCCTTCTCCCTTCTCTCTGGAAGACCGTCATTTCAGAGGGGTCTTGTCCCATACTCAGGAGCAAGAAATGCTACATAGAGAGGCCAAGAAGAATCAGAACAAACAGACCTTGCTGGGTTTCCCCCCTCAGTTTAATACCATTAGATCATACCCATTTGTCCAACCACATTTCCACATGTTTATCCATTCTTCAATGAAACTAAGGATAAAAATAAACAGTTTTTCCTGGGTCTTTGGGTCTTCATTTCTGAAGGTTCCCATGTCATGTAAAACTTTGATTAAATAAATTTGTTGTGGTTTTCTCTTGTTAACAAGTCTTTAAAAAAAGTTTGTTTGATTGACACATAATATTTGTATATATTTACGGAGTAGATAGCGATATTTTGATAGATACAATGTATAGGGATCAGATCAGGGTAATTAGCATATCCATCATCTTAACATTTATCATTTCTTTGTATTAAGAACATTCAATATCCTTATACCTATTGAAGGTGTGTCAGTCGTGACCTTTAGGATGGGTGAGGAAAGGTATCACCCCTTCCTGCCCCTACATTGTCAAAAACAAGCTATCTTCAAAAAGTATTATTCTAAGCTATTTAAATTAATCCAAGTAGATTCTTTGTCTTCTTTTTATAGGATCATTTAAATCATGGGAAACTTAAAGAAAAAAGCATTTTGGTAGTATTTTTTTTCCAAGCGTAATGCTGATCCAACAAAATGGAGTGCCAGAATTCTCGTAATATGTTGACTCTGGAAAGAGATATTTGTCCAAAATATGCTGATCGCTAGAAATCTCTCTCTTGGTTTGGAGCCCTGGTTTACTGTTTTCTAGAGAATGTGTTACCAATTCTTTTTAGGTTTGCCACAATATCGTGGCTTTCTTTCACTGTAGTGGCTGTTAAGCTCAGAGCCAAGCATATATCAACACATACCTCCAGATTTGTTTCTTCCTTTGCCATTTTTAGTCTTCTATCAGAGACAGAGAAGAAAAGAATATAGGGGTGATTTAAAAAAAAAAAGAATTCAGTAAAGAGACTTTGACCAGGAGTAGGATTTTTGTGATCCTTTTGGCTACTATTGGATATACACCTGTTGGAAAGTAGAACTACCAGTGAAGATAAGTATGTGTCTATAAAAAGGAAAATAGAGTTCTCTGATGTCCTAGCAAGCTAAAATATCAAAGAAATTTTGACGAAAGCTCTTCTGATATATGAACTCTAAGGCAGAAATGTGGCCTGCCTTCCAGAGTAATATAGACTTCCAGAGTAATAATAGACTGTATCTTCAAATGGAATGAAAGTGCTGGAAAGAAAGACTGTTCTTGGAATGGAAAAACCTAGACTTGGATTCTGGCGTGCTGACTTGTGACAGTGCTTCTCCCGGCGACTCTCGAGCTGTCTTCTTGCTTTATAAATGTCGCGCCTTACTAAATGACCCTGATACCATTTCCATCTCCAAAGCCTCTGTGACCCTCACTGTGGATTCCTCTTC
This sequence comes from Cheirogaleus medius, assembly GCA_008086735.1. Lineage (NCBI taxonomy): Eukaryota > Metazoa > Chordata > Mammalia > Primates > Cheirogaleidae > Cheirogaleus > Cheirogaleus medius. The sequence goes on along the minus strand of VBSM01002608.1, from coordinate 81,685,316 downwards.
AAACTCCATGAATAGGGCCTTTTTAGTTCCATGTTTTATGATTCCAAATGAAGATTTTCCTTCCACTTGACCACTGTAAAAAAACAGAGAGTTTTGGAAAGGGACTGTGGGTAGTTAAGTGCTATACCATATGGCACAAAGAACAGCTGTTCTGCAAACATTTCTGCTTCTTAAATATAATATAATAATAATGTGTACTGAAGTGGACAAAGAAAAACCAAGCAGTAGAAGGTCAAGAGCCTCTGGAATGTTAGCTTTTTTTAGCCCCAAATGATTGGCAGGCAGTTGTGACATTATTACTCAATGCATCTATGTTGCCAATCCAAATAGTTGTTGCAAGTACTCTCAAGAAAGAACAGTAGGCCTGTGTGGCTCTGTTTTTCCTCTCTCTTCTAGCTGGGCAGGGAGAAATGCACATATCATCGGCTTTGAAGAACATCAGTGATTAGAATCAGGGCCTGTTGATCATCTGTTGAATTTATCTCATGTGGTCTCATTTAAAAAAAATGTTTAAATTTTAAATTTAAATTTAAATTTTAAATGTTAAATTTAAAATACCTTTCTGATATATAATATATACTTAATATATAATAGAGCATTTGTAAAAAGCACAAGTGTAAATGAAGATCATAACTTCAACACTAAGACGTAACCATATTTTGGAAATATATCTTGTAAGAACTATATCTTGTAAGAAGCCAAAGGGGAAAGGGTGGTAGGAAATTCATACGTATCGAAATTGAGACCTGGAGAAGTAACCTTTGCTGCATCTACAGATTCTTTGTACTACACTGCACTTCCTCAGGGGCTCAGCTGAAACATTTCGGAAGAGTGAAAGCATTGTTGACATTCAAAAGCTACAGTATGGATTGGGGATAAGGCAATTTTGTTCTCTGTTTCTGAGAGAAGAAAACACAGTGCACACCAGGAAAATAATTTTGGAAACTCAGTTAATTGTGACGGTGAAGCTGAGCCAGCTTGTGGTTAAAGATACAAAGGAAATACTGTTCACTTCCCATAAGTGATTTCCCGTATGTAAAGTGGGGCCAATCCTAGCAGGTGACTTCAGAGATGTGGAAACATTTAACCACATGTGAATGTATTTTGCAAACACATTTTTAAAAAATGCAAAGTGTAACCTTTAAAATAAAGTCCATGGCTGTCACATTTGGAGACTGAAACCTCAAAAAGCAGGGCTTGTTTATACCGACCACAAAGGCTAGGGACCTGTGGTTTTATTGGATTTCTCATCCCAAGAAAATATTTACACTTGGAGCAGATGATGCATTTTTAACTATAAAAGCCATACATAGCATATTTGTGAAGAATATTGCAAATAAAAATGTTTTTATTTCTTAGCCTGACAAAATTGACAGTTTTGCTTAAGGCATTAAAAAAAATAGGTGAAATAATCACATTTCTTTTTGATGTGTGAAGCTTTTTATTCTTAGCAGGGTTGTATATGGGTGATTGCCATGAAGGAAAAAGATCTTTGGTAAGTTTCCTGCTATCCGCTGCCACAAAATTCTGGTCACTAAAGTTTTTGGAAGCCTAGATCTATATACATGAGACGAAGAGAAAAGAGTACCACATAAGAGAGCTAGAAAAAAAATTAGCATAGGCATAGTTCAATAGACCAGAGGCAAAATGGAATAAATTAACATGGTAGGGAAATAAAGACAATTTTGGAGAGTTTAACAATGTTTTCCATTTATTCATTGACAATCCAATTATTAAAAAAAAATTATTGATTATGGGGTCAATTGGTTTGAGGAAAAAAAAAACAACACCTCAAACTAAATATTAACCTCATGCATTAGTCATTATCTCATAAAATAAAGTTTTTAATTTTAGTTGAAGCTTTGATGTTTCTAAACAACAGATGCAGATATAAAACAAAAACAGCATGCAAGCCAGGGAAAGAGATCCAGAAATGGATGTGGCAACACAGGCTGGTATTTTGTCTTTCCAAAAGTAATATCTGAATGCACTAAAATAGAAGGGTCCAGACCTCATCCTTAATATTTCCTACATCTTCTCTCACTTTTATAGTTTCTGACTGCCTTCCTAAAGAATATATGGAGAACTCCATGACAAAACCACATAAAAGACTTCTCAATCTTCACCATAGGACTGAAATTTGATTGCAGCAAGTGTAGTATAGGGGAGGCAAAACTTCACCTCTAGCTGCTTAGAGTTCTGTCTGAGCCTGAGAATTAAATTGACATAATACAGATTAACAAGAGAATAGCAGGCAGATTTTCACATGGACAAGAGAACCCCTGTAGAAAAATGAAGACCACAAAAAGTGGCAAAACCTAAATGCTTTTATAGGAGGTTGAACAGGGAATGGCAATTGTGGGAAAGTAACTAAAACATAAGGGAAGGCTAAAGGACAGTAAAAGTTATTATAATGAGGTCTGTTTGTACCTCTCTCTGTTCTCTGTCAGTCTCGACTCCCAGTCTCTTATGACAAAAATGTTTCATTTCTCTTGTATATGGAGGGCTTCTTTCACATAGGAGTTTTTTCTGGTCTCTGGGGACATGATGTTTCTTTTCTCCTGGTACAGGGAAGACAGACTCTTTCTGGTTTTTGTTTCTGCTGTTTTTTACATGACTTTAACTCAAAATAATCCTTATGCCAAAGTGGCATACTTTGAGGTGATATATTCTGCCACCTATCAGAAGCAAATATTGGTTGGAATATGGAAATGAGTGACTTCAAGAGCTCTTTTTTTTTTTAGGTTATGATGGAATTTAGGACATACTACTCCAAAATATGACAACTTAGCATTTCAGAAAACAGCAGATGCAGGAAGCCTACACTCACCTTCCCCTCACTCTTTCCTCTGAAGCAGGTCATAAAATCTAGGATGGTCATTCTCTGACCTCCTGCCCTTCTCTCCTGAAGTAGGTCATAAGGCTCTCATGTGAGAGATGACTTTTCTATACCCAGAGGAAAGGAAACTCCTTATTTCCGAAGTCAGAGGGACATGGAAAAAAACCTGAACAAAAAGGACTTGTTAAGTTTCCCCTAGCGGATTACCATTGCATCACAAACTGTCGTCAACTAGCTTATTTTAGATGTATATTCCAAGGAAAAGAATCTCTGTCCAACCCAAGTCATGCTGCCTTTACAGTCCTCTGAAAATCAAGCTGCTACTTTAAATAAATAGCGATGTCTTACCCATGAGTATTTTTGATGAGGTATCAACTCTGGGCCAGGCATTATTCTCAGGGCTTCACGTGTATTATCTCATTTAATCCTTACAACAGTCCTGTGTTGTGGAAGTGATGATCACTATTATACAGTTGTAAAAATTTTCATTTAGAGCACAAAGAAATGTGTCCAAGCTTACATAATATCTAGAAAACAACCAAAATATGCTTCTTGTCTGTCCTGTTTCTTGGTCCCCAACCCCATAACCCTCTCTGTCAATATTTCAGAAAAGAGGTGTCACCTCTAATTTGAAAATACTCAATATTCTAATCACTTTCCCAATAAAAATGACCGACCCTTCTTTCATGGTTTGAAACTTCTTTAGTTTCTATCCACCTTTGCGTGATCTTCAGGTCCTTCAAAAAGTAGTTGTGTTATGTTTAGAGTTTGCAACTGAAATTGGCAAAAGGGTAAATCTGCCACTACCAAGCTACCCTGCCATTATCAGAAGCTCGAACTTCTGTTTTTATCCTGGTTGTGATTATATTTTTTTGTTGTTGTTGTTAGGGTATATAGTGTCTGTCTTTTTAATGAAACTCTAATCACATGAAATGAATGTTGTAAGACAAAGTTTTCAGATCAAATGATCAAATGTTCTACACTTGTCATGACCTCCTTGCCACTGATTTTGACTGCCACTGCATATTTTATGACCTAACCTTGATTTCAGGAAGAATACTAATATATTGCTCATCTTATGTGAATTTTGATTATTGTATATGAAGATTACACTGCAAAAAACTGTTAATCAGAATGCAAGCGTACAAAACTCAGACATGAAATGAGAATATAAGAATCTTTTGTAATCACTTAAAATGGAAAGATTATATTGTAGCTCTACATATCGTGAATAGAAACATTAAGCGTTGTGCCATATACTGTTGTTCAAGACAGGAGTTCCCAAATAAAGGGAATGTGAGTATGGTAGAGTGCTAGCTTATGGACGAAGGGGAGGAGAGGCTTCCTTGCTGAGTGCAGAGAGCGAGAGATGCCCTACACCATGAGTACACCAAATTGGGTGGATGGATCTTTACACCCGCTACACTAAGAATGAGAAGATTCAATTTTTCTGATGGAGTCCTCTGAGGAGTATCCTTGTTGTCAGCTCCCTGAGCCTAAATCCCAAATTCATTTCAGTCATATTCTCAGAGGATTTATTTTCTCATCTATGACCTCATGGGCACAACGGAGGAAGGCAGCATCCATAGTTTTCAGTATACTCTTCCCCTCTTCCTCTCCATTTCTTTCCTCTGAACCTATATGGTGTTGGGAGAAAGAATGGCAACAAAACACATAGGAAAGCAACTCTTCTCTTACTCTTAGTTTCTTCCTTGAATAACCTGGGTTAAAAATGAGATACTATTAAAACAAAGCTGGGGGAACTTTAATTAGAAGATTGTAAGAGGATTTAAACCTGGACCATATGTTCAGGAACTAAGTGGATCTACTTGGTTCACCGTCATCTTCCTAGTCTTTAATCTTGGGCCTGACTTTTAGTAAATACTCCATATATATTTGGTGAATGAATTGATGAATTAAAATGAAAAAAAAATCAGATGAGCCTTTAATTCTTAGCGTGCATAATTAAGGCAATCTCTACTCTTAGGGAAATTATAAATTGATAGGGAAGGCAGGTAACTAAATAAATTTTAGAAGAAAGTGCTATGAGTGTTATGCTAATGAGCATACAAGGGACAATGAGAACACAGGGCGGGGGACCTAACTAGTCCTGGGGGATGTGTTCCTAAAAAATGACCTTAAGCTGGTCAATGGAAGATAAGTTGAGAGTAAGCCGAGATAAGGGGGAAGAAGTTCTAGGCAGAAGCATCATCATTTATGAAGAACCAGTGCTAAGAAAGAGTATGGAGCTTGGTAGATTTGAAAAGCTTGGAAAAGTTAGAATGAGTTTATGAGAAGACAATGGTGTGAATGTAAATTGAGAGAGACAGGTACCAGATAATATAGGCTTTGTAGATATCAAGAAGTTTGGACTTCAGGGGCAGGGGTAGTCACTGAACGATCTGTGTTTTAGAATAGCGGTCCCCAACCTTTTTGGCATCAGGAACTGGTTTCATAGAAGACAATTTTCCACAGACTGGTGGTGGGGGGGAGGTTTTGGAATAAGTCAAGCACATTACATTTATTACATTTGCAGCCACTCCAGGGCATCAACATCACCACCTCGGATCATCAGGCATTAGATTCTCATAAGGAGCTGCAACCTAGATCTTTTGCATTCAGTTTACAGTAGGGTTGGTGCTCCTATGAGACTCTAAAGCCGCTGCTGATCTGACAGCAGGTGGAGCTCAGACAGTGATGCGAGGGATGGGGACGGGCTGTAATACAGATGAAGCTTCCCTGCACACCTCCTGCTGTGCAGCCTGTTTTCCTAACAGGCCACTGACTGGTACTGGTCCATGGTCCGGGGGTTGGGGACCACGGTTTTAGAATGGTGGCTCGGGCTGAAGTAGAGTATGTTGGATGGGAACAAAACTGGAACTTGGGAGCCCATTTGGAACTCTCCAGGCCTGAGAGGATCTCTATAGATTTTGAACAGAGAAGAGGCAGCAAGGATGAAGGTAAACTGAGATACATAAGACACATTAAGGAATCAGAGTCCACAGTGTTAGGAACTGAGCTGTATGTGGCAGGAAGTAGGAGGATGAAAGAAGGGCTCAGCTGGTACCCAGGCTGCACAGCGGTCTTTGATTACGGATCCAAGAAAGAAAGGTCTGGGCAGGTTCTCCTAGATCTTCACATGCTATAAAGCTGTCCGCTTTCCTATCTCATTGATCTAAATCATTTTATTATCACTAAAATTGTTCTTTTTCACTCTGGTTTTACATTTTATTTGGCTTGATTTCACTCTTTTATGCTTCCTTTCCAGATTATGGGCCTCCAACGCGTCGCTTGATTCACTGTGGGAAGAAAGTGCTTTTGAAGTTCCAAACCCAATCCCTGAAGCGAGATTAATAATCAAAGATACTTTCCAATGTGAAAGCCCTTGTGAGACTTAAGTGGATTAGCTACAGTCTAGTCCTGAGGCATATGACACACCTGTGTGTTGCCACAAACAGTTAGGAAATAAAACCAGCTCATCATCTGTAGCAAGGCCTTTGAACTTGGGTATTCTCTTTCTGGTATTTAACACCAGGGCTGGGACTGAGAGCGAGAGTCTCCTTAAATTTTGCCCCTGAGGCCCCTTACTTGCTTTGCCCTAGTCCCCGCTGTGCAACACTTTTCCAAATGCTCTGTAGAAATGCAAGTGCAACTAGATTGTTTGGGGGAAGAGGGGAAGAGGTTTTTTTAGTTTTGTTTTTTGGTGTTGTTTTTGTTTGTTTGTTTGTTTGTTTGTTTTTTCAGGAGGAAGACTTGAGTGGCTAACTCCAAGTTTGTGGGAATAACATATCTTGTGAATCTGAATCACACTCATGAGGTAGACAGAGTCCCTGGCAGCGGCGCTATGAATAGTGTTCTGAAAGCTGCTGCTAGAACTTGATACACAGCTGCGGGTATTTGTTGGAAGGCTCCCAAAAGGAATTCCAAGGGCTCTGCCTCCACTGACAGTCTTTTATTCTTAGAGCACTAAGCTCGACAGTTGAGCTTTGAGTGGTATTGAGTGGGTTTTGTGATTACTTGTATGCCATTGTTAGTATCAGCCTGTCAACACCTTGAAGGGCAGAACATTTTTTGTTTGTTTTGAAAATTACTCAATAGTAAATCCTTAATTATATAGCAGTATGGCTTTTTGAAGGGTTGAGTGATGCACTGCTGTTGTTTTATATTTCTTTCATGCTAAATCTTACGGGGTGTATAGCCTTCAGTAAATAAATGCAAATGATGTAATTGAATCCCACTTGAGCCTGCCATTAATTATCTCACATATATCTTCATTTACAGGCTGGTGATATGGGCCAGAATTCAAGACAACTAGAAGAAATGTCCAGTAAATGTTTTGAAGTTCTTCTTTGGAGGAATTTATGATACATAGACACATATGGACCATACACACATACATGTATATATGCACACATCTGTTTTCATGTCTATACTCATTTATACACATGTATATCCACATAAAACCACATGCAAGAATAGACATAACACATGTACATATAAATGTCTCACACACATATATCATATATAGATACACTTATGCATATATATTTATACTGTATTTGAATTGTTTGATTGTAAATAACAGCAAACCCATCTCAAATAGAGAATTCACAGGATTTCCAAAGATTATTTTCTCCCGTCTTTCCTCTCTATCCCACAGCTGGTCTTTATGTTTGTGAAATGGCTACCCAAAACTTTCACACTGAGGCATAGCAGATAGAGTATGTCTTTTTAAATAGCTTCTTTGGAAAAGTGATAAAGCTTCTCTCTGAAACCGTAACAGACTTTTTCTTACTTTTCACTGTCTAAATTGGGCTTAAAACCCACCTCTCATCCAAACCCTATAACCAATGAGATGAGATATGAAGATGGCCTTAAATTAATCCCTGGAGTTTGTAGGTTATTGTAGGTTATTGGGTGGCGCCCAGTGTCAGATGTTCCAGAAGTATTTAGGCTGTATAGGGTAGAGGCAGATACCCAAATGAAAATCAGATTTTGTTATTAGGAGGTAGGTTGACTGAATCCTGGGTGGCTCAGATTAATAGATGTCCCTACCCCCGGGCTCCCACACATGTTCACATACATTATCATGGTTGTCAGAATTTTCACAATCAAAGATTCCCTTTATTATTGATTTAGTTTCTGCATTTCATGTTTTGACAGATTCTGTCTACTAAGAAACTGAGAGTATTATTAGAACTAATTCATTTTTGCATTTTCATGCATGAGAGACTGGTATTACCACAATGATAAAGCCTAAAGCCATAAAATTGATGTTTTAGATAGCCTGGGAGACAAATACAAGCAAATAAACAATTGCAATCAGAATTATTGAAATCTTAAAAATAGCATATTACTTATAGGAGTTGGGGCTTTGTTTGGGATGTGCTTTTGTAAAATGTGCCTTCTTAGGTCAAAATTTGACTAGAACTTTCTTGGCAAATGCAGAAAATCAAGGTGAATAATCCATTGCACAAACAACTGCGGGCAGATTTGCTCTTTGGTGTGCCTCACCCCATCTAGCCCTCCTTCACTTTCTCTTTCATTCCCTTTCTTCTCCAGTGACATGATATCACTAAGAGACTACCCTGCTGGAAAAAAGAGCATTGAAATTATTAAACTGCTTCCCTAGGCCTTTTTAAAAATAATAATAATAATTATTATTATTATTCAGAGAGTGTGTTTAGCACAACTACCCAATCTCAGTGGTTTAGCAAAGTAAAAATTTACTTATTCACACCACAGTTCAAAATGTGCTGGGTCAGTACTGTGCTCTGCTCCATACAGTGATACAGGGAACCAGGCTCCTTTCATCTAGGAGTTCCTAGGGGCTTGGGGTTTTCCAGTGGAGCCCATGTATGCAGCTAGTGGATAAAAGAAGAATGATGATACATGGGAGAAACGTGAATGATTGTGTAGGCAAATTTTAGTGCCCCAGCCCTGAAGAGGCACAGATTACTTCTCCCCACATTCTAGTGGCCAGGACATAGTCATGTGGCCACACCTATTTGCAAGAGAGCAGACAAATGGAGTCTAACAGTGTGCCCATATGGGAAAGGAAACAGGATCAGCTATAACAATGGGTGTCTATGCTACAGATAGACATAGGCTCATTTAGGACCTTACTTTTTCCCTAACTCAGGTACCCAGGAACATTTTGAACGCCAGAGTTTTTGAATCTTAATAATTCAAATTGGGATGGTCAAAGCCATGATTAATGAAACCGAATCCTTATTAAAGACCCCAAAGGCAATCACAGCATCAACAAAAATAAACAAATGGGACCTGATC
>VBSM01002608.1:81638829-81676086 GCA_008086735.1 Cheirogaleus medius | reverse complement strand
TTTTTTTTTTTTTTTAATCCTAGAGGGCCCTAAGTTTACAATCTCTTAGCACTCCCAGGACTTCTAGAAAGAACACACCTACAGACAAAACCATAATGCAAGGAACTTATATTTGCCTCCAGCTTGGGGAGTAGACAGAGGTTGGTGGGTCTCATGAATAACAGGGTTTGTCCTGCTGTCCTGAGGTAGTACCCTCGGAAAAAGGGGACAGGACTCCAAAGGGATTACTGTGTGGTTGTGATGAGGCAGTTGGAAGTAAGACCTCAGGTTTTCAGTCTTGGAGAAGGATTCCTGTGCCTAAAGAGCAGAGAATCAGTAGACTTGAAGGGATAATGGTTGGTTCAGAAAGTGGACATCTTGGGAGGACATCATATGAACCCAAACTGGGAGGTGGGGAATCAGGACACCAGGTATATTTTTTATTTGGTCTTTATAAGATCAAATTTTCATGTGTGGCCCTAAAATGGAGCAAGGGGACACAAATGCAGTAATGACTCTTTAAATTACCGGTTGTTCTTTCTGAATGGGGCCATGAAAGTCAGAAATCTTTTTGAATAAAGAAAATAAAGAAATATGATAATTCTTCCTCACCTGAGATTGTGGCTACAAATTCATGTCCAGAGCCATAAGAGTGAAATGAGTTCTCTGAAAGGTGAGAATGCTACAATGGAAGGTGTGGGGGAAAGTAGTTGAGGCAGCACTGCAAGGAGATTAGTTATTTTTTTGTGTGTGGAGTTAAGTCTTTGAGATAGGGGTCATTATAGAGGATAAGGAAATTGATAGGAATAGAGAGAATAAAAGAATATATAGAGACTAAGGTATAGTATAGTTTTATATTAAAAAATCAGATATAACATAGTGGGGTATTTAGGAGACTGGCGTATTTTTATGAATGCCAGCAATATGGTTAGATTTATATAGGTTTTTATAATCATAGACATTAATTATTAGTTGTTAGGGTAACATATTTGTATGTTAGGGAATGTAGTTGTTAAGGGATATAGGTAGTGGGTTGGGGTTAAAAGTTTTTTTAAGGGACTTTTAATTTATTTAGGTGAACAAATAGGTATAAAGTCTTTTAGGGGCTAACTTTTAAGTTTTAAGAGGTAGTTGTTAATTAATAAAGGTTTAACAAAAGAGATATAGTGACTATATTTTTTTGATTAGTTATGGTGGACTTAAAGGTAGACAGACAGGAGAGTGCAAGAAACTTATCTTTAATAAACAGGTTATTTATAACTATTGGGGCATATCTTTGGGCAAAGTGTATTTATTGTCTTTCGCTTTTATTTTGTGTGCTATATTTGTTTTGTCTTGTCTTTTAAGACATAGGGAAGTTTATAGATTTTGAGATATTGAGAAATATTTTTGGAAAACATTTTTATTGGAGATTTGAGAGTTTTTTTATGATAGCAGCCTTTAATAAGTGAACTATTGAGTTTATATATATTTTTTAGGGCAAAATTTTGTAAACTTTTGTTTTTGTCCTTAATATAGCAATATTGGGTTATATAATAAAATAATGGTCTTATGAGCCATATTTTATTAATTTTTTAATCATATTTTCCCAACAGGAAGGTACTAGAAGAAGGGTAGGGAGAGAGTGCTAGGAGAGCTATGGTTTTTAGAGTGTGGTCTAAGGACTCCTTGGGGTCCTCAAGACCCTTTTTGGGGTTCTGCAAGGTTAAAATTATTTTTATAATCATACTAAGACATGATTTGCCTTTTTCACCCCTATCTTTAAATTCTATGAGGGTACAGTGGAGGTTTCCAGAGGCCACAAATTGAGTAAGAGGCAGATATGAGCATACAACTGTCTTCTATTAAACCAGGCACGAAAGAGATTTGCAAAAATGTAAAGCAATGCTACTCTTCTCACTAAACACTTTTTTGCTTGGGGTTATATGGTTATTTTTCTATTTATGTACTTTTCATGGCTATTTTAAATATAATCAACAACAAATATATTTTTTTTAAATCTCAGGTTTAGTTTCTAATACAGTACATATTGATAGATATAACCCAAGTTAAAGAAAAAAGAATGTTATTTAGGAACTTCAATTATTATTAAGAGTGTAAAGAGGTCCTAACACCAAAAAACTTGAGAATGCTGCACTAGAGAATCCAATCAGAGTTGAGAAAAAGCAAATTTTGCCATTTGTGGAAAAATAACTTCAGAGAATGTGGAGCACTGAGATGGTAGATTGTTCTTTCTGGAGAAGAATCTTTACAAGAGTAGTAATAATTAAGCCAGGGACTACTGGGCTACACAGCCATTGGTGGGATAACTGAATTTTAATACCACTTCATAGAACTCATAAATCTAAAAAAATTACAATACTGCCATCTAGTGTTCTGTCATGTAAATATTTTAATATTTATTGTTTTCACTTAATTTATAAAGATTGCTTCAGAACTGAATGACTATAGGACTAAATTATAATTGCCCTGCATTTTTGAGGTTTATGTCACCAAACATGTACCTCTAAATATCTTAAATGTATTCTCACATTTCCTTTTATATTTAATCACTTCTTTCTTCTTAGAGTTAGGATAACTGGAGAGGGTAGGATTTCAACCTAGTTATACCTCGTTCCAAACCTTGTGTTCCTGTCATTACACAATGTAGGATGATTTAGTGTGGTCTTGAGGAAAGTGAATAAACAACCCTTTTCACTTTGATTATTCCTAACTCCTCTCTCCCCTGGTATTTTATTTTAACAACTTTTTATTTGGGATCAATTTTAGATTTACAAAAAAGGTTGCAAAAATATTGCAGAGTTCCATGGACCCCTCTCCCAGTTTACCCTATTTTCCACGTTCTACATTCCAGTGGTACACCCACTGGGTACCTGGCATAGTGGATGAAAAGTCCCACATCAAAGCACATGACTGTGAAATTTCAGAAATAGAAGCTTGGGAATCAGAGAGGGTGGGCTGGGGGCACGAAAACAGGTTATAATAAGATACTGGGACTTGGATTGTCATCAAACTTCTCGATAGCCACACTAGAGACTAGAAAACCAGGAACCAGTGCTTTCAAAATTCTGAGTGAAAATTATTTCCATCATAAAATCCTGTACTAAACAAACTGCATATTAAATGCAGTGTTAGACAATAGATAATTCTATAGCCATAGAGCTTCAAAATATTTATCTCCCCATGCCCCTTTAATCAGAAAGTTATCTGAAGATGTGCTTATAAATGGGGAGAAGAAACAAAGAGTGAGAAAGATCTTGGCAGAGGTGAAGAAGTCTCTCTGAATGACACGAAGGAGATCATGGACTCCACAATGACCTAAAAAATAAACAGTGCAGAATGGAGCAGGAAAACAGAGTTGTTTGAACAACTCAGAGATTTATACTTCTGTCAGAGTGTTTGGGAATGAATTAGTGATAGGTATAGAGCAAATTAAATAAATATAAAGAGCAGACAGTGGATTAACCCCGGAGAAAATAAGACTTTGCATGTAAGGATGGTATACTACATGACTCAGCTTTGAACTATACATACGCATAGTAATGTAAATATCACATTTATTTAAACAGAAAAGGCATGTTGGATGGAGGGGCGAAAGTGAGGGAAGTAGTGAGAGAAAGAGAGAGAGCGAGAATGTACTAGATCCTCCACACCTATACCTAGAAGTCAATGATTGTCTAAAACTGAAAAAAATAAGCAACACTATCAGATTATTATTTAATATTTAAACAAAATGGGAGTCAATACCAAAAGAAACAGTTAAAGATGGTTATCTCTAGGGAGTAGGGATCAAGCATTGAGATGAATTGGCTAAGGGAAAATTCTGGTAGGATTGTATGACTTTTTAAAACAACGTCCTTGTGTTATTTAAACAAGAAAGACCAGGTGAGGAGGTGCCCTGCCTAGCAGGAAACTGTAGCACGCAGCCTAATCCAACTCCGTTAAGAATCAGGGAGTGCTGGGAGAAGAAAGTACAATTGCTCACCTTGTAAAAAGTGTCTGATTTCTTATCAAGGCTGTGGCTAATCAAGTGGGATCCTTTAATCACGTTCCCTTCTCGTGCGCTATATATTTGCATTTGGAGACTCCAGTCTCTAGTGAGAGACAGTCTGCTCAATTGTCCTGCTCCTCTGGCTAACAAGGGTGCCGAGACCCTGGTAGCTGAGGGTTCCAGTCGGCTGCTTCTGAAACCATGGCTTTTCCTGCAGGATTTGGATGGGGGGCAGCCACGGCAGCTTATCAAGTGGAAGGTAGGAGACGCTGGAGTGGATTCCTTCTGGTGCGTTCTGTATGCCTGGGGAAGATGGTGGGGTAAGGAGGCAAGAAGAAAGAAGGAGAAGGATTGAAAAATCCATATGTTATAAATGAAACGGGTTTCCAAATATGGGAGGCTCATATTCTCTTGTCTCTTTCTGTAGGCACAAGGGGTGATGGGTTGAGGGGGTGAAGACCAAGATAGAGCTGTATTTTCACTCCGTCCAAGCTTATCTGAGTCTTCAGTTTACATTGGACCAGCTGCTTTTGTTCTTGGTTTCTTGAACTCATTGCCCCAATCCCCCAAAAAAGGAAACAATTTCTTATATTGGTTGGAAAAATACTAGGTTAATTCCTTCAAAGAACTTCTCATTCATTGGGAAAAGTGCCCTGTACTATTCCTGGTGAGCACAGAGCCTAATCTTGTACACCACCCCATTTCCTGGGGCAACTGAGAACTAAAGGGGAGCAGCTATCTAATGGCAAAGAGAACCCAGAATGGCCGTGAAGCCTGAGTTCTGGTCTCCATCGTACCCCACATGAGTTATGTGAATACATTGTCTTCCTTAAGTCTCAGTTTTTTCATCTGTAAAATAGGAAGATTAGCTTTACTTTTCTAAATTACGCACTTTGCTCCCTGAGGAATTTGGGATTGTTAATAGCTACCATGGAAATAATATTGATTGGATCAAATAAGTGTGCAAAGCCCTGGATTAAACAAAGCTACATGAGTTTATGGTGGTAGCTTCCTAGGGTTACTGCAACCAATTACCACAAACTGTGAGGCTTAAACAACAGAAATTTACTCTCTTACAGTTCTGGGGGCCAGAACTAGAAATTTGAGGATGAAATTAACTAAGTTAAGATGAGATCATACTGGAGTAGGTCAAATGCTTAATCCAATATAACTTGTGTCCTTCTTATGAAGAAGGAGATCTGGACACAGAGACCTGTAAGGAGAATACCACATGACCAACAGAGACAGAGGCTGGAATGATGCAGTAAAGACAAATGGCCACTTCCAGAACTTAGGAAGAGGCAAGGAAGGATTCTACATAGAGTCTCAGAGACCACCTGGCCCTGCTGACACCTGGAATTTGAACTTCAAGCCTCTAGAATAAATTTCTGTTGTTTAAGCCATCCATTTTGTGGCACATTGTTACAGAACCCCTATAAAATTAATATACAGAGAAAAACAAGTAAATCAAACAATGCAATAACTACTGCTACAGTAAGTGCTACCTTGGTAATGGGAGGTTGCAATAAAGGGTTATGTGAAGTCTCTGTGAACTAGTGTCATTTCATCTAAAACTTAAGGGACAAGAAGGAGAGAGCCACGTGATTATGGGGAGAGTTTTTCGAGACAGAGAAACAGAGTACATGTTGATCCTGGCGCAATTCATGCTGCTTATGATTCCAAACTTCAATTGCCATTTCTGGGACCTCCAGGATGGGAATGAGGAATCTCTGCTACACAGTTGCTGTAACTGCTATGTAGAAGACATCTCCCCTGGGGGGGAGGGGCTGTGTATATTATCACACATATGCTCTGTGATACAAGGCTCTTTTAAAGGAGTGTCTGAGGATGTCCTGAGTAGCAGGGATTCCATTCCACCTTTCTCACGATATGGTATCTTCTTTCATCCTCTCCCAGACAATTTCTACTTGCTCACAGAGGTGGACTGAAATAGGCTGGCCTTCTAGGAGTAAAAACAGAAGCGATGATCTTTGTTAGTTTCCTCCTCCTCAGCAGGGGTCCAGCAAATCAGAGAGGGGATGGCGGAGCACAGGGATGGAGTGAATAGAATCAGGTTCTAGAAGTAGCAGACTGTGGCAGTTATGACTTGAGGTTTGTCTCTATTTGTTACTAGCTTTGTGACTTTGGGCAGGTTACTCAGCTTCTCTGTGCCTCCTCATATGTAAGATGGGGATTATTACGGTAGCTACTGTATAGCATAGCTATGAGGTTTAATTAAGATTACGTAAGTTAAATGCTTCGTATTTAGTAAGTGCTCAATGTGTGGTATTCATATTTGGGGCAGGGTCACAAATGGATTATTGAGAATGATTCACTATAGAACTCTACAGTTAACTTGGCATACATATGCAATTAGTTATACAAGTCAATGTGGAGGGTTTCCATTACTAACTTCCAGTTCCTGCTAACTTAGGACCCAGAGTAGCCTTGACAGGTCCATTCTGATCTCCTGTCTGCACAGGATCTCAATGTTACTGCCCCTTTTCTGGAGGCAGTTTGTCCCATGCTCTTCTGCATTGGGCTTGCTTCTGCCTATTTTAAGGTCTTTTGTGGTGACCTTTAAGTTGCTATTAACTTTATCAACAGCTTTCAGGGTAGGGAACTTGATCCAACATACCCTGCCAAGAGCCATCAGCCTGCTATCATTGTCAGCTCACAGAGCGATGTTTCTGTTTGCTTGTTTTCCACCCTAGGAGCTCTTACCTATCCTTTGTGCTGTGTTTGAATCCTAGCTCAAGCACTTAATAGCAGAGTGATTTGGGGGCAAATAATTTATTTAAGCCTCAGTTTCCTTATTTGTAAAATTTGTAAAATGGTCATACCCTCTTTGTAGATTTGTTGTGGGTATTAAAGAGTTCAGCATATGTAACTGGAGCGCAAGAGTGCCCGGCACACGGTGCTCACCAAGTGCTAATACTGATATCAATACTATTATTATTCTTCTTTCTGCTGGCTGCATTCCCTACCACTCTGTACATTGTCTGCTCCATTTAGTGGGTATGGTCATTTTTGTTTTTACTGATAATTAGGATATACTCTCTCTGTGCTCATTCTTAACTAGTTCTGCCAGTAGCTGCCAG
The DNA here is from genome assembly GCA_008086735.1 of Cheirogaleus medius. NCBI lineage: Eukaryota > Metazoa > Chordata > Mammalia > Primates > Cheirogaleidae > Cheirogaleus > Cheirogaleus medius. The sequence goes on along the minus strand of VBSM01002608.1, from coordinate 81,669,015 downwards.
GATAGTTACTGTTTAACCATCTCTTCCCCCATTGCCTGGATTACAGTATAAGAAGTCAACATGTGGCCTTGACAAATCAATGTGGCCTGGATTTAAACGCTGGGGACAGCCTGTCACTTTTCAATTTTGATAATCTTTGGACTTTTTGTGCTGCCCTGGCCTCTGAAAGTCAATAGAGCCTTTGGACGTTGCAGACACTCAGCAGAACTGAGGACTGATCATGAATCATATTTGTAAAAAAATCTAACATTTTGGTGATTTGTTATAAAACATTGCCATGTATCTCTTTCCACTGATTTTCAAAGCACAGTTGTCTGTGGAGGTATATTTGTTTTCAAAAGCTCTCTTGAAAGCCCTGAGGGATAATTGGCACAGCCTCCCTCACACTTGCACAAAAATGGAGATACTTTGGCTCTGTTACTGGAGTAGAAGGCACTGTCAGGGTCTTTGCAGGCCGGCCTTCTGGTCTCTAGCCCTCCTGACACGTTGACTACTTGGCTGCATATTTCACCAGGTTCGCGGTCTTTCCTTCTTCCTGTCCTTGTTCATCTCCCTTCTGCCTCTCCTCTGGCCACTTCACTGTTTATGGTTTTAAAAAAGAGTTTAATGTTTATTCTATAAGAGTTGGCTGTGTGGTGCCTTGAGCCTTTTGGAGGAAAGCACAATATAAATCTAATAAATAAATAATAAATAAGGGGTATAAGCAGGAGGAAAATTATGTGTTTTAGGTGGGTTGTAAAGAACCTAGTAAAACCTATAAAATGTGTTTGTTAGACTAAGAGACAGGGAAGAAAATGCAGAAAATCATGGCACATATAGAAGTGAGTCTCATGTAATATTTTTAAGTACAGAAAAATTCCCCATGATTTTTAACCCTTTGTGAAGCTGATTCTGTCCTCTGTTTTTGGCTGGAGGGAACAAAAACAGCAGGTAGCTGACTGGCATTTTGTTTACTTTCTTGATAGGCCCCGGCGGAGCTATAAAAATGACATTTAGGACCCAATTCTATAGTTCCTATGAGCTTATAATTGCCAGTGATTTCAGGAAGGCTCTTAAGGGGTGAACATGCTCTGCAAAATCCCACAAATCCTAAGCAAAGTCTAAACTACTTTGTTAATGTTTTCTAGTGGGATCTGAGTCTGTGGTTCTTAAGGAGCCAAAGACCTCAGTTTTATGAATGCCGTTATGAACCTTTGATATTGTACTGGATGCTGATATAAAGCTTGATTTTGATTTAACTTTGACCTTGGTTTTATGTTGGCAGAAACTGGGCCTTGCCTCAGATTTTGGCCATCTATTTGTCTTGGTGTGGTAAAGGTGGAATCCTATAGTTAAGAAATTTGAGGTTATTTTTTCCATGAAAAAAGTGGAAAAATGAACAGGGCAGCTATAGTTGGTGGTTTTAGGTCAGGTTTATGGTGATTCTATACAGGCTGTTTCTTCTCTGATACTTTTTAAAAACTCAACTGGCCCATACAAACTTGAGTTAGAGACACATCTCATCCACCTGCTGTAGATGTCAGCACACGCTTCGTATTTCTCTAGACCACGTCCTGTGTGCTTTCTCCGCTCAACCGCTTTCGGCTGTGTGTCTTGGCTTCTATTTCCCACTAAACCCCTTGGATTGATCTCCTTGGTATTTTTCTAGAGGAGTGATAGAAAGATGTACTCCCTATTTGACCACCTAAGAAAGATGGAGAGAGAACAGACTTAAAGCATGGCTGTTTATTTCTTGGTGCGTAGGGAAAGAGGAAGATGAGAAGCAAACATTTATCATGAAATTTATCATGGCTTAAAAGTTGATATGACAGAAATCACCTTTATTTCTTTCCCCCAGTTTCAAATTTGAGATCGACAAAAATCTCAAAAATGCCCTCCTTTTTTACTGTACTATGCAATTAATGATGTAGGCACCATGGAAGGAGCATAGGCTTAGGCAGGGATGCTATGTAAATATTAATCCACTAGTACACCACTCACACTAACCAATCAGATGCCAACTGTACACAGCAGGCATAGTCTAGACTGGCACTTGCATTGACCAGTCAGAGTGGACAATAGCCATAAACAACCATTGGGGCCACATTTACATGTATTGATTGAATGTCAGCCTTGGGCTTAGGCATGGGGCACATTTGGAATTTATCAGACTCTATGGACTACTGGAGAATCACTTAACTTCTCTAAGCCTCAGAATTCTCTCTCTTTCTCATTTTTTGACTCTCTTGATCTGTCTCTCTCTCTTTCCCCCCCCCCCAAATTTCATTGGATCAATATTGGAAACTTTTCCATTACATTTTTTGCCTCTTTGGATCTGGGTTGATTTCTTCAAGTTTTTCTTCCAAATGACTGTACTTTAATTGTGTTTGGACTTTAGGTGCATTTTTTCAACTCCTTTATTTAATATTGAATATTTTCATTATGGCAATTGTATTTCTACCTTTTAGAAATGAATTCTTTAATTGCTTATTTTGCAGGAAGCCATGTGTTTTTTGGGTTTTTTTTTCTGTATGCCATCACCCCTCAAATCTTCCTAAGAATGCTAATTTAAAAAATTCGGTTTTCCATCTAGCAATGCCACTTTTGAGTATTTACTCAAAATATTTGAAATCAATTTCTCAAAGAGATGTCTGCACTTCCAAGTTCATTTCAGCACTATTCACAATAGCCAAGATGTAGAATTGTCCATAAACAGATGACTGGATAAAGAAAATGTGAAATATATACTCAGTGGAATATTGTTTAGTCTTAAAAAAGAATAAAATTCTGTCATTTGCAATAATATAGATGAAACTGGAGAATATTATGCTAAGTGAAATAAGCCAGGCACAAAAAGAAAAATACTGCAGGTTCTCACTTAAATGTAGAATCTAAAACAATCAAACTCATAGAAGCAGAGAGTAGAATGGTGGTTACAGAGTCTGGGGCATGGGGGAAATGGGAAGATGATACCAAAGGATCCAAAATCTTAGGAGGAATATCTTTTCTTTCTTTCTTTTTTTTTGCAGTCTATTGAATAGTGTGGTGAACAGAATTAATAATAGAGTATTGTACATTTCGAAATTGTTGAGAGAGTAAATTTCAAATGCTCTCACCACAAAAAATGTTAAGTATTTGAGGTGATGGCTATGTTAACTAACTTGATTTAATTATTCCAAATTGTACTCCTAAATCATAACATCACTTTAGACCCTATAAATATACATAATTATAAATTGTTAATTTATAATAAACATTTTTAAGAAATTTAGTTTTCCTTTTTTTTTTTTTAAATATCATCATTGAGATCTTTACGATTTTTTTTTGTTTTACTGTGGTCCTTATCTTTTGTGCTACTTGTTTTTGTCAAATGCCTGATGTGCTGGTTCATGATTATGAATGAAAGAATATGTTCATTAATATCAGTAAAGGATTTAGGCTTCCTTTGAAGTTAGATAGTTCTGTTAGCTGAGACAGGGACGACTTTATCAGAAATAGAATTCTGTGTGAGTAGGTGGGATCTGTTGACTTCAGTCTTCTCATAAAAGATGTATGTGGGAGATGGCCCAGATTTAGACCTTGATAACTGCCAGGTAACAAGGACCTTAAGGAAGAGTGTGCTTGATTTGTACTTTTGTGTTTCCTCTCTCCACTCCCCTTCAAGTTCATGTTTAACCCTGGGGTTTGGTCTACTTTTTTCGACTGCCTCAGTACCTATGATAGGAGTCCTCCTCAGTCACATCTTGGGACTTCAACACAGGGTAAAGGCAGCACAACTGCCCTGGGTATGGAGGAGAGGAAGTGGTCAGGCCAGCAGTAAGACAGATAATTCTTTAACTAATTTCCATGGTGATTGCTTTGAGGCCTGGTCTTTTCTCTGTACTGGTTGACCTGGAGAAGTACTTTAGTAACTGTATTATTCCATGGGGACTCTTTTTAAATTTTCAGTTCGGTTGTGGTTTCCTTCTTTTATTTACTGTCATTTCAATGGGGTTGTGAGAGGGAAAAGAATTAAATATGTATACACTGTTCTTCATCTTGAATTAAGATAAATAATTCATCTTGAAATAAAGACTTTAATATAATATTAACATACGTGTAAGTCTTTATCAGCATGCATTAATGTATGGACTTGCCTCATCAACTGTGAGGTATTATTCAAAGTTAAGATTGAATTCTCCCTTCTTACTATTATCATCCTCTTTGTCATTAATACACCTAACTTATGGAAATTTTCTAATCCTATACTTTTTATCAAGAGGATGAGTGCTGTAGACTGAATGTTTGTGTCTCTTCTAAATTCATGTGTTGAAGCCCTAATCTCCAATGCAACGGTATTTGGAGTTGGGGCCTTTGGGAGGTGATTAGGTCATGAAGGCAGAGCCCTCGTGAATGGGATTCCTGCCATATAAAAAAGACTCCAGAGACCTGTTTCCCCCTGTGAGAACACACAGGGAAGACAACCCCTGTGAGCCAGGAAAGAACCTTCACTCCAACTTGACCCTGCTGGCACCCTGATCTTGGACTTCCAGCCTCCAGAGCTGTGAGGAATAAATTTCTGTTGTTTATAAGCCACCCAGTCTATGGTATTCTGTTGTAGCAGCCCAAGCAGACTAAGAAAATGAAGTAATATGGAATGAATGGAATTTCAGACAATGTATTAATAACAAGAGAAAGTGAAAGATTCAGACAATATGAGAAAAGCCATGGTTGAGGCAAATACTCTGCCAAGAAAGGGTACATGTCATCTGCGTCTGGGGTCAGCTGATGTAAGCCATTTGCATTTTTCATAATTTGTTACCTCCCTCTATTTCTCAACACGCAGTTTCTCCATGTGGCAAGTTTTCCAGTACCTCAGTTGGCTTCATGGGCAGTGATGAAAGATATTTGCTTCCATTGCTCTTGGTATATGTGGGTTATTTATTGGTAAGGGTCTGACTAATAATCTGTGTACTTTTTTGTATCAGCAAGCTTCTGAATAGAGTAGATGGTTATCACATATATTTAGAAAAAAATTTTTTTATTATGAAAGAATTACGAGATAATTGTAGAACATTTAAAAGATGCAAATGAGTGAAAAATAAAATAAAAAATCACCCAGAGAAGTATTTTAAAAGTTTGAGTACAGACTTAACATGGACACATACACTGTTTTTTTTATCCTGATAGAAGCATTCTATAAATGGTTTTGTTATTCTTAAGATACTTACAAATATCTTGATGAGCTATAACATATCTCTGCCTCTTTTTTCCTCTTCCTGTGCCCTCTCTCCCTTACCTATCTTTCTAGAATGGATGTTACACAGAAGGCTAAATGTGAATCAATATATTTAAACTTAAGAAACAAGATAAAAATAGCTGTATCTCAACAATTTGTTTGGAGTATGGGCTCTAGATAGTGGCCCACATATATGTGCATGAACTTTTTTGTCACCACTAAATTAATCAGTCAAGATAGGGCATTTGTTTATTTTAATGACTATGTGCCAACATCATACTAGAAATAAAAGGTACCAGTTGTGCTGTTCCTTCTTGGGCTTGCCCATCTGGTAGGGATTGCTTTCCAGCTGAGTTCACTGATGCACAAGGTTATGTGATTCTTTAAACATTATTAGGCCATCACGTGAGTGCCCAAGCCAGAAATATGGGACTCATGCTAGACCCTCCCTCTTACTCCTTCCTTTATTTAGCCAATTATTTTTTATTCTATCTCCTCTAAATCTCTTTATTGCACCCATCTTCTTCTGTACTCTGACCATTCCTTTAGTTCTGGAACTTAGCATCTATTGTTTTCTTAAAGTCTCCTCTCCTCCTCTCACTGTCCTCAGATCTCTCCTGCATATTGCTCATGACATAGTCTTTTACAATTCTGACCACATTATTCCATTTCTTGAGTGAGAGCATAAGCTCTGAAATCAAACAGACTGACTCCATCACTTACCAGTTAGGTGATCTTGGAAGATATCTGAGCTTTGCAGGTTTTGCTTTCCATATCTGTAAAATAGAAACAGTAATAGTGCCTCTCTTGGGGTGGTTGTAAATATCAAGTGTGTTTATGAATATCATATGCTTAGAACAGTCCTGTGCAAACTGTGTTCAATACATTTCAATAATTATTCTAAAACTTTTAATGTCTTCTTATCTTCCACAGGACAATTTCTTCTCCCATCCAAGTACAAACCAGGCCTGAACCTGCTTAGCTTCTGAGATTAGACAAGATCAGATCCATTCAGGGTGGTATTGCCTTAAATGGTCTATTAATTTCTGAACTTCTTGCATGGAAGAAAAAACTGTTTGTAATTTTATCTCTGACTACATCCTCAGTTTCGTATCTTGCTTCTTCCCCATTTGTATGATATCCTTTGACCAAAATGAAGTACATGCAATTCTTTAAATGTGCCATGACCTTCATGCCTCTGAACCTTTGCACGTGCTGCTTGAATGCACATCTGACTATCAGCATGAAGAGAGACCAAAAGGGGATGAAGATTCAGGCTTCCTAACTTCCAGGCTGGAGCTTGTTCTACTGCTGCATACTGCCTCTTTTATCTTTACCCTTTATGCTATTCTTTCAAGAGTATTACTGTGAGCCTGGTAGTGGTAGAAAGAGGGTCAGTGTCTGATGGGGCAAAAGCAGCCCCTCAAAGAGGTTTCTAATACATACAAACTATTATTATAATATATTAACTATTTGGAACATGAATAATATGCTTTTTTACCTGAGGCTGTTTGAACATAACTCCATGTATCTAAAGATGACTAATATAATGAGAAGTGTTGAAATGAATATTGTAGCTATGTGTGTATGTTTTGTATGGTGTGGGTGGTCACCATCCCAGCAGCTGGGGCCCTGTTGTTTTCTTTTTACTACTCGATATGGCCTTCTGCCTTGGGGTGCCCTAAGCCAGCTGAGCAGATCCATATTGGCTTTGGATCTTTCTCAAGGTGTCTGCTCTTCCTTTCATTAGTGTGGATAATCAGAATTTGATTGTAAAATATGCCCGGGCCAAATACAAGGGCTTTTAAAATTGTCTGCTGTTTAGATTATCCAGGCCACTGATCCCCCTTCCTTAGCGTGGATAATTGAGAGTGGACTAGGCTGAAGAATGTTAAGCAGAACCAATTGACAAAATAAATGAGATTTAAAAATCCTTTACATTTTAATAATAGAAAAAAGTTAGGTTTTTTTAACCTGAAAAGGCTTATTTTATATTTTTGAAACTGTAAATTTATTTGGTTTAAAATTGCATCAAAATAGGAAACTATTTCCTATGATACACCCACTTAAGACGTATTCAGAATGTATACTAATTACAATATGCAGTTAATGGAGTTAGGGGAAAATTGAAAATATAGACAAGAGGGTGTATAGTTTCAGATTCAATGTCAAATCCTCTTAAAGCCATGTTTTTGTTTCAACTATGTAACAAAGAGAGGTGGGAGCCATGTCAAATTCTGAAAATCTCTTCTCTTGACAGTGGAGGTTAAAATTCTTTGGTCCTGATGAGCAATAATCATTTACAGAATGGCATTTTTTGAAGGTATGTATAGGATTAACTGGATTCTGATTCCTGGGAATATCTGATCTCATTCACTTTTCATTGTCATTCTCTAATCTTTCCCCATGCACCTCTGAGTGCAGGTAGAAATGTATTTGCATGCCACCTGACTGGGAATTTAGAGAATATTTACCTAAAGGAACAATGTTGTAAAGGGGGGTAAGCGTCACTAAATACTCTTCAGGTGTGTAATGAGATAAATAGATTTGGGGGTTGGCCTGGGAATTTGAAACATAATGCAAGAGGCAATGGTGAGTTTCTGGGTAGGTGACTCATAAACAAGGTTTTTGAAACATTACCCATTTTTACATTGGGAATTGCCAAGCTAAGGCTTAACGTCTCCCACAACACCTATGAATAATCATTTAAATACAGGCTTTGAGACTTGGGAAAAAGTGTATTATTTACTCTAAAGACAATAATCTTCCTTGGCGTCATTGTAGTCCATCATACGGATGCATACTTAGGGATCTTTGAAAAAGCAACATTTTCTCTTGATGGCCCATTACTTCATCTATCTTATAAATTATTACCCAGGACTAGATTGCAGACACAGGTTAGGGATACATATCAGACACTGTAACACAGTGTGGGAGACTAAGGCTCTTTCACAGGGTAAAATATTACAAAGGAGCTTTGCTCATTGCATATTGTTTATGTGGAAAACAAGATACAGTGATGGAGGTAATGGGGATTATAGTATATCCTTTGCTTCCCCACAGTGCTGAGAACCTGGCAAATGCAGGCACATGTAAGTTCTTGTTGCCCAACTGGTTTGATGAAGGGAGAACTGAGTTGTTCTCAGCATAGGTATTATACAGCTAAGGCCAAATATCCTCTTAGGATCACCCTAGTACCCTCTCCATTGCTCAAATAAAGACTAGACACAACCATACTAAAACTGTGACAAGGTTGGCTTGTTGTTGGATGATGACTTTTCTCTTGGTTGGAGAGAAATTATGTGAGAACATTTGGAAAAGTTATGTCTTCATATTGTACTTGGAGACCTGGGTTCCCTGGCATGAAATGAAGAATTACATTAAATTGAATGGCTATGTATTTGAATTACTGTTGTGTAGTTATTGATTAATCCCAAGTTGATAATTATCTACTGTGGGTACTAGAACCTGGGGGTGTAAAAGTGAATAAAGTGATCCCTTGAATCCAGCATTCTAGTGGGGAGAGAGGCACGTACATGACGGTGCTATGAAGCGGTTGGGGAGAAGGTGGGTGGAGTAGGGATACAGGAATGAAGTGTGTGGGAAATTGTATGGGGTATCTAAGCTGGGTTTTGAAGAGAAGTTTGTTTTGTTTTGTTTTTGTTGTCAGGGAAGGACAGAGGAAGGGCATATCCGCAGAAGAAACATTTTGAGCCAAGGCACAAAAGTATAAATATTTAATGTTGTATTTGGAAAATGGTGTAGTCGTGTCCAGTTAAGTAGGTAAATGGTTTAGAATTCTAATACTTTAGAATGTATTAGCATCACTTGGAGTTCTTGTTAAAATGTAGATTTGGAAGCCTCATACAAGGCTGTGTAATGACAGTATTTGCAGATGGGGTCCACACATTTCCAGTTTTTGCAAGTGTCCTGTATGATTGTTTTGTAGATAGTGCATGCTTTGATAAAGCCTGCCTTAGGCTAGGTTTTCTGATGACAGGGTGAATGGTGGGAACTGAAGCTAGAAAGGTAGAACAAGTCCATGTTGTGATGCACATAAAGTATTATACGAGGCTGTGGAGTTGGTGTTAGGATCATGTACACTAGGTATTTGGTAGCCATAACATATTCTTAATCAAATGGAGTTACACAGTCAGGTCTGTATATTTGAACGAGTTTTGACTGCAGTGTAGAGGATGAATTGGAGGAAGGAGATATGGAGACTTAGGAACAGTTGTCAGCCTATTGCAGAGGATGAAGCAGATAATGATGAAGACCTGAATTAGGGTGGCAGGGATGGAATGGAGATGAAAAGAGTAAAGAGACATTACTGAAGGAGAATCAAAAGGATATGTTTGTAAACATAATGTAGAGTGTGAAGGAAATGGGAGGAAGACTAAGGTGACTCTTGTGATTATGGTTTAGGCAACTGGCTGGCTGATGATGCTAGGAAATAGCAGTAGAACACAGTAAAGAAGGAGCAGATTAGGAGGTTATGCAGTAGAGATAAAATAAGTTCAATTTGGGTTTGAGATTCCCTTGGAATATTAACCAGAGATGTCTGGGAGGCAATTGAAAATATATTATCTCCATTTCAGGTTGATTTTGCTGGTGATCAACCATAGCTAATGGTTGAAGTCATAATGGAAGAGGATGCTTGAAATAGGGTTACAGAGGGAAAAGAATAGTAGCAAAGAAGAGCAAGGTTGCAGTGTCTAGATTAAGTTCTGTTGAACAATTCAAAAGACTCAGAAGAAGCCCACATAGAATTGATATTCTTACAGAATCTTAGAATGACTACAAATAACTTAGAAACCTTCTAGTCCAGTGACTTGTGAATGTATTTTAATGCAGCAAAACAAATTTTCAAGAGACTTTAATTTAAACCTCTAATAAATAAAAGATACAGATGGAGCTTCTTTGGTTGAAGGAAGGGTGGCAGAACTTGAGCCTCTCCACTCAGCATGCCTTTCTTCATTGCTCCTCCCCATGTGGCAGCTCTTGACTCCTCTTCAGGGAACGTGGTTTTTAAAACATCAATGTACTTTCCTTATTTTATAGAGGCTGGAGAGATTGATTGACATGATCCATGTCACACAACTCCTGAGTGACAGAGAACATGTTGCTGTGATAAGCTCCACAAGAAACAAAGTAACAAAAGGCAACGTGTAACTCATAGCCAAAACGAGTGGTATAGACAACATGTGGTTTTGAGGGACGGAGTTAACATTCGGAGTTGTAACATCTGGGAAAGGAGTTGCAGAGGTGGTAGATTTTGAGAAGCTAAGAAAACATTTAGGGATTCAGTGTCTTGCCATTTTAAAAGTCAGAGCTAAAGGTTGGTACTGGGTTGGAGAAAGTTAGAAAGTGGGTCTTTCCAACATCTATAAAATTGAGGCAGTCGTCCTACAGGTCGTGTCATAATTACTGCTCAAACTCCATACAAATTCCAGTAATAGTAGACATTTAATGGCGGGACATGCTGTTGAGTCAGAGTGAAGCACAGTGGTAGCTTTCTTTTCCATGCAGGAGGGGCTTTGGGAAGGCAACTTGTTTATGAGGTGGTGCCTGGGTAATGTACCTTCAAGTTATCTTTGTAAAGGAAGCACACTCTTTTCATTAAAACTTATATTTATTTAAGAAGGCTCGTTTGAGGGTGGTTGATGGATCATTCCTTTATGCTGCCAATTGGTATATAATAGAAATCATTTATAGCTACCACAACCAGTGTTTAACATGAAAAGTCCAGAAAACTCTGCATTTAGGGAGCCATTTTGAGAAATCTGCCAAGACTGAAGACTGACCCAATGATTCCTGGAGGACCTTGAGGAAAATCAATTAGTTTCTGAGTCAAAGAAATCTCAAATTATTCTAAATGGTATTGCTGCTCTCAGAAAGTTCTATTCCTAATCTAGTAAACCACTACGAGTTCAAAGCTAACATTGTTTCTTAGAAAGATGCTTAGGGGATGCAAATCTTTTAAAGTGCATTTCATTGTACCAACTGTTTCATTTAGAAAAAGCTCATTGGTTTGTTATTAAGTGGTGTATGTAATAGTGTCAATAAAATCTAAAATTGAAGACTGAGCATTGTTATGTTAGATGTTTTAATGATCCCAGTTGGCTAAGTTACATGGCTGTGGCTCATTTGCTTGACCTTTGTTGGTTTTAATAGCCTGGAAAAATTCCTCCAAACTCCACAGAGTTGACATACTGGCTCTTGATATATGTGATACAAATCTGGAAAATACATTATTAGAAGAAGTTTACTAACAGTACTTGAATGATTGAATCAGGTCTACACACCAAAGAGTACACAACTGCAAATTTCAGAGGAATGAGAAAGTTCTAGTAGAAATCCCAACTTCTTGCCAAAAGGCTTAACATATTACATATATTATTTTGAATTAACTGTAGCTAAATTATAACTATCCAGAAATAGGAATGGAAGATTCTACTGCAAAATATTAATACAGAGGTAACAGAAAGCAGTGGTTCCTGGCACCAGCGCTTCTACACTATACTGGCATAGGAAAAACAAAAATTCAAATCTGGCTTCCTATATTCATAAGCAATGTGGTCTGTTTTTATTACTTAACCTCTTTATGACTTATTTTTCTCAGGCAACATTTACCTTTTGGAGTTTATTGGGAATATAACATGAAATAATTTAGGCAATCTCTTAGCACAATTTTTATACATTATCTTAGCCAAAAGGCCAAGAAGTGATATGGGCTTGGCATTTTAAAAAATTTAACTCAATGAATGTTAACCCTTATTATCATAATTTCTATCACCTCCATGACTAACATCATCATCACCATCATTATTATCATCATTACCATCACCATTATCACATTATCGCCATCATCATCATCATTATTGCCATCAAGTGGTGTATTAGTCTAAATTCTCTAAGCAACAGATATCAAGATGGTATTGAACATGCAAGAAGTTATTAAGCAAAATGCCCAAGAAATATTGGGGAGAGACTCTGGAGAGGATGGCATGCATGTCTGACAAGTGAAGGAGGGAAAAGAAGAAAGAAAGTTTGAGTGAACCATTTAGACTTCAGTATAGTTCAAAAGGAAGTTCAGCAAGGTCACTGGGGAGTCTTTGATCCAAAGTCACCTGTCTGAAGGAGCCACACATCTTCCAGGAATAGGCCTATCTTAGAAGCCTTGCCATACTCAGCATTGGCTGAAATCAGGCTCAGCACTGTGATGGGTTTTGGGGTTCAGCAGCTGAGGCCATCAGTCTGTTAGACTCTCCGAGGATGGAGGTTTGTATAGTGTGTTCTTATGGCTGTCATAGAAAAAACTGTGGGTGATTTTAAAAATCTTCTCATATTTTTGTATTGTATTAATTTTATATATTTAACCTTCATTATTTAACATTTTAGGGAAGAGGTAAAATAAATAATTGAAAATATTTCCATTTGTTTGGGCAATATGAACTGTTTGAGACTGGGCCAAATCTCATAGCAATTGCTAAGCTTTTCTCTTTGCTTGAATATCCTGGTATAGTTATGCTATGACTTCAACAGGACCTTTCCATGAAAAGTTTTATTTTTTTGTTCCAACTTTATTTTCTACTTAGAAACCTGACTTGATTAGAGTGTGAAAGTTTAAGTGTTTGTAACGGGATTCAATTAAAATAGGTCATTCTTGGGGCTCTGAAAATGGTAACTGGCCTTGGGCAAATTGGAACAAAAGTTATAAAATTCAGTTGGCTGCATCACAACATTTAACATCTTTAAGGAAGACGTTTTGCCTAATAGAGTCAATTTAGAAAAATTTAGTGTAGGTCATCAGCGTAAGCACCTAAAAAATGTGTTTGTGTGTGTGTGTTTGTTTCTCCCTTTAGTTATAACTGGGATCAGGACACCTGGACTCTAATCTATAAAATAAACAATTTGCGGTGGCACCTTGAAGAAAGTCAATTAGTTTCTGTGACTTTACCAGTAGGTTGAAAAGGAGATTGTAATATTGGTGAATAATATGCTTAGAGATGTTTGCATAAAAGATGCTTTGTCTTTGTAAAGTATTATTGAATATTTATGGTCTACCAGACTGAGCCAAATGGCCCAGAGGAAAAAACAGCCAGATTTATGTAAACCTTGTTCAGTGTCCCAGATACTTCAGGATGGGTGCTCTGTATGTGAATGAATAAATAAATGGTATAAACATTATTTTAAATGTTGAAGGTGCATCAATATTATCTGGGGTGTTAGCCAATGTGCCTGACCTATGACATTGAAATGAAATGTCTGTCTCCAGGTAACTATTTCAATCTCATAAATATTTTTAGAGCCAGAGGCATTGACGGCAAGTGATGTTTTCTTAGAGTTTTGTGTCTGCAAATAAAGGTAAATTATATCTTTACCTAAAACCTACAAGAAATGATTGTCTCTTATCCACAGGGTTGCTCTGAGAATTCCCAGGCTGAAATTGCATATCTTATCATTCTTTCTCCCCTTTCTTTTAAAAAAGTGTTTTACTTACTCTTTGCACAGTAATTTTCTGTCACTTTATTGTGAGATTCTGAGCCTCAAAGAAATAATAAAAAAAAAAATTAGCTGTAAACACTGCCCAAGGACTTAATGGATCTTACTGAGCCACGCAATGCAGATGTATTGGAACATAAATAGGTGATAGGAAATAAGAGGCACAGAAGCAATTTGTTTGGATTGGGTCACTGCTTAATCCAAATGGGTTCGGCAAAAGAATTCATGAAACGTGACAGTGGGCCAAGAGGAACTTGCTGTGACATTTCAGATTTCCCTACCTCTTCTAATTAACCATTTCAAGTATAACAAAACTTACAGCACATACAGAACCAATGAGACCCGTCTGCACCAACTGCAGACCTGTCTCTGGGGGATGGATGATTCTGTTCTCCTCAAGCAATGGACTATGATGCAATAATACCTCAAGTTGGGCTTTTAATTTCTATGATACATTGATCCCGAACAGCATTTTTCTAAAAGACAAGAACTATATCGGAGTTGCTTTATGACAGATCCCATCATTAAATGCATTTGGATATATTGCACGGATCTAAATATACTGCAAGTCTAATTAGGTATTTGAAAACATAAAAATTACATATAGAAAAAGCTTGCCATCATGACAGCCGCCTGTTTTTTTTTAAACAACTATTATTTGCCAGTCACTATGCCAGACATTTTATGCACATCCTTACAAAAACCTTGCAAGGTAGAGATAATTATTGCCTTTTTACAAAGAAAGCCACAGACTCAGAGAAGTTAAGTTGTCCAGGGTGAATTAGTATGTGGGAGTTGTAGAATTTTTTTTTCTAATTACAGAAAAAAACCTATATTCCATCTTAGGCAAGTCAGGAATTCTTACCTCATGAGTTAGTGGGTTCAGAATTCTTTCAGGTGCTAATATCTGGATATGACCCATCTCTCTTCATGCCAAGGCCTTCAAGTTTATCTGCCCCAGCCTTTCTCACTTGGCAAAGGGAGACTAGGATTTAAACCTCAAAGTTATGCCTCAGTATCTGGACTATTGTAGTGCTCCATAAATATTTGTTGAAATGATAAAAGAAGGACCCAGCTGCCTCTGAAGACTGTGGTTTCATTAGTAGAAAAAGAATGGCATTAGCCCATTTTCAAGAATGTCAAATTTATACTAGCATTATAAAAAACACATATCAAAGTGGAATTATTTAAAACAAGATGTCTATAATTAACTGACACACAATCTACACTGCCCAATTCCTAGAATAGATTCAGGGAGTCAATTTTTGTTCATAATTGTGTTTCACACAGTGAAAATCTGTGATTTGTGATTGATAAGAAAATAATGAAAACTGAGTTAGTGCTTATAAAATTCTTTGGTGGTTTTGCTTTTGGAATCAAGCCAGGCAAATTCCCACGAGTTGAGGATTCTTGGAGTATTTTATGTTTCATATGATGTCACCAAAAAGTTACAGATCAATAACACTTTGCAATTTTCATGTAGCAGAGGGAGGAAAGAGTTAAAGGATTTAAGTGTTGCCAAGAGTGCTGCTTCTGGGCAAGAGAAGTTTGAATGTAGGGCACATTTTGCATTTTAAGCACTAGTGTTTGAACCCTAGTCCCATAGTTATGTAATAAGAGAACTTTTTTTTTTTTAAGCGAAACAGAAAAAAAAAATGTTCACTGAGAAAAATACTTGCTGCTTTTGGGGATAGGTTTTACAGTGCATTTTGTACAGGAACCATTTTCTCCTGTCCAAAAGCTCTGGAACAGGATGAATGTCCTTCTCAAGGTGTTTAGAGGCCAGAGTAAGGACTGCTGACTACAAGCGTCAGAAGAACCACAGAGATGTGTGGGCAGCATTCGGTGGGCACATTCAACAGGTTTGGAAGGTCTCTGGCCTGGAGAGGCAATGCAAAGCAGGCCATCGGCCAGTCTAGAAAAAAAGACCAGGACTGCAGTCGTCAGAAGGCCAGATAGACAAGGACTAGTGACTCTGAAATCTATTCTTACGGAAGGCAGCCCACAAGAAAGTACAGCCTAGAGTAGTAGGTACTAAAACCATTCATTATCAAGGACAATTATATCCAGCTTCCAAGCAAGTCAGCTTTAAATGCTTCGGCTATTGTAAAGAATCCAATAAATTTTCTCAACAACTCTGCCAAATAGGAATACCGTTCCTATTTATTATCATTTTCATTTTACAGATGAAGAAACTGAGGCACAGAGAGGTTGAGTGATTTTCCTAAGGTCACAGTAATAGTAAGGTATAGAGACAAATTAATATGTAGGAAATATTGATTGAAAAGCTGTAGAGTGATAGTCAAGAACACAGGCTTTGTTCAGTCACATCTGACTTACAATTTCAGTTCTACCAATTGTTCATTCCACAACCTTCTCCAAATCCTTGAACTCAAGGAAACTTCAGAGTCCTCATATTTAAACGATGGTGTCACATCAGTAGTTATAAAGCATGTAAAGTTCTTAGCCAAGTGCTTACCCCGTTATAAGGGCTCAATAAACGATAGCTACTATTTTTATCATGTTTTCTCCATCCTTCCAAATGGGTCTCAGATTAGCATAGTGGCAATTGGAACCTGAAGCCAGCATAGAGTAATGCTCTGATGGATGAAGACTAGAAGTTTCCTTGCAAAGACAGGAAGAGTGTCTTCAACTAAATAGAATGATTCGATGCATAAATGGCTGAATGCAAAGAGACTTAATTGAAAGATAAAAGAATAATTGCACTAGAATAGCAGAGGCAAAGCAGTTAAGATAAAAAGCCACATATATTAAACAGGACTAAAGAAAATGAAGAGGGAGTTTGAGAAGTCTTTGTAGCTAAAGACATTATGATCATCAGAAAACAGCATAAGTACAAGGTTGGAGTCCAGAAGATCAAGTCCCAGAACCAGGATTGAAATATTTCCTCTAATTAGTTATTTTTAGAAGAATTGGTCACTTTTCTAATTACCAAGTGAGTAGTTAAACTAAAAGCACATTCTGTTGTATATTATACTGGTACAGTCAACAACTAGGACTCTCAAGACACACTCATAAAAGTAACCTTGTTTTTGTTTTCCAATGTCCCTTTACACTTGCTCAGTGGAGACAGCTCTTCCCTTCCCTTTAGAAGAAAACACAGGTGAGCTCTATTACTCTGGTCACCTTAAGTCCTTCCTGTTTTCCGTTTGCCTGCCCAGATCCACTCCTCACCTTTCCCTGCTCTTGGCCCTGGGAGAGCAACCCATGTGGATGGCACTGCTGGGTTCCATAGTCCTCTATCTTCCGTTTGGAGTTGATCAAAGGGAAGTATTAGCAAGAAATTGGAGGGCAGAGTGGGAGGAGAGAGAAGCCAAAGTATTTATTCTCTTGGTTTTCTCCCTGCTGGATTGCAGTGGGTTGGCTGTGTCCCTCTGTGAAAACCTCGCTCCCCTGCCAGGCAGCCCTTGGCAAACTGCTACTCTCTGCAGGCTTTGGAAACCAGTTATACCCCTGGTCCCTTCGTGGGCAATAACGTCTTCCTGCTGTTGCAAGCCCTGAGGTACTGTACCAGCCCTTGTTGCTTTCCCCCAACCTTGCTCACACCATTGTAAAGAGTCTTTTTATTAAACTCTCCTCCATTACCCAGTTTGAGTGCCATCTGTTTCCTGCTGGGGCCCTGGCTGATACATATGGCCACTTTAAGTTGCAAAACACAGTCTCATTTTGGTATATTTAGAACAATCAAACTATGAAATAGTTAAAACTCCAAGTCAGATTTAGGGTTAAATCTTTCTTAGCCCTGTTGGAGGAGGGGGTGAGGTCATCTTTCCTTCCCTGCATCTCTTACTTCTGCCTGTTTACCATGCTTTCTGACATTGTTGAAAACAAGTTAACCAAAAAGAAAATTCTTAAGGTGG
This sequence comes from Cheirogaleus medius, assembly GCA_008086735.1. Taxonomy (NCBI): domain Eukaryota; kingdom Metazoa; phylum Chordata; class Mammalia; order Primates; family Cheirogaleidae; genus Cheirogaleus; species Cheirogaleus medius. Next base: position 81,651,432 of record VBSM01002608.1, on the reverse strand, counting down.
CTTCGCACCCACTCATTTTGGTAGATATTTAGAGCTGATTCTTTTACTTAGGGACATTTTGTGGCTCACTGCTAAGGGGTATGCTAGTATCTTAGATGCAGGTGAGGCTGGGGCCTCCAGTTGATCATTCTTTCTGTGCTATAGGCATCCAGCTACTTATCTTAGCTTCCATCTGTTCAGGTCTGTCATGGGTTGAACAGTGGCTCCCCAAAGATACGTCCAAGTCCTAACCCCTGGTACCCATGAAAGCAACCTTCTTTGGAAATGGGGTTTGTGCAGATATAATTAAGATAAGGATCTTGAGATGAAATCATCTTGAGATGAAATGACAGATGTCCTTAAAAGAGATAGAAGAGAAGACTCAGAGACACACAAAGGGGAAGGACATGTGCAGACGGAGGCTGAGATTACAGTGATACAAGGCAAGGAATGCCAAGAATTGCAGGCAGAAGCTAGGAGAGCGGCATGGAGTAACTTCTCACTTCAGTGACTCCAGAAGGAACTAACCCTGCCGACATCTTGATTTCAGAGTTTTGGGCTCTAGCACTGTGAGAGAATCAATTTCTGTTGTTTTAAGCAACCAAGTGTGTTGTAATTTGTTACAGCAGCCCTGGGAAACTAATACAAAACTTATTTGCTCTTTTAGGCATCCTTGGACAGGTGCTCAGACATCACCATGTGGTTTCCTCACCTGTGCCCACAGCTTGTCCACAGAAAACATACGTACATCCTCTTCTCATCCAGTCTCTGGGCCTGCAGGGGATCCTAACCCAGCTGCAGCTTTTCTTTGCTTCTTTCTTCTTCTCGTGGGTTCTAGACTCACTTCGAAAAATTTAAGGCTTCAGTTCATCATATCCTTTTAACTGAAGGGATCACATACCATGGCTTCTGAGTGGTTCAACTGAGTGCTGTACAAGTCTGCTTGGGCTGCTATAACAAGATACCACACACTGGGAGGCTTAGCAACAGAAATTTATTTTCTCACAGTCTGGAGGCTGGAAGTGAAGATCAAGATGTTGGTAGGTTTGTTTTCTCCTGAGGCCTCTCTCTGTGACTTGCAGATGGCCGCCTTCTCACTGTCCTCACGTGGAATTTTCTGTACACGTGCATCCCTGGTGTCTCTTCCTTTTCTTATAAGGACATCAGTCGTATTTGAGCGGAGCCCTACTTTAGTGGCTCAAGTTACTCACTCTTTTCCTTCCTCCTTTTTGCTTAGCTGTCAGAGAATGTAGCCTGTATGAATACCAATATTTGTGAATACTTCAAGGGTGTTTGACAGTAAATTTTTATTGTCGTTGAGTATCAATTTCCATCTCTTTTACTTTTTCATGTGTATCATTTCTGTTTGTGTGTGTGTATATATACACATACATACACTTATACATTTATGGATATAGACATATATAGAGATTATGTGTGTGTTCTATAGAGAATAAGCTTTCAAACTATGTTAATCATATCCTATTTTTCTTCGTCAATTTCTGAGAGAGTCTCTTAGTGTCTTAGTGAGGTTTTTGCTACATCCCTGCATTTATGGTAGTTTTTTCTTATACATTTCAAAACTCTATTGTTAGATGCATTCAAGTTTATTATTACTATATAGTTTTTGTGGATTGTAACTTTTATTAATATGAAAATATTACTATTTGTTTCATTGAATGCTTTCTCTTTGTATTCATTTTGAAATAATACTAATATTGCTAAATCTATTTTTGTTAATATTTGTACAGTAAATAATGAACTTACAGTTTTTATAATTAGTAATATGTTTCAACTTTTCCTGCCATATTATTATTTTATATTTTCTAATGCTATAGTTTCCTTTTCTTTTTTCCCTCTTCTGTTCTATCTTGTTTTCCCCTTTTTATGTTTTCCTTTACTCTTTTCTCATCTAGTGCAGTGTTTCCTGGGGGATGTGCTAGTGACATTCGACCTGGGCATTTCTTGTTTGTGTTGGCTACTCTGTGGTTGGCAGGACTCATTATTGGCCACGCCACTAAACATCAGTAGCATCCCAGTCATTGGCACAAGCACAGGACACGTACACACTTCCACATGCCTCCCAGGGTGTCGTACCACTCTGAACTGCAAATCAGTACTCACTAGTTTGGGACCTATGTCTATTATTTCTCTTCTCTTGTAGTTATCTTTATTTTTTTTTATTTAATTTTTAGTTTCATCTTTGTAATATATGTGCACACCTTAAAAACTGAAATAGTACTATGAGAGTTATACGACCCAACAGCAAAGAAAGGTTTTTTATATCACTCTTCTTCTTATTTATATTCTTCGAGGTATCACTTCTTGGCCTTTTGGCTAAGATCAAGTGTATATTTTTCAAGGCCAACACTTTTGATTCGTGTTTACTTCTATGTTTCTAGATAGCCTGCCTATACAATTATTATTTGAATTTTCTTTTTTTTTAATTTCAGAATATTACAAGGGTACAAATGTTTTGGTTACATAAATTGCTTTTATACTATTTGAAGCAAAATTATAAGTGTGTCCATCCCCTTGATAGTGTGCATTGTATCCATTAGGTGTGAATTTACCCATCCCCTCCTCCCCGCCCCACCTGCTTGATTTCCGATGAATGTTATTTCCATATGTGCACATAAGTGTTGATCAATTAATTCCAATTTAATGGTGAGTGCATGTGGTGTTTGTTTTTCCATTCTTGTGATACTTCACTTAGAAGAATGGCCTCCAGTTCCATCCAGGTTAAATTGAAAATACAGCAGTGACTTCCTATTATGTAAAATGAATTTTTTTGGTCTGATTATAACATGATACAAAGTAAACTCTCTCTTCTCCATTGTTCTAATTCGGTTATTTCGCAGATTTTGTTTAAGTTGTTACTCAGCTTTTGCATCATTTTTCATGTAAATATTGTATGCAACTGAGCCACAAACATCCTATGATTACATTTCTATTTTTGTACAGTTTTTGTTTTGCCTGAGAGTTAATAATTGTCTTTGCTGTTGTTGTTGACTTTTTATTGTGTGTGTGTGATCCTTTCACTACTTCAGCCCCAGACTATCTGCCAGAGATGCAAATTGCTTCTTGATATGTTCAAACACATAAGATATCTTCTCAGTTTCTTTTCTTTTCTTTTTTTCTTTCTTTCTTGGAGGCATCCTTTCTGGAACCTCCCATCCTCCTGAGACATGACAGCAAAATGAGATTCCATGTGGTTTGGTTTCCCTTGTTACTTTAGGGGATCTTGTCCTTTCCAGATCAGTTTCGGGCACAGAGAGCTGCTTCTAGATCAAGGAGTCTTTGCTCACCACAACCTTAACGTTTCACATGAAGTATTTAAACCTCATACATTTAATGAACGTTAGTTGTAAAAATTAATATTTTCTTCTGAAAGGACACCAGATCACAACTTATGCTGGCAATTTCTTGAATTTTTAATCACATCTCATTTTTCAAATAAAGAATCTGCAATAACTTAGAAGCGTGAAGATAACTTATGCATATCTCTGTGAAGCATTGGAACAGTAAATATTAATATTCCTATTTTATGTGAGACACGCCACACAAAAAACATTTTACTTGGCACATACTATTTCCATATACCATTCTTGCTACTAGAGAGACACAGATAACTCAGTAACACATGGATCCTGCCTTGACAAAGCTGAAAGTAAAGGAGGCCAAAGATATGTGATTATTGTGGGGAGTCAGAAATGCTCCCTAAAAGAGGTGATGGGGTGAAGCCATTTTTGAGTTTTAAGGGAAGACTATATAGACACACATGTACACATACCCCAACTCCTTAGTTTATTTATTCTTCACTCGATATGATTTCCGTTGTGCAGAAGACTGAGGTCTATGTGGGTCTGTGACTTCTCAAAGGAAATAGTCATAACAATGATGAAAGAGTGAGATAGTGATAGGATACCATTTGTAAGGATATCTTCTAAATCAGGAAGCTCAGGGCCTTATAGACCGAATCATACAAGCCAAGGACACTGATTCTTAATCATAGGCAAGTATGCAAATGTTCTTATCTATTTAGAGTGTTTCCTGCACATGCACTCTAGTATAAAGAACAGGCCACAAGAAAAAGAAATAAACTGCACAACTGGTCATATTTTGTGTAAATGTAGTTAGTGATCATTGCACTGAGCCTAAAGGAGGAAAGAAGACTATTAAGTAATATTTGTTGAGCACTTACTATCTGCTGTGTATACTGTGAAGCATTTTTCTTTGGCCAGTTTGATTTTTACTAGAACCCTATGAAGTAGCCTTTATCTTCCCACTTCACATATGAAGTCATGTACATGGCAAGAGGTAGAGACAGGACATAAACTCATTTGTGCCCAGTTCTAGTGCCTTCGCTCTTTCCATCATCCTTCGCAGCCTTGGAAGTCTTTGATATTCAAGGAAATATCAATATTTTCTTGTTTTTGGTGGGAATCCCCTCTAGGTCCTATTGGGATGGGAATTTCGGAGACTATATTATTTCCTTCCAAATTATTAAAAAATAAAATACGGGATCTTATCATTTTTTTTTTTGCCAGAAATATTGCAATATTGCCAGCTGGTATTTGGGCCCCTCGTGCCTTCTTTTTCCAGCCACTCTCAGCACTGCTGCTAGATTATGCATTTGCTTTCCCCTTATCAGACCCTCTGTGAGAGCAGCGCTTGCTGCTCTGTGAACACTTGCCTTAGATGCTCTCTCCTGGGCACGTCTACCTGTCTCCGGGCGACAGAATTAACTCTTGAGTGCTTGCTTGTTGATTTTCTCATAGTGTTTTTTTTTTTAATTTGAAAAATTGACCATTTGTTTAATTTATTATTTGAACAAACCTGTTAATAATTTAAAATTTCAACTTGTAAAAGTAGTAATTGGGCAATTAGTTTAATACAGAAATCCCTACTTGTTAAAACATTTTTAAGAAATTAGAATATAACTGTCTAATTGGTCATATGCAAACATGACTAAAACCAAACACAAAAAAGCATATTGTGAAAGATTATACAGATTTGTACAGAATTAAAAGCAAAGAATAAACATCGTGACTTCCCTTTCACCTATCCACTCTTAACTACTCCATTCTTTAAACATAACTACAGCCAAAATTTTATTCCATATCCTTTTTTAAAAGTGATAGGTACATGAACATATAGTCATACATGCATACATATATGTGCACACACATATAAAATTGTTTTATCTAAACAATGTCCCAAATCACCTATATAAACATGCATGCTTGCTATGTCTGATTTATTTAAAATATGGGGATTTCTAGTCTATCTCTTTATCTGTATCTAGTAGCACTTTTATCATGACTATATCATATCAAAATTTTTTATAATAATTTTATGCTTCCTTTTTACATGATCTTAATATAACTCTTAATGTAGCCTAAGAATTTATTTGTATGATATCAACTACTGTAAGATCCTCAAAGGACAGTGAATATGCAATAATTATTTGTGAAATGAATAAATGTTGAATGAAACATTAATTCACGGAGAAAGATTTTATTTTGTTCAAGACTTACCTGAGTTATAAGTAATAGACTTCAAGGAGGTTAAACTGTTGGTGTTGATAAGGGAAGGACTGTTTTACTATTTACAGTTGTCAGCTATGTGATCTTGGGAAAGTAACTTAGTATTTATGTGTCTTAGTTTCTCTTTATACTTACTTGGAACAATAACAGTACCTCTTCTAAGGGTTATGATGAGGGAAAGATGGGATGGTTGAATTAAAATGTTAGTAAAGGGTAGACAGAGAGCTAATGCTCAATAAATCACCTTTATAATGAACAATGAAATATATTACAAAATTGACTTTTCCAAATATACAATATGTAAAATATTTCTAATTGATATGTATAGTGTAAAAAATGATATTCACATACACACCACATTTCCAGACCCCACTTCCATAACCTTCTTCCTAAAGGTATCCACTGAAATGAATTTTGCATTTATCATTTCTTTGCTTTTCTTTGTGAATTTACCACATGAGAAAGTATAGCTAGACAATTTACTATTTAGTTTTACACGTTTTGGGACATTATATAAAGGGAAATATATCATCTATATTTTCGGCAACTTGCTTTTCCCTTCTCAATACTGTATTTGGGAAATTTATGAACCTTCATCTGTCTAGATGCAGTTCATTCATTCTTACTCCTGTACAGTCTTTTGCTATATGAATATGCTATAGTTTGTTTACTTATTGCCCTGACAAAGGATTTTTGGGTTGTTTTGAGTGGTTTTTTTCCTTCTTCTTTTTTACTGACTGTTGCGATCTTAGCTACGTATGTCTCCTGGTCCACATTTGTAGAAACAGGGGATAAGGTGGTCTGTGAATTACTGGGTGTTGGTACATGTACTTCTTCAATTTTACTAGATGTTTCCATATTGCTCTCCCACCAGCACCATGTACTCATTTCTTTTGAGCAACAATTTCTCCAGTGCTTGATATTGCCCAACTTTTAAATTTGTGCCAACTGTGTGGGTGTAGAATGGTATGTCATTGTGGTTTTCATTTGCATTTCCCAGAGTTTTAATGATTTCTTACCTTTCAAAAAAAAAAATGTTTACTAGCCATGTGTTTTGCCTTTTGTGAAGGAACTATTCACATCTTTTGTCCATGTTTCTATAGTCTTGTTTGCCTTTTTAATTGAAATATTCAGATATAGTTGTAGAGTTGTCAATTTCTTGCAGTTCTATAAATTTTGCTTCATATATTTGGAAACTCTGTTATTAGGTGCATAAAAATTTTGGATTGTTCAGGTACTACTGCTATGAGTTCTGAGTGCCATTAACCTCTAATCTTTTGGGTGATTATTTCTGAAACTTAGGTAGTGTCTCCACATGTGTGCCTGGATCCGTATTCTGCTGCATACTCAAGTATAACCTTGTACAATTTCTAAAGTTGTCTCTGGAACTCTTTCTTCTCTGATGTTTTGCCCTGAGATTTCTAGACATCTTGATCTCCCTGGATTCTCAGGTTTGTCTCCTCAGCATAAGAAGTTGCCAGGCTGTGTTTGTGTTTTTCCCTTTTGTACCGTGGCCTAGAACCTCTACAAGGTGATAAGATGGGACAGCTGTGGGACTCCTTTGTTTCCTGGCTCTCATTGATCACTGTCTTGTGTTGTCTGATGCCCAATGTCTTAAATCTCATTGTGTCTTATATTTTGTTTGGTCTTTAGTTGTTTTAGAGGAGTGGGTAAATCTAGATCCTGTTACTCTATCTTGGCTGGGAGAAGAAATTGTGGTCTTTTGCACTGATTTTTTAGGAGTTTTTTACATGCTCTGAATAAAGTTATTTTTAGTCATATATGTTGCAAATATATTCTTTTACTGTGTGGCTTGTATTTTAATTTCCTTAATGATTTCTTTTTATAAATATAATTTATTAATGTAGTTAAATTTATGAGTTCTCCCCCTTTAGGCTTAAGCTTTTTGTATCTTTTAAAGATCTTATTCTCTAACTTGAGATCATAAATATATTCTATGTTGTCTCCTAAAAGTTCTACAGTTTTCCTATTTTTATTCAGGTCCTTAAGCCACATGTTTTTTCTGTGCGGTGAGGTGGGCATCCAATTTTATTTTATTTATTTATTTAGACAACGTCTCACTTTGTTGCCCAGGCTGGAGTGCAGTGGCATCATCACAGCTCACTGCAACCTCAAACTCCTGGGCTCAAGGGATCCTCCTGCCTCAGACTCCCAAGTAGCTGGTACTATAGGTAGACATCACAACACTTGGCTAATTTTTCTATTTTTGGTAGAGATGGGGTCTTACTATGTTGCTCAGGCTGGTCTCAAACTCCTGGCCTCAAGCGATCCTCCTGCCTTGGCCTCCCAAAGTGCTAGGATTACAGATGTGAGCCACTGTGCCCAGCCCAATTTCATTTTAACAAATACGAACCAATTGTCTCAGCACTATTTACTGAAAAATGCCTCTTTTCTCTACTCACTGGAACACCACTACTTTTGTATGCTGAATTTCTGTATATGCATGGCATTATTCTGGGCTGCCTATTAAATTCATTGATCTATTTATATAGTCATGTGCCAATGCTATGCTACCCTATTTATCATAAATTTATTCTGTCTTAGTATGTGTTAAGTTCCATATAATATTCTTTTTCAGAAATTTTAGATATTCTTGGTCCTTTTCTGTTTCATACAAATTTTAGAATTAACTTATTAAGTTCCTTAAAAAAACCTGTTAGGATTGTATGTGCTTGGAATTGCATAGAATCTATATATTAATTTCAGGAGATTTGACATCATGATAACATTGAATCTTTCTATTCATAAGCATGGTATTCCCTCATCTATTTAGATATTCTTGAAAGGAAATTTTTATCTCTTTTCTTATCTTTCAATAACCTTTTATAATTTTCTATACAGAGTTTTTATACTTCATTTATTGCATATACTTTTAGATATTTATCTGTTGCTGTCATAAATGTTATATTTTATAACTGTTACTTGTATAAGATGCATTGCTTTTATTCTATATTAATTTTGTATCAGATTTACTAAGCTAAACTCTTATAATTTATCCTTATATTTTTGGAGTTTTTACATAGGTAACCCTGCTATTAGTAAGTGGTAGTTTTGTTTTTTCCTCTCTAGGTATGATATTATTTATTTATTTAGATATTGTTTTTACTATATCCCTAACTAGCAAATCTCATGTTATGTTGAATAGAATTGATATAACAAACATCCTTGACTTTTTCCTGATCTTAAAAGGAATGCTTTTTAGTATGTAGGTCTTTTTATAGATATTGGTTACTATAATAAGAAGATTGCTTCCTATTTCCAATTTGCTAACACTTTTTTTCATGAGTGAATATATATAATTTTAACATTTGCATGTGTTAAGATGACCAAATGATTTTTATTCTTTTCAGTGTTGAATTACATTAATTCATTTTCTAATGATAAATCAGTCTTGCATACCTTGACTAGAGCTCAGATTTGTAAAAACATATTCTTTTATATATTTGTGCAATTTGGCTACCCATTATTTGCAGCTATGTTCATGAAGGAGATTGGCTTATAATTTTTTCTTTTTTTTTGGTTCCATTTTCTGGTTTTGGTATCAAAGTCATTCTAGCCACATAATATAAGTAGGGAAATCCTTCTTTTCTAATTTTTGGAAGACTTTGTGTGAGAATAGAATTTTTTATTTGTATCATTTTTTAAATGCTTGATAGAAATCAGTTGTAAAACCAATTGGCATGGCATTTTTTCTTGTGGAAGATTTTACTACTGATAATTAATACCTACTGATTTCATGTATTAAGTCAATTTCAAGGTTTTCATGTCTCTTTGAGCCAGCCTTGATAAGTTACAGTTTTCTAGAATTTGTCTTTTCCATCTAACTTTTCAAATTTTTTTTATAAAGTTTTAAAAATAATATATGTCATCAGTTTAATCTCTGCAGCTTCTGTAACTGTGTTCTCCTTTGCATTTCTAATATTTATTTTTGTCTTCTCTCATTTTAAAAATTTCATGCCACAGAGCTTTTTCTGTTTTATTAGACTTTTGTAAAACCATGTTTTTGCTTCTGTTAATTTCTATCCTTTTTATTTTTTTCTATCTTATTATTTCTGATCTTACCTTTATTTTTCCCTTTCTGGTGTTTAGTTTCTCTTTCTGTTTTCTTTCTTCTTTTTCTCCTCCTTCTTTAAGTGATTAGCTCATTAACTTTGAGACTTGCTTCTTTTCTAATATATACAATAAGGCTTTCTAAGTACCACTTAAACTAGATGACAAAATGTTTTAATTTTCTTGTTAGTTTTTAATATTTTCTGGTAAGTGCTATTATTTATTCCTTCTTTCCCCCTTCTAAACAATATAAGAGCCTGAGAACACTTTAAACTCTGATTTTTCACCTCATGGCTTGTATGTTTTATTGGCCTAGCATTTTAGGTTTATCTTTAATTCTTTTTTAATATATTTATTATTTTAATTCTCACAAAATATAAGTTTTATTATTGTTTTATATGTTAATAGTTTGTTTAGATTATCTGCACATTTACTCATTTTTCTTACTATTCCATCTTTTCTAATGTTTAACATATTTTTTCTTCAATTCATTTTTACGTTAAATTTCATTTAACAAAATAATTTAAATAATTAAAACAAGACTATTTCTGAAAATATCAATCCTTTGCCCCTTTCATGTCTCTCTCTCTAAAGAAAAATCTTTGAACTCTTTCAGTTCATCTTTTTGGCATTGACTCCTTTATTTTAAATATCACGCTTATATTACTAGTTCTTGATGTTTTCCACAGTAGGCATAATCTACTATCTTCTCACTCTGAAGGATGAGAATTTACCCCTTTGTGAGCTTTCTTTCCTTCTACCTTCCTACTTTCACTAGCCCCATGTGAGGTCCTAATACCATAATTCTCCCCAATAATCATAATTATTTTTAGATTAGTAGTCAATGTTTACCTTATCATAACTATTACAAACTTATTTATACCTGAACCATGTAGTATACTAGACTAGAGACAAATACTGTATGATTCCACTTATATGAGGCACCTAGAGTAGCCAAGTTCATATAGACAGAAAGTAGAATAGTGCTTACCAGGGTAGAGCGGAGGGAGGAATGTGAAGTTATTGTCTCATCATTAAAAAGTTTCAGCTTTTAACATAAAAAGACCTCTGGAGATGGATAATATTAATGGTCTCAAAACAATACAATTGTACTTAATCTCATAGAACCGTACACTGAGACGTGGTTAAGATGGTAACTTTCATGTTGTGTATTTTACCACAACTGGAAAAAAATTCTTATCAGTTAGAGATACACACTGACATATGTATAGATTGAATGAGGAAGCTTGGATGGGGTAGAGACAAAACAAGATTGGAAAAATGTTGAAAACTGCTAAAGCTGAGTGATGCATACATGGGGCTATGCCTGTTGAATGTTCCATGATAATTTAATTAAAATATATGTAATGGTTAATTTCATACGTCAACTTTACTGGGCTATGGATGCCCAGATAGCTGGTAAAACATTATTCCTGGGTATGTCTGTGAAGGTGTTTCTGAAAGACATTCACATTTGAATTGGTGGACTAGGTAAAGATCACCCTTCCTGATGTGGGTGGCATCATCTAAATCTGGTGAGGATTTCGATGGAACAAAAAGGCAAGGAATGACAAATTTGCTCTCTTTGCATTAGGGCATACATTTCCTGCCTTCAGATCTTAGCACACCTGATTCTTGGGCTTTCGGACTTGGACTGAATTATACCACCAGCTGACTGGCTTTCCTGTTTGCAGATGGCAGGTCGTGGGACTTCTTGACCTTCTTAATTGTGCGAGCCAATTCCTATAATAAATATATATGAGATCTGTCCAGAAAGTACGCAACCATGTCATATGAAAAATAGATACATTTATTGAAAAAGATACAAAATGCAAGAAACATTGTACATACGACAATGACACCTCAGTCCCCTTCAAAGTAGGCACCTTGGGATCTCACACAGTTCTCCCAGCATCTTTTAACCTAACCCGTACACGTTCAGCATTCTCAGGTGTTCTGCTTGTTGCAGGCCTTCCAGAACACGGATCACTTCCGACAGATTCTCCACCGTCTTTGAAGCATTTGTGCCCCACTTTTACTTGCACTGCACTCACTGCATCACCCCAGAAGGCCTTCTGAATCATCTGAATAATGTCCATGGAGGATTGTTCAAGCTTAACGCAGAATTTGATGCAGATTCATTGCTCTACTCACTCAGTCATTTTGAATGCAATGGCCACACAGTCCACATGTTCACTCAACAGCGTCTAGAGCCCCACTGACTAGTATGGTGAAGCTGTCATTGCTCACACATGCGCATTGCAGTGCTCTCTCCTTGGCTGCCAGGTTACGCAAACTGTTCTCCTTATGTTAATAATAACAATGGCTGGATACTTTCCAGACAAACTGCATGGCATATCTGTATTTTATTGGTTTTGTTTCTCCGGAAAGCCCTAACTAATAGAGCATACTAGACATTCTATTCACATAATCTTCTTGAAAAAGTATTTCTCCCAGCCTGCACACGCTCAAGTGGACTGGTTGCTCCCTGCGTCTGCTACTTTGCTATGGTCCTTTTGCCATCATACATCATACTGCTGTATGAGTTTACTAGGGCTGCCGTAACAAAAATGCCACAGACTGATTGGCTTAAAAAACAGAAATTTTTGTCTCACAGGTCTGGAGGCTGAAAATCTACGGTCAATGTGTCAGCAGGGTTAGCTTCTCCTGAGGCCTTTCTCCTGGGCTTACAGATGGTCGCCTTCTTGCTGTAACCTTACGTGGCCTTTTCTCTGTGCACACACATCCCTGCTGTCTCTCTCTGTCTCTTTTTATAAGGACACCAGTCACATTGGATTATAACCCACTGTTATAACCTCATTCAACCATAATCACCTCCTTAAAGGCCCTATCTCCAAATACAGTCCCATTAGCTTCAACATATAAATTTTGAGGGGATACAATTCAGGCCATAGCACCCAGGATTGCCTTTCTTAATTTCCTCTGCTGAATTTCTTGTTTCCTGGATCTTAGATCTTTATCTTTCTTGGTTTACATCATTGTC
>VBSM01002608.1:81621625-81638729 GCA_008086735.1 Cheirogaleus medius | reverse complement strand
AAATATCTTTTTTCCATTTTTCACACTTAATGGTTTGATGGCTGAATTGTGGTTACAAATATTAAGGAGCAATTTCTCCCCTCCACTCAAACTTTAGTTAAGCTAATTTCTTTGTTTTTCTGCAGGTGGGAGTTGTCTCTTGTTTATTCTTGCACAGGACCTGGAGTCCTTGCATTGTCAGCTTTATGTGAGCATATCCATTTATGATTCTCATCTTCAGTGAGGGTTAGACTTTGTCTTCTTTCTCCCTTGCCCTCCAGGCATTAAAATGGAAGCTCAGATCCAGGCAGACTTGGTAGATGCTCTCAGAACAAAAGCCTGCATCACTTCTCACTTATGCCTCGGAATTGCCCCTCTCATTTTGTTTTTTGGTTATCTAACTTCCTGCCGGATTAGCAATGCATTTAAAAATATATTTACTATATTTCATCCAGCAATCGTAGTTGTTTGGAGGATGGCTCAGAGTCAGTAGTCCACCTGGAAATGGCAGTCATATTCATTGTAAAGGACAGAATACCATTAGAATGTAGGCATAATTGCAACTGGAGAAAATTTCTAATGAACAAATGAGTTATTAATATTATTCATTTAGTAAGATTTATGTTAAAGTATTGGCCTCTATTAGTTTTTTGGTCACATTTCAGTTTTAATTTTCAACTCACAGCTTAGTTTCTCATAGAAACAATATTGTTAGACATGCTTTGTTTAGTTAATATATATGGAGAATGAGCTACTTCACATGGGTACATTTTCCTAAGTAACATTTACCTCTTGAAATTGTCAAAACTTGTTTTACTCATGTTAAATGGACTATTTTCAAAATGGACAAAATGGACAAATGTACATATACTTTCTATTGGGTTTAAGAAACACAACAAAGAGATGCAATTGAAGGCCCCTGTGCTCCTCCCTAGTTCCATTTCCTTCTCTTTCTCCCCAAAAGTAACCACCAATTTGAATTTATCATTTCCAGATGTTGTTACACTTTTATACCAATCAATTGGCTATATGGAATTTATGATAACAAAGCATTGCAGAATGTATATTATTATTTGTAAATTCTGTATTGCATATTCTTTATATCAGTCAGATTGATAGCAAACATATATATATATATATACACACACATATAGGTCTATGCATTATTTAACATATAGCCAGTTAGATATATACCAACACCCCTCTGCTTAAGCTCTCTGAGACTGAGCTTTTTCATTTAGTAAATCAATCACTCAAAACTATAAGCACCATACTTGAAAAAATGATATTTTCTTGTTCGTACCTATTTCATTTTAAAATTGAATAGCAGTATTCTTTCATCCCATCCTTCTAAACCCCACATATAGACATACTTGAGAGCCATTGGAGTGTGTAAAATTATTTGCTTCTATAATTATAAGACTCTAAAATAAAATACTTTTTAATATGCATGGCTTCTTTGTATAGATATTTAGCAGCCTATCTGGACATCAATGGTCATTTTTGCTTTTGTAATTGCATTTTGCTCCTCCTTTTAGCAGCCTTTCCTGTCTCTTCATCGTCTTATCCCATAACTTCTTCTTACTCTTGCTGTCTTGTCCTTGGACTGGAGACTATACCTTATCCTTCTGGAATTGTGCACAAAATATGAACACATGGATGCTCAATGAGGACCTGGAAAACATTTCTATAATTGTTTTCATCTACTTTAGCTGTGACTTCTTTTCCTATATAAAAAATTATAATAAAAATATTTTAAGCATATGAACAGGGAATGAAAATAATAACCAGCTCCTCATGTACCTTCTATCTAGTTTAAAGAACAAAACAAAGAGATGCTATTGAAGGCCCCTTATGTTCCTCCCTAGCTCTATTTCCTTCTCTTGCTCCCCAAAAGTAACCAACAACTTGGATTTATCATTTCCAGATGTTGTTATACTTTTATCTCATACATATATATTTTGAAAATACATGAATTACTTTACATACTTTTAAAAATACAAAACATTATAGATGTGCTGTATATGTTCTTTTATTAAATTAATAAACTTTATATTTTAGAACAGTTTTAAGCTTGCAGAAAAATTGAGCAGAAAGAGACCTCCTCTGACGTTAGCCCACATTTGGATAAATGCCCTTCTCTGGTTTCTGTAAAGGAAAGGGCCTTTACATTGGCTGTTTTGTGATTGCCTGTTTAGCTAAGTTCCCCAAGACCATGACACATAACATAGTTCACTCTGGTGTCCCCTGTGCTTAGCACAGAGCCTGACATATATATTTATTGAATCAAGGGAAGTATGAGTGAATGAATTTCAGATACCAATAGCATATCAACAATGGTGGAAATTAGCGCCCCCTCTCCCCCAAATAATGGACTGCACCATCACAGGCTCCATTGTCAGGTAACAGGAGAATAGGGTTTATGTGTTCAGGGCCATTCATAAGGTCCCAAGACTCTGTCGTGCACAAGGACAAGGCGTGTCAGTCGTGGCCAGGGGGAATGTTCACAAGGAGGAGATGTTCTCAACTCAGACATCCATAAGCTGGGGCCTGCCTCTGTTTACCAGCTGGGAGATCTTCAGATAATGAGCCATGAAAGTCTGCTATGCAACAGCACTATGCGATAATTTTTCATTTGCCACCAGTCAGCTTCAGGGATCAAGGACAGCTAAACACACAACCCGCTCATGCATGTTATTTTAAAGGCATATTTTAAAGTTATAAATATGGTACATTGAGTTAATGAGGTATGTTCTTTTGGTGACAAATATTTACATTCCACATATGCCTCTTGATGTCAAGAGTGTAACTGTTTCATTTTCTTCTTTTTCTCAGGAGGCTGGGATGCAGATGGAAAAGGCCCTTGTGTCTGGGACACATTTACCCATCAGGGAGGAGAGAGAGTTTTCAAGAACCAGACTGGCGATGTAGCTTGTGGCAGCTACACTCTGTGGGAGGAAGATTTGAAATGTATCAAACAGCTTGGATTGACTCATTACCGCTTCTCTCTTTCCTGGTCACGTCTGTTACCTGATGGGACGACAGGTTTCATCAACCAGAAAGGCAAGTGTTTCTTAAAAATAGAAGGTTGCAGCTTTAATTCAAGGTTATTGCTGCAGTCTGGCATAATTAATCCAGTATGCTATTCTGTGTTGAAGCTTTGAAATTGCAAGTTTTTAGAGTGATTATAGGATAAATTTTTGAAATGAGTTGGCATTAGCTTTCACAATAATATTTTTGTTTTTTCTTGATTGTTGAGACCTTTGCTGTGGGGGAAGGGTAGATGGGCAGAAGGAGGTTAGAATAAGTGTTTTATTTATGTAAGATGTTATCTCAGTGTTAACCTGAAGATGAATTTTCAAAAGTTGTTGTATTAAACTATTTTCAGTTGTGTAACCCTGTGATGAGTTATGAAAAGCCCTAAAGAACTTGAGATGATTCTGAGCATTTCAATTAGAGTTGAATTAGTGGAGCTAATTAACTAGCATAAGAGTTAGCACCAGGCCCTTGGAGTTCACTTACTTGAGATTAAGCGCCAGCTATATTGGTTACTATTAATATCTGTATAAGCACCTCTTGGGCATCTCTGGGTGCCTCAGTTTCCCCATGAGTAGAAAGTAATGCTATAATAGTTACTACTTCAGAGAGTTTTGGGAAGATTAAATGAAATAATCTTTGTAAAGTGCTTGTCACAGTAGCTAACATATCAAAAGCATTCAATAAGTGTTAGTTCTTGTTATTATGCCTTGTAATTAAAAAGACTGCTCACTGCCCTATTGAATGCATGTTATTTATGAGGTATTTTACACTCATTTTCTCTACTCTTCACAATCAATAAGGAAGATATAATGATCATATCTTACAAAAGTACGTGTCCAAATCCACACATTTGGTAAATGGTAGATCTGGAATTTAAACCCAAGGTCTGACTAGCTGCTTCCACATAACAGGGTTGGATAACTATGACCTGAAGGTCAAATTTGGCTTGCTGCCTAATTTTGTAAATAAAGTTTTATTGAAACACATCCATGCCCACTCATTGCACATCACCTATATTGCTTTCCCACTATAATGGCAGGATTAAGTACTTGAGGCAGATACCACATGGCATGGAAAGCCTCAAATATTTATTATCTGATCCTTTACAGGAAAAGTTTGCCAACCCCTGCACTATAACATATTGCTTCTTAATAAAGATTTTCAATTACTTCGTTGTCCTGGAAAAGATTTCACACCACTCATAGGGCTGGGAATAAGGAAGGCAAGTGAGGTGCCTAGAGTATAAAATGTAAGGAGGGTCTGAAATGCAGAATTAGCACTCATGTGACCTGAGAATGAGCTCACCTGAGTGCCTCACCATGCTTCCACCACAAGAACCCTCTTTAATACGAGAGGCTCTTTTTGAGTAAATTATATGATTCCTTACATGGAACAACCCATAACAACAATTCCCACATGGGCTTGTGCACTTGCAATGCTCATTTTATGTAAGGTGGGGCAATCTTCACATTGTGAAAAAGAATTACAACTCATGCATTAGAATGAATAGACAACCTGCAGAATGGGAGAAAACATTTGCATGCTATATACCTGATAAAGGGCTGATAACTAGAATCTATATAGAGCTCAGGAAAATCAGCAAGAAAAAACCCAACAATCCCATTAAAAAGTGGGCAAAGGACCTGAACAGGAACTTTTCAAAAGAAGATAGACTAATGGCCAAGAAACATAAGAAAGAATGCTCCACATCTCTATAATCATCAGGGAAATGCAAATCAAAACCACAATGAGATATCACTTAACTCCAGCGAGAATGGCTTTTATCAAAAAGTCCCCAAACAACAAACGTTGGTGTGGATGTAGAGAAATAGGAACACTCATACACTGCTGGTGGGACTGCAAAGTAGTGCAACCTCTATGTAAAGTAGTATAGAGATACCTCAAAGAACTCAAAATAGAACTACCATTTGATCCAGCAATCCCACTACTGGGTATTTGTCCAAAGGAAAAAAAGACATTCTATAAAAAAGACACCTGCACTCAAATGTTTATAGCAGCACAATTCACAATTGCAAAGGTATGGAAACAACCCAAGTAAGTGCCCATCAGTACATGAGTTGCTTAATAAAAGGTGATATATGTATACCAATAGAGTACTACTCAGCCATAAAAAAATGGTGAACTAATGCCTCTTGTATTATCCTGGATGGAGCTGGAACCCATTCTTTTAAGAGAAGTATCACAAGAATGGAAAAACAAGCACGACACGTACTCACCATTAAATTGGTACTAATTGATAAAAACTTACGTGCACATATGGAAATAACATTCATCAAGTGTCGGGCAGGTGGGAAGGGATAGGTAATTCACACCTAAGTGGTGCAGTGTCTTGGGGATGGGAAAACTTGTAGCTCTGACTCGGGTGGTGCAAAGGCAATTTATTTAACCAAAGCATTTGTACCCCCATAATATTCTGAAATTAAAAAGAAAAAAAAAAGAATTACAACTCATGGACTCACATGTAGCATTGGCTACATGTAGCTTTCAAGTAGCTTTCCCCAAGTAGGGACAATGCAAGATTAGGTGACTCATTGTTTGATATTAAAGACATTAGGCCATGACTAATTGCCATTGTTGATATTACTGGCTAGTTTTATTTTTTGCATTGAACAGAAATAATTTATTGTTCAGTTTAAAAGTGAACTCACAGGTTTCCATCTACCTAATCCAACATCTATATTCTCCCTTCTCTGTGGTACCACCATACCCTAAGTTTTAAAAACCAAAAGTAATCTTTGGATCTTCTCTTTTTTATTGCTTCCTATATCTAATTGGTTGCCAAATATGATCCATTCCACTTATATCTTTTTAACTTCTCCCCTCCTAACCATCCTCTCTGCCCCTGCCATAGTTTAGGTATTTATCATTTTCACCAAGGACTTTTTGATATATCCTTGACAGATCTACCTAATTCCCCCTCTCTCTGTCCCTGAATTCTTCCTATGAAATGCCACCATAGCAATTTTCCTAAAGCTTGGCTCAAATAACATTGTTTGGATCATCTCCTGTGGAAAGAAAAAGAACATAAAAATAATTTTCATCATTGCTAGCCTCAATATACAGTCCACAAGTCCACAGGATGGTCATGGTTGCCTTTTATTGAGCATGTAGTATATGCAGCTCATTGCACTTGCTTTTGCTCATTTAATACTCATAACAGTCCTATGAGTGAGGAGCTTCTCTAAACAGAAGGAATAATGATAACCTTGGAAGTAAGGCTAAGCATAAATTTGCCAAGATGACAAATTTAGTTAGGGCTGAGTTCAACCTAGGTCTCTCTGATGTCAGAAATCCAGTGTCTAGTCTAGGGCTCATTCACAACTTCACCAAAGCACTTGAACTCTCTGTGCTACAATTCCCAGTTGTTTAAATGAAGTGGGGTCTCATGACTTGTCACTAAAACTATTTCTACTGATTCTAGAAATTTGGAGTTTTCACTGAGCTTCCATTTGGATGATAAACAACAGGAGGGAAAAAAAAACTCCACCAACTTGTAATATAGGTATATGATCCCTTATCTGAAATTCTAAAATCCAAAGGGTTCTGACTACTGAATCTTTCTAAAATAAAATTGGCAGCAAAATCCCACCTGAATTGTTGTGATTTTTTTTATTTTATAAAATCTTGGTTTATTGTGCCTGGTGAGAATATTTATCTATTTTACTGAAGAAATATCAAGAGATACTGACCCAGACCCACTGGGAGTATTAATATATGGTATAAGTTCTGTGTTTCCTTTCTAAAACCCCAAAAGTCTGAACACATTTGCCCTAGCATTTTCAGATAAAAGATCATGGGCCTGTACCTATATGTCAACATGTCAAGCTTTATAAAACCACCTTCAGACAGACAGGAGCTCCTGGTGGCACACAGTAGGTCAGCAATCCAGGAGCAGAGAAGCAGAAACTGGAGGGTGGAGGTGGTGGTACCGCGGTGGTTGGATCCACCTGAACAACGTGGAAAAATCACTCACACGAACCTCGTGCGGGGATCATGTGCCCACAGCACTGAGCTTTTTGTGTTCAGCCCTGGCTTTTTAAAAGCCAGAGCTGATTAATATTACAGACTTCTCCCTGAGCGAGAGGGCACCGGAGGTGCTTCCAGGAGGTGGAATTTCAATAAGCAGTTGCTCACTCTTGTGCAATGATCTGTTGAAGCAATTGAAACGGTTTTAACTCAGAAAGGCCATCATTTGTTTTTTCTTCCGTTTAAACATTTTCTTGAAGAACATGTGAAGAATTAGAAAACCCCTATCACTGTCCTTTCTGAGGAACCTGCTTTTTTGTGTGTTTGACTAACCATTTTAAAGCTTGCTTATAGGGCATTTGGAAATTTGTGAAATTCTATGTCCCCCAAATTGGAAGGATATTTTACAAAGTGGAATTGTTACATAGCTTTTCCATTTCAAATGTCAATTTTTCAAGGTTTAACAAGAAGAGATTTAGCTGGCAACTGGAAACACAGATTTCTGTCTTCCTCAACTATTCAAATGCATTTTCGTATCTGCCACAAATGTAAATTTCAGGTGATTAGTAGGAGAACCAAGTATTGAAATTTTTTTTAAAAAAGGAATATTTACGTAGAATTTCTTGTTCTCTTTAAGATTTAAAATATGAGTGCATTTAGCAGGAATGGTTTAAATAAATTAACTAAACAAATGTTAATTTTGTATTCTACACTGGACACTATAGTAGGCTGAACAATGCCCCCCCTAAAGATGTGCATGTCCTAATTTGCAGAAATTGTGAATATATTAGCTTACATGGTAAAAGAAACTTTACAGATGTAATGAAGTTAAGAATCTAAACATGAGATGATCTAGGATTATCTGTGTGGTCCCAATGTAATCAGGTTAGGGTTAGGGTTAGGATTAGCACGAGGGTTAGGGTCAGGAAGGTTGCAGGATCAAAGTCAGAGAAAGGCAATGGAAGGACTAAAGCAGAGGTCAGAGAAAAGAGCTGAAAATGAAGATGGGAAAAGAGGTCATGAGGGAAGGAATGCAGGAATGCCTTTGCAACCTTTAAAAGGTAAGGAAATAAACTCTACTTGAGAGCCTCCAGAAGGAACATAGCTCTGTTGACATCTTGATTTTAGCCCAGTGAGAACTATTTTGGATATTGGGCCCCCATAACTGTGTGATAATAAATTCGTGCTGGTTCTGCTGTTAAATTTGTGGTAATTTGGTACAAAAGCAATA
The DNA here is from genome assembly GCA_008086735.1 of Cheirogaleus medius. Lineage (NCBI taxonomy): Eukaryota > Metazoa > Chordata > Mammalia > Primates > Cheirogaleidae > Cheirogaleus > Cheirogaleus medius. The sequence goes on along the minus strand of VBSM01002608.1, from coordinate 81,630,493 downwards.
GGAAGTAATGCAGGCAGTATGGTAAGAGAAACTAGGACAATTAAATAAATTGGTAGTATGAAACTAGAGAGAAGTGAACCAGATAGAGTTATATACTTGACACATGGTAGGCACGAGATCCAAATGAATTCTATGTTAACAATGTTTATAATTTTCTGGAGGAAGATTCTAGTTCCGTTATTGTTATTATCATTATTTTACTGAAGACATCATTTTTGCAAGTTTTAGCCACATCCACTTCTAAGGGAATTCCCCCATTTCTTTGTTCTATACAATTCCATTCAACCCCTGGCCACACAGTTCACAGAAGGAAGGAAAGATTTCTTTCCCTGCGATATATAACCAGGTTGGGCTTCATTGGAAAAGATGAGCTTGCCCAGTTGTTTTCCTCTCTCAGGGATGTTTATAATTGAGGCACGTAGAGGCTGAGTTGGTTGGTGGTTGGCAGCGGGGCTTGGAAGTAGCTTTGGCAGATGGAGTGGCCATTTTGAGACCATGACAAATTGGCTGTGTAAAGAAAACTGGTTCTGAAAGAAGGAGAGAAATGGAACAGGTGTGTTGAGAGAGCTGGGATGGGAGAGACCAGTTTTTCCTGGGAAGCAAGGATTTTCTCAGCTCCCAACTTCAATTCCCTTGAGTTCTACCTTAAGTCATTTTCTGTCATTGGGTGTCTGATATCTCCCTGTCATTTTAAATAATACCCACTGCACCCTACCTATCACCCACCCAGCTGCCCACAATTCACCTTTATATTGGAATTCACCTGGGCTGGTTTATTTTCCCTATATCCAGAAGACCTTTAACTCAAACATATTTCATATTTTCAAAGATCAAATAAGCAGAAATGGGCTTACTTAGAATGGAGAAGAAGGCATTAAACTGTGAAAGAAGGCTATAGAAGTTTCAATCCTTAAATAATCAGTTCTGTCCTTAATAACTAGAAGCATAAAAGGATTCAAATGATCTCTCAAGGTTTCAAAATCCTCAGATTGGTAAGAGATGATCATTTAAAAAATCACATTTATTCAGATAATTAGTTATCACTGAATTGTATCAATCTAATAAACAAAGCTAAATTACCCTTTGACAATTTGTTCTCATTTAATACATACTCATAAGGTGGCATTGTGAACATTCCCCTTTTATAGATGAGGCAACTTGGGTAGAAAGAGACCAAGTGATTTGTGCACAATCTTTTGACGGAGTTGTCAGGGTCTGGTGCTCTATTCTCAAAAATCCCACTCCACTGCCTCATGGAAAAGTTTCATTACAGCATCAAATAAACTACAGACATGAGAAGTAAAGTGCTCAATGCTGGGATATTAAACATTAATTATGCAATGCTCTGTTGTTCTGCCATGCTGATGAGTGATAAAAATTTTTACTTAAAATTTATCTTCAACTGACAGTTCTCATGTTATTGAATTACATTGGCCATCACTAAGGATTCCTTCACAAAGCAAAAAAAAAAAAAAAAAAAAAAAAAAAAAAAGGTGGGAGATCTGCTATCGAGATCAGGTGTGAATGGGTGATTGTTAAAGGCTAGTAAACCAGAGTCACATGTTTTTGAACCAGGAGCATCAGTAAACATGAGAAGTGGTATGTCTTAATGGGAACAGCTCAGTCTTTGTAGTGAGACAGACTGGGCTTACATGTCGGCTGTGCCATTTGACAAAATTGACACTCTCTGAATCTCAGTTTGCTCATATGTTTAACAGGAATAAAAATACCCACCTCTTGGACTTAGTGCTAGGGTTAAGCAAAACGTGTGACATCTGGTACATATAGTGTAAGTTTAATAAATTAAAGCTAATATTATTTTTATGTGCAAAGCCAATGGACAGAGTTAGCTATGAAAACCTTTGCATGTAACAATACCAAGATTATTCTATCATACCATCTTTGCATATCCCATTTAAAAACTAGGAAAGGTGGGCTAATAGGGCCCCAGAGATGGAATAGTGTAATGCTCTTTTTTTGAGATAGAAAAGCAGAGTATATAACTTTTGATGAATGTATTAGTTTTCTATGGCTACTGCAACAAATTATCACAAACTTAGCTGTTTAAAACAACACAAATTTGTTACTTTAGAGTTTTGTAGGTCACAAGTTTGACATTGTTCTCTGAGGCTGAAATCATGGTACCTGCAGGGCTGCATTTCTTTCGGAAGGATCTATGGGAGAATCTGTTTCTTGGCTCATTCAGGTTGTTGGCAGAATTCAGTTCCTTGTGGTTGTAGAATTAGGTCCTCATTTCCTAGGCTATCAGCTGAAGATCACATGCAGCTTCTAGGGGCCACCAGCATTCCCTGGCTCATGCACCCCTTTCTCCATCTTTAAAGCAAGCAATGACAGGTTGAGTTCTTCTCAAGTTCCCACTCCTCCACCCCTCTTCTGTTGTTGCATCTTTCTGAGCACTCTTCTGTCCTCCTCTTCCACTTCTAGAAACTCATGCGGTTGTATTGCATCCACCTGAACAGTCAAGAGAAATGGTTCCATTTCAAGATCCATACCTTAATCACATCTTCAATGTCCCGTTTGCCATGTAGAGTAACATATTCACCCATTCTGTGGTTTAGGGCATGGACGTCCCTGGGAGGGGAGGAATTATTCTGCCCACCAAGTGAAAAATAGCATACAATGTGTCTTCCAAATACGGAGTTGTTATGCGTGATTCACATTATGTTCCACTTGGCAAAATAAATGAGCTGGTGTTAACAATATCCACTTATACAGACAGATACATGTAGACAACTGTCTGCATACAGACATATACATATAGACAACTGTCACCTTCACTATTTTTTGTCCCCCTTGCTCTCTGCTTCCAACTCAGGAACAACCAAACAAAGCCAAACCAATTGCACAGGATTCTCTACTTCTATCAATAGTTAGCCCACCTCCAGCTTCCCTGTGCCACCAACCTGCAATTAGTGCACCCTGAAGCCTTCTCTTTTACTATATAGCTTTCCCTCTTCCCCGACTGTTTTTGAGTATCTGCCAAGCACAGGTGATGGTGGCTGAGTCCCTTGCTATAGCAAACTCTGGATAAACAGACTTTTCTAATTTGAGTGGTCTTTATTTCCACATCTCCTTTGGTCTTTTGTACATTTGTTTCTCTCCTTTCTCTTTCTGTATCTTTTCTTTTTGCCTTAGGTGGATAATTTATATTCATCTTTTAAGTATCAACTTAGACATCACTAATAACAATAATAACAACAATAATTATTTGTTACAATGATAGCTAACTGATACTGAGCCCTTACCATATGCCAAGAACTGTTGTAAGCATGTTCAATTTATCAACTCATTAAACTCTCACAATTATTAATTGAAGAAGGTTTCTATTATTATCCACATTTCACCGATGGGAAAAGATAATTCAGAGAGATCAAGGAACTTGCGCAAGGTCAAGGAGCTGCTAGGTGAAGGGGTTGGGATAGAATTTAGGTGGCCTGGTACCATAGTTAACTCATGAAACCATTATGCTATATTGATTTCAGAATATGTTTTCAAATGCCCTGAGTTTGGGGTGGGTATCTCTTATAATATATATAATTGGACTCTGTACTTTCTCTTTACTAGTAGTATTGTGTTGTAATTATTTATTAATCTATCTGTAGTACCTCCTAATAAGCTCCTTGAGGACAAGGATGGTGTTTATCCTGCTTATGTTTATATGTCTAGCAAAGTTTCTCTATCAATGTGTATTTAAGGAATGAAGAATTGAATGATTGAATGAATGAAACACATGTAAAAGTCTGAACTATTATTAGTTTTTAAATTAAAGAATACTAAGTTAAAAAAAAAAGAAAAGTACTATGACTTTACAAACTTTATTCAGGAAACAGCAAGTAGAAGCCAGATTATGCACAATCGTGTGTTGTCTGCCTGTATTAAGTGGGTATTTTTAACAAGAAAGCTTCTCTTTTCTAAGCTTATGTTTGCTCCATACTCATTTCATTTACTTATTTATTTCAAAATATTAAGAGGGTAAAAGTTTTTTTTTCCCACAGATGAATTGTATAATGTTGAAGTCAGGGTGTTTAGTGTGCCTGTCACCAGAATAGTGTACATTGTACCTGATAAGTAAGTTTTTATCCCTCATGACTCTCCTATCTTTTCCCCTTCGTAGTTTGCAGTGTCCTTTACATCAGGTTACGACCCTATATACCCATTGTTTAGCTTCTACTTATTAGAGAAAACATGTGGTGTTTGTTTTTCCATTCCTGAGATACTTCGCTTAGGGTAATGGTCTTCAATCCCTTCCAAGTTGCTGTAAAATACATTATTTCATTTCTTTTGATGGCTGAGTAGTAATCCATGATGTGTGTGTGTGTGTGTCTGTGCGTGTATATACACACTACGTTTTCTTTATCCACTCATCAGTTGATGGATCAATGGTTCATTTCATATCTTTGCAATTGTACTGCAATAAACATTCAGGTGCGGGTGTCCTTTCCATATAATGACTTCTTTTCCTTTGGGTAGATACCCAGAAGTAGGATTGCTGGATTGAGTGGTAGATCTACTTTTAGTTCTTTGAGGAGTCTCCATACTGTTTTTCCATAGAGGTTGTACTAACTTACAGCCCCACCAACAGTGTATAAACATTCCTTTTTTACCTCATCCACACTAATACCTATTTTTTATTTTTTAATAATGGCCATTCTGATAAGGGTAAGGTGGTATCTCATCGTGGTTTTAATTTGCATTTCCCTGATGATTAGTGATGTTGAGCTTTTTTTTCTTTTGGGTGTTTTCTGGCCATTTGTCTAGCTTCTTTTAAAAAAGATCCGTTCATGTCTATTGCCCACTTTTTGATGGGGTTATTTGTCTTTTTTTTGTTGATATGTTTGAATTCTTTGTAGATTCTGGATATTAGTCTTTTTTAGGATGTATAGTTTGTGAATATAGTCTACCATTGCCTATTTACTCTGTTGGTTATGTCCTTTTCTGCGCAGAAACATTTTAATTTAATTAAGTCCCATAATACTCAATTTAAATATAAAACCATGTGACTTACTAATATCAGCCTCTCCTCAGAAAGTCTCCTCCAAGTTAAGAGTCATCATTAGGCTAGACCTAACATCTCTTGGCTTTGGTTTCTTAGCCAGAGCATCTTCAACTTAATAACATTCTTTTGAACTCTGTAATAATTCTAAAAACTCTCTCTCACACACATGCAATCCTGGCAGAATTGGCTGAGAACCAGGAGTGGCTATGTTTTACCATGGACTAAGTCATAATTTTAAAGCAAACACCTAGCTGGGTAATCTGAATGTCCCATGCCTCTGTATAGCTTTCCTTGTAACCCACATTCTGGAACAGAGGCTGAGCTCTTGTTTATGTACAGTGGGTCTTGTTTCCTAGGCTTGTGAGACGAATAGGTCTAGAAAAGCAGTCAGGCAGTCATCTGGATCAATTCCTCTACTTTATATTTAAAGATGCCATGGAGATCTATTCATTCATTCAACAAATATTTATCTCCTAAATTTCTTTTATTGTTTCAGGATTTGGGGATACAGATGTGAACTAGATAGACAAGACCTCTGCTATCATGGGGCTTGTGTTCTAGTGGGGTTAAGAAACGGAAATGAGCATACAAATAAATAAATTTCAAAGGTGTGAAAATAATACAACTTCAGATAATAATGACCTGCCCAAATATCCATTTCAGAACATGTATCTTCTAATCAATCCATCACAGTCTTGCTCTTTGATCAGCCAGTCTTCTTTGGAATTTTTCACATTTTCTCTTAGCCTTTCATTGATTATATCTAGGATGTAATAAACCTTACTTTATTTTTATTTTTTTTATTTTTATTATGAGGGTACAAGTATTGTTGGGGATACATATATTGCCCCTGCCACCCCTCCCCCACGCCGCCTTGCCAGAGCTTCAGGCGTGTCCAACCTTCAGGTGGTGCGTACCTCACCCATTATGTCCATATATACCTTTCCCCTCCTCTCCCCTCCCACCAGTCCACCCCCCGATAAAAGTTTTTTTTTTTGTAAACCTTACTTTAAATAAAAGTTATTTAGAAAATTATTCCTGATTCTCTCCCTTTTAAAATTTGTTTTCCACATAGTAAGAATAACTTTTCTTCTTATACTTTCTGTTTTTTTTTCTCCTAGGAATTGACTATTACAACAATATCATTGATGATTTGTTAACAAATGGGGTTACGCCCATAGTGACACTCTACCACTTTGATTTGCCTCAGGCTTTAGAAGACCAAGGAGGTTGGTTGTCAGAGGCAATCATTGAACACTTTGACAAATATGCTCAGTTTTGCTTCAGTACCTTCGGGGATCGAGTCAAGCAGTGGATCACCATAAATGAGCCTAATATTTTTGCCATGATGGCATATGACCTAGGCGTATTTCCTCCTGGCGTACCTCACATTGGGACTGGAGGTTATCAGGCAGCTCATAATATGATTAAGGCTCATGCCAGATCCTGGCACAGCTATGATTCTTTATTCCGAAAAAAGCAGAAGGGTATGGTGACCCTATCAATTTTTGCTAGCTGGTTGGAACCAGCAGATCCCAACTCAGTGTCTGACCAGGAAGCTGCTAAAAGAGCCATTGCTTTCCACTTGGATTTCTTTGCTAAACCCATATTTATTGATGGTGATTATCCGGAAGTTGTCAAGTCCCAGATTGCCTCCATGAGTAAAAAGCAAGGCTATCCATCATCAAGGCTTCCAGAATTCACAGAAGAAGAGAAGAAAATGATCAAAGGCACTGCTGATTTCTTTGCTGTGCACTATTATACTTCTCGCTTAGTCAAGTACCAGGAGAACAAGAAAGGAGAACTGGGTCTTCTCCAGGATGTGGAGAGTGAATTTTTTCCAGATCCATCTTGGGAAAATGTAGATTGGATCTATGTGGTGCCATGGGGAATACGTAAAGTACTGAAATATATCAAGGTAAATGCATGATTTTTCTGTGTTCATGTACAACAAATATGTGAAGGTGGCAAGACAGGCATATGTATGTGTGTATGTAGACGTGAAAAATAATTATTTTAGATAACAGCATGTACCTAAAATACATGCAACTTGCTGGGCTGGGAAGAGCACGTTAGAATTTTAGTTGGTGAGGGGGTAAGTCGCCAGTAAAAGGATTCAAAAGCAGAAGTCAAAGTTAGGATTTGTTGTCAAAGTCAGCTGTGGCTATAGGAGTAGTTTCAATATATTTCTCAGGCTGGTGTCATGACTATGATTATTAAAAGGCATTTTAAAGCTTGAGATAGGTGGATTTTTTTTTTTTTTTTTTGGTCTCAGCCATGCTGGATGGCATCCAGGTAGCTGAAATTAAAATTTCAAGTACAGGTTTTCAGGATCTCTCCTGTGAGGTATACAGAATGTAGCTGCTGGCGAGTCTGAGGGGTTAAGGAGAAGTGACAATCAGCAGATGTTGATAGAAGAAAGACATTTCTGTCTTCTCATTATAATAAGAGTCATTTGACTGTCTTCATGGACATTTGCACAGTTTTGCTTTTTCATTGTTAGTCATAAAAGGTCAGTGCGTGGAAAATTAAGTTAATAGGGTCAGTACAATGTGATGAAAACTAGTTTTGGGGTTGTAACTTAGAGAAGATAGCGGGTAATGCACCTGATTTTATGAGCTTTCTTTAAAAAAACATCTGTTCAGAATAAAACTTCTGTTCTCTTTTTCTAGGATACGTATAATAACCCTATAATTTACATCACTGAGAATGGGTTTCCCCAGCTTGACCCCACGTCTCTTGATGACACTCACCGCTGGGAGTATTTCAGACAGACATTTCAGGAACTATACAAAGGTACCATTCGAAATGATGAAAGATCAATTGTGCAAACTTAATATAATTTTCCCATGTGCTTATTTGCATTCAGCAAAGACCAATGATTTTTGAAAGCTGAAGTTCATGTAAATCAATGTAAAGCCATGTAATTAGGAGAGGAGAGAAAAAGTATTTAGGAGAGAAAGGGAGGATTTTGGCCTACCTTCAACCTCCTGAAATTGAATCAAGTAAAAAGTGACTATCTTTAGCATTTTGTGACTCCCGGGTGAAGGTGACAAGAATAGAAGGAGTGGTGGCTGTTGAGAAAGAATATTAGTTATTACAAAAAAGATTAGCACTGATCAACTTATTGCATGCTTATTTGAATATGTTAATATCCTACCTACAAATAAATGAAATGATACAATTTTTAAAGAACCCAAATTAATTGTGCAATACACTTCAAAATGGCATGAGTCTTCCATCAATGTATGTTGCATTTAAGCTGTAACTAAGCAGCCAGTTAGAAACAGCTTTTAGTCATACAGAGTATGAGAGTTGTGTTTCAAGACAATATTATTATTCTGGTACTTCTTTTCCTTCCACGAAATTCTGCTCGTGTTTGAAAGCAAATGTGGAGCAGTAATCGTTAACCGGTAATACAAACTTTTAGGCCAGTTAGCCCCACCCCATCCCTTTAGCTAACTGTTAGAACATTGTCTGTTGCTTCCTAAATTTAATTCCTTCTTCCTAAAAAGGAATCATGTCATAGCAACAAAATCCCATGCAACATGAAACTTTCAAATTCTTTATTTTACCATGATAGCCACACTTAGCTCTTATCATCCCATTTGAAAGATTCTGGAGTTATTCTTTCCAAAATTATTCAGTATTATACTCGAAGCAGACAGAAGGAATTCTGGAAAGTTATGCAAAGTGATCTCTTTTCAAAACCTTAAATATGTTGTCTGGATCTTTTACTCAGGCCTGCATTTATTGGCAGAGGGCAATTGGATTCCTACAATTTTTTTAATTAATTAATTATTTTTTTTAATTTCAGCATATTATGGGGGTACAAATATTACAGTTATGTA
>VBSM01002608.1:81607531-81621525 GCA_008086735.1 Cheirogaleus medius | reverse complement strand
TGGTATTTTAATAGGGATTGCATTGACTCTGTATATCACTTTGGGTAGTATAGATATTTTAACAATGTTGATTCTATCAACCCATGAGCATGGTATATTCTTCCACCTGTTTACATCCTCTGCTGTTTCCTTCTTCAGTGTTTCATAGTTCTCCCTGTAGAGGTCTTTTACCTCCTTAGTTAAATATATCCTAGGTACTTTATTTTTTTGTTGCTATTTTGAAGGGAATTGAGTCTTTGATTTGGTTCTCACTTTTACTGTTGTGGCATATATGAATGCCTCTGATTTCTGTGTATTGATTTTGTATGCTGAAACTTTACCAAATTCGTTTATCAATTCAAGGAGTCTCTTGGTGGAATCTACAATTTGACCCAAGTGAAAGAATTCTTTTGTATTACACACAAAATAGATTATTCTTCTGGCTGGGAATTAACCTTCTGATAAAAGAGGAAAATTTCTAGTTTTCTAAGATTCCTCCCCAATTTTCCTTGTAAATTGGGTTCTATTATTGTTTAATCTATTGATATTCCTGGGCTTCATCCTGAAGAACAGGTAGGCTAGTTACTATCAGGCAGATTTATGGATGGATACAGGGAGCACAGAAGACATGTCTAAAATTGTTCTGTGCATTTTTGGGAAAAGAGGGATAAATAGAAATTGGCTTTTTTAAATTCCCAGCTTGGTGCTCTGTTTAGTACTAATCATATAATGTCATTTCATTGCTTCTTGAACTATTTTTATTTTTAAGTACTTTATACCATCTTTAATGGTAAAAACTCAATGGTAGAGCCACAAACTAAGATGATTTGAAGACAGAAAAGTAACAGAAGGTAAGAACGAAAAATGTGACAATATTTGGAACAGGAGAGGAGAATAGGGTTAAGACACAAAATTCTGTTTTTTAACTTGTTGAATTTCTATTGTGTCTTTAAATTACTTGATGTAAAAAGTTTTATATATTTAAAACATTGATTTTTTTAATTATTGCAAAATATTACAAGTGTACAAATGTTTTTAGTTACAAGGATCACTTTTGTAATGCTTGAGTCAAGGGCTATAAGTGTGCCCGACACACAGATAGTGTTCATTGTACCCATTAGGTAGGTTTTCACCCATTTCCTCCTTCCCCTTCCCCCCTGCTTGATTTCCACTGAGATTTATTTCCCTCTGTGCACGTGTGATAACTATTTCTCATGTGTTCTCCTAATGGACACCAATTATTTTCTCTGTGGTAAAACTCTCTTTTCTACTAACCAATTCCCTCTTCTACGAAATAGTCACCTCAGCCTACCTACATGCTTCCCACAGGTAGAGCGGTGCAAGTAGAGTAAAAATCCTCCTCCTCGTCAACAGATAATTGATTGGTCCAGATGTAGGCACATGGCATGAGCTGGGCTAATCCCAGTTCTTCCCTGGGATTTACAACTTTGGACAAATCAGTTTGTTAGTTTCTTAGTCTGGGTTGGGGGGTGTACCTTTATAGTTCATTGGTGGCTTTGTTCTACCCTGTAAACGTAGGAGCAGTGAGAAGGGGAGATACCCACACATTAAGGGGATTGGAGACAAAAAGCAGGGAGAACTTTCTCATGGCATTTGAGGCTCTTCTTTAGGTTTTCCTGAGATCCAGCTGTATTCTCGTCCTTGACAGCCATTACTTTTATGTATAATAGAGTGCTCTTTCTGCTTAACCTTATTCTAATTGAACTTCTACCTCTTGGAACAAAAAGAATTTTAATTGATATCATCATCTCATTTCCTTCTCAAAATGATATATGAGGTCATTACTCTTACTTTGCAGGTGGGGAAACTGAGTTTCAAAGAGGCTAAGTTATTTACTCATGATCACAGAGTGTCTAAATGGTATTTCCTGAAACAAGGCAGAATAAGTGTGTATTATTATTATTGTTATTTTGGTATTAGATATGATCTGCCAGTTCAGGGCTTCCTGAGTCAAAGTGCTTGTTTGTCTCACCACAAAGAACTTTTTCCTTAGATTAGGTGTTCTGCGCTTGCATATATTCTTTGAAAGTGCCTCATGCTGTCTCTGAAAGAGCCCACAGGTTCTATGACCTTGGACAAAGCTCAGCCACACCGTATCCTACCTCTCATTTGGAGAGCAGAGCTGAATCTACTAATTGATTTTCTGAGATTCCTCTGAGTTAGCACTGATGATCCTGGTTGGCAAGAACTTTACTAGTAACAAGTACCCTGTGAGCAATTAAAAATAATAACAGACCAACAAAGACATTCATGGGAAGTGCTGCAGGTGAGAGCAGCAAAACTTCCACCACAACTGAGGGAGTCAGATGGATGATGGCTTTGTGATTCCCATGAACAAAGTGTTGCCTCCAACATCACGCATATGGTCAGGCACATAATGACACTATAGTTGGATCAATGGTGTCCGCTTGGAGGTCTTACTGATCCCTTCAGGTAAAATCCCACAGCAATTAATTGAATAGTAAAAAAGTAAGCTAATGTTTCTGTTTCCTTTTGGGAAAGGAGAAATAAAAGAGAGGACAAATGTCATTTTGATAAAGAAAAAAGAAAGAGAGAAATCAGCTAGTCCCTTTTTAATCATTGTATTGTTTAATTGCATATAAGTGCCTTTAAATAGGTTATATTTTAATTAATGTAGATATAGATAAGAGTAAAACAACACCCAAAACTTGAAATAATGTATAACTAGACTTGCATTCCAGTTGTGCAAATTAGTCAATGAGGGGGCTTTGGTAAATTCTCAACCTATCTAACTCTTGGTTTGTTTATCTATAAAAGTGGGAGTATTTCTTTTCTTGGCAGGGTTGCTATAAAGATTCTATTTATCCCTTGCTTGGGAGAGGCAAAGATATAAAATGTAACCAAAATGTTTGTACTCTCATATTTTCCTGAAATAAAAACAAACAAACAAACAAACAAAAAAGATTCTATTTAATAAGCCATTGAGTAAACCCCCCCTAGCAATTGTCCTCCATATAGTAGGCCCTTAACCAATGGTCTTAAAAATATACCTGTTACCTCCAAGATATTTTCCTTGTTACTTGGAAAAATGCCATTCCAAGAGTTATCTTTCTATTCATCCACCACTTCCTCTAAGTTATAGCAAAATATTTCCCCACATCTGCATGTTCATCATTCTTTTCTAGGCCCCACTGGCTGTGTGTTGTAGCACTGGTCCTCTGGCTATTTCCAGTCCGAATTGTGTGGAGAAGAAATGAACAACTCCATTCATTATTTCCCCCTGAGAGGTGACCAGATTAGGTGAAAAGTCAAATCACGGACAGCAGAAACAGTTGTCAAGCAACTGGGAATTGCTCTGCCACGTGAATCTCTGTATAAATTTGGGATTAAATGATCTTCAAATAGTTCACCTTTTCTCACATCATAGAAATCTTTATTATGTTCATAAAATTTATACCAGTCCTTAATACTCCAAAGCCAGTGGACAATTTTGAGTTCATACATAAATGCACACAAATGGATACCTCTATAATCTAAATGTTTTTATGGAGGAGAGGAAGTGGGTGGAGCCAGGGGAGGTGGGAGCAATGGGCAAAACTCCACCCAGTAAATTTCCCTGGAAGGGGATTGGAGCTGTGTCCAGCCTGTTCCTCATATGTACCCAGACCGTGTCTACTTTTAGCCTTGCTCAGGTTCTCTCCCCCTCCTAGATGCCATGCTCTTTGCTCTCTGCCTTCTTCCTGGCCCATTCCTGACTGAAGTCTGAGAAGACTCGGGCTTGAAACCTGGTTCTGCCACTTATGAGCCCAATAACTTTGGGGAAATTCTGAAAGCAGGCAACACTTCAGTCATCTCATCTCTAAAATGGGGATAATAAGAACATCCAACTAGTGAAAAATGAATCAGATAATGCTTATAATGCCTAAACGAAGTCTGGCACATTACCCAGGATTCCATAAATGATGGCTAATTTGTGTGTGTGTGTGGCAGGGTGCCTATAAATCCTCTGAGCTATGTCTTTTTTATAATTCTATCTTCAGCCCTGAGCACCGTGGCTGCTATACAGTAGTGTTCTACGCATGTTTGGTGAACGTGGTTGTGTCTATCAGGGAAGGGTTAGTTCATAGATAATGAGAAATAAATGATTAAATGATTGGGAACTATATTTTCTTTCCCTAAAGAAATATACCCCACACAGGAAAAAAAAATGCAGCCTTCTGGAAAGTTTCTGAGCCAGCTCAACTTTCCAGTCAGATCCATGCCTGAGTTAGCACAGCAGTAGATGATTGCAGAGAAGGTTTGTTAATGACCAGCTTTAGGCTTTTAATGACAAAACCCCTCAGCAAGATGTCATCGAAGTTATTGAAGACTTCACTGAAAGTGTTGAAGCTGATACATTGTAACAAGAAGGTTATAAATCTTGCAGCTTGGATATACCACCAAGACAAGATGCTGAGCACAGAATCACCCTGCTGCTGTCTGTCAGCATTCTTCCTCCCCCACCTTTCCCCTTCCCACCGAGAGCCTGTAAAGGAGAAATACATCCATTTCCCAAAGTAGCGCAGACCTGGCAGCCACCTGCCTATGCCAATTTCGGATCACAGAGGCCCATTTAACTGGACAAAATGTGTTAAGCACCTGTGTTTTTCTAAATGTGCATAAAAAATACAGAGAATTAAGGAAAGAGCTCAAAGGTTAATACACTGACCTTTCAGAAACACTAACCAATTAAAAATCAATTGCAAGCTCAGAATGGAGACACAAAATCCTGAATGTATTAAAATAGATTCCCACTCTGTATCTATTGTTTCACTGCTTCTCAAAGGACACCTTTGTCACCGTGGCCCCCATACAGCAGTTCATCCCATAGCTCGCGAAGGGCCCATATGAAATATGCTTGTTGGCTTTGGGTCCATGCGGGGTGGAATTTAGATTGACTTGGCACTGCTAGCAGGGCTGTTCCCAACTGCGCTGGATGGCTGCTAGCCACGAGGGGCCATGTCAGAACACAGGGGGCAGAATGAGGTTCAAAGGCTGGGCACAAGACGTGCTAGTGTGTGCTAGTATAGAGACTTGTACAATTTTTGTTTTTTAATTTTTTAATTGACAAAAATTGTATCTATTTTTTTGTGTGCGCAATGTGCTGTTTTGAAATATGTGTATAGTCTAGAATTGAGCTAATTAATATATGTTTTTCTTCACATGCTTACCATTTTTTGTGGTGAGAACACTTAAAATCTACTCTTTTGGAAATTTTCAAAAATATAATACATCGTTATTAATTATAATCATCATGTTGTATAAGTCCCTTGAATTTGTTCCTCCTATCTAACTGAAATATTGTATCCTTTGAAACAACATCTCCTGAATCTTCCCACCTCCAGCCCCTGATAATCACCATTCAACTCTCTGCTTCCATGAGGTCTACTTTTTGAGGTTTCACACACAATCTGAGATCGTCTTTCTGTGCCTGGCTCATTTCATTTAACAATGTTGCTGCAAATGGCGGTGTTTTCTGCTTTTCCAAGGATCAGTAGTCTTCCATTGTGTATGTAGACCACATTCCCCTTGTACATTCATCCACTGATGGACACTTAGGTTGATTCCGTATCTTGGCTATTGTGAATAATGCTGAAATGATCATGGGCGTGTGTGTAGATATGTCTTTGACATAATTGATTTCATTCCTTTGGATATAGACCCAAAGTCTATAATGGGATCGCTGGATCATATGGTAGTTCTATTTGTGGAATTTGAAAAGTCATAAAAAGGACAATCCAATGTTTGTGTCCCACCAACCTACAAACTTAGATCACCTTTAAACTCAGACAGCCAGAGATTACAGAGTTAACCTTCAACAGATATGCCACATGGCCTTCCTCTCTTTCTTCCCCTACTTCCATGCTGTGACACACCGACCTTCTGCTCTCCCTCTCTGTTGTGAAGTGTGGCAGTCGAAAGTCTACAGGGTCTGGAGAGGAAAGATTGGGACTGGGACTGAGTCCTGTGTTCTAGTGATGTGTCTTTGGGTAACTTCTGTGACTGTGATCTGTTTAAGGGTTTTTAGAGAACATGTACTATGAGCAAGCGATTCGTGTAGTGTTCAGGAAAGCTCATAATAATACCTTCACATACACATACACACACAGAGATATATGTATATTTTTTTGATGAGCTACTTCACCGGATTTTTCCAGGCGAGGTGCACATTCGTATGAGCGGAGACATACACCATTGAGCAGACACATCCTCTTAGAAACGTACTTGCCCATGTGAGAAGCAGCTCGATCAGACATCAGAAAATCTGCCCTTGTGCTTTCTGACTGGAAGCCATTCTTATTTTCTCTGTCTGTAGCATTCTAATAGCTGTGCTGTGCTGCAACTGATGAACAGCATTTGGGCTTCTTTTAAATTCAGTTTTAATTGCTCTGAGGTAATAATTATTAATACTTAAAGTCTCCCACCACCACAAGCCTAGCAAATTTTAAGAGTACTACAAAGCCTTACAAAAAAAATTCAAATGATTCCAAACCGATCCTCTATTTTTTTATGAGAATCTGCCCAGTAGTTTTTGTGTGATGTAGCAGCAAGCAGAAGTTTTATTTTTATAACTGTGAAAGAGACCTATCACTAAAACAATTAAAGTATAAATTATCTGAAGACGATCTACCTTTCCAATATGAAAAGTTGACTGAATGACAACTGGGAAAGGGGGGCAGAGAGAAGGAAGGATTCAACAATGATTCTGATAAATTATTCCAAGAGAGAGCCATGCTGGAACATTCAAGTGATAAGGGGGCTACTGGAATTGAGGGAAGGAGAATTTCTCAGGCTTCCCCCAGTGTATAGATGAAGTGGTCCTCAAGTCTCTGTTTACATTAGCTCTTATTTTCCGATCTCCAAAATAACCTGATTACTGCCTGCCTCTTAGTCATCTTGGGAGTGGAAAAACACAGCTTTGGAATGTGGCAAATGGAGTTCATCTTAGTGTGATTGACAGGGTTCCCTGGATAACTGTGTTAAGAAGGATTCTGTTGCACAGCTGTGGGCTCATGGAAAGAATGAAGAGAAGTGGATGGCCAGGTGTTAGCTGGCTCGTGTTAAGGAAACTTAACACAAGTCTTCCAATGTTTGGAAAGGTATATTCACCATTATAAATGAATACATTGGCATTATGTTCTGTAAATGAAGATCTTGCAGGTTCATCAGTGGGTATTAGCTCTGGGGGCAGTAAGAAAAAGAGCTTATGAATTTGCAGTGCTGATTATTAGACCTTAGGCAGTATTGAGCTTATCAGTTCTATAGCATCCTGTCTGGGGTCTTCTTATCTTACCTTTTCATAACTTTGATGTTGCTCATGCTAGACAGTAGCTCTACAGTTACTGAAAATGTTGTTTCTGCCAACTTTCACAGAGTTGTAATTGTGTGAATCATTGGTTAACTACATCCTATCTTATTTTTTCAATAGTGAGCCTAGCATTGTGTAGAAAAAAATCAGCAATATTATGAATAAAAATATTAAAACTTGTTGCCATAACTTCTTCATGGGCTCCCTGCTGAACTACAGCCATGCCACAATTAAATAATTATTGAATAAGACAATTGAATAGATGGAATCTAAGAGACACTTTGATTCTTTAAGACAATATTCACTACAACCCTAGGAAAAAAGACGAAAACCATTTTCAGAAGAAAATGAAAGTTATTAAAAGGTATAAGCACCCGTAGGCAGGGGCAGTGTACATAAAGATTTTACTCACCATTTTTTAAAGACAAAATTCTGACCAGAATAAAATTCTGGAGTTTTGAGCAATATACTTAGCATTCAGTAAGTGCTCAGTAAATGTTTAATGAGTGACAAGGAGATTGAGTCTAGATTAGCAGGAAAACTGAATTACTTCTGGGAATTTCAATGAAATATTCCATTTATGCCACCATTATGCTTTTTTTATTATTTTTAAAGAAGTGGCAGATTGCTTAAACTATTATGAATAATTTTTATGCATTGGTGTTAAATATGGATGCTAATTATACCCTTTTGATATTAAACTTGGGTTTGAGGTGATAATTTAAATATATGCTAGAGTTTTTAATCTCTTTTTACATAAATGCTTTTAACCTCTCTGTGCCTCAGTTTCTTCATTTAAAAAAATAAGAGTTGAACTAGCTGATCTTTTGGGATCCTGCCAACTTAAGAATTTTGTGACCTTCTACATATTCTTTCTGAAGAAGTATGTCACGGATCACATTTTATTAGAACTCCTGTTAATTTCTTAGGCTATAAAATTAAGTCTAAGGAATTATAATTAATGGCATTTTTTTAGAACTCTCTTCATGCTTTTTATTCAGATACCTAATTTGAAATTTAACACCTTTCTTATATGAACATAAAATTAGACCTTGCTGTTCAATGCACTGTTTCTATTGATATTGATTCAGGTTCTAGGTAACATTTCCTTGACCTTCAATCTGAGTGTTTCCTCTTCTGTTCACTCACGTTGAAAATGAACCTCACTTTTTCCCTAACAAAGTTATCCCTTGGAGTTCATAGAGTCAGAAGAGCACCTCATATATAAATTTAACAGAGTTATTGGAATGAGCATAAAATATCAGAGAGAAAACCAGATGAACAAATCAGCTCAAAGCATTAGTATAAAAACCCCAGCTGAACAACTGCATAGCAGTTACACACACCAGTGGTGAAATCACTTTACAAAACACAGTAGTGGCAAGCTGCACCTAATCTATTAAGTTTTAAGACAGTTAAGTATGATGTTTTCAAACTTTGCCATAAATGCATACTTTAATTCTGTTAAACAATGAAATAATTTTAACTTTCCTTAAATTTAACTCGAGCATGAAACTTTTGTGTCTGGGTGAGATCCCGAATTAGAGGGAGGAATCAAGTTGTAGCATTTTCAGAATTATAGTTCCACCATAATTCTGTGTAGAGACTTCACATAGGGGAAATCTGTTTTCCTATTCTGACTCCTGAGCATAGACCCTATTACAATCAGGGCTGCTTTTACCCCAAGTTACTGTTTAGGTAGCATTTTATTCAATACAACAAAAATGTCAGGCTTGTGCTAGAAATGAAAATTCTTTCTTTTGTAATAGAAAGTCATTCTCAAGACTTATCAGGAAAGGCTATGTGCTGAGGTAGGGGAAGGAGGCCTGTCTGTTTGAATAGGGTCATTTCATCAACAACAAAGTCTCCTGTGTGTGAACGAGATTAGCTAATGAAACAGTATCATGGACTGAGATTATTTTGTGCCATTTTAAAATTCAGCCACATTTCCCCCCCTTGTTTGTGAAAGTCCATTATAGGAATCACTGCCTGCTTTAGAGATAAGTAAAACCATTTTGGGTGGAGGAAGAAAAGGCATTTGAACCTTGAAGAATTTTAATTGGTGCTGGTGAGTGAAGGTGAACAAGAAGCCATGAATGTTTATGGTGAAAACATTAATGAGTTGAGGACTAAAAAGGAGATAATGGGAGAAGGATGAGAGGAGGAATGTATTACATATACCGGCGAAATAACCTTTTTTCTCTCCTGACAACGCGTGGAATTCATTTCTTTAATAGATTTAAACCTAACCCAAAGTCTTAAATAATTATAAATGACCATGTTCTTTTATGAGTAATAGTCAAGTCAAATATGTTTTATAGCTAAAAATGAGCAGAATCATAAAAAAATTAGATCTTCACATAAAATGTGAGTAAATGAGTCTATTTCAAAGTATATACATTTATTGGTAGATCATTTTTATGTGGCTGAGGTTATGCTGGTTTAGCCTCTTAAAACATTTTTCTTCCAAAGATGTTTGGGATATGTTCTTGATACTTTGAATGAGCAGCCACACTTGAAAAAAAAAAAAAAACCTACAAAATATTTTATGGCCAAAATTTACTGCTCTCATGAATACATGGCTCAGAAAAATTCTTTAGCACTCCTAGAAAAACAGACAGCATGGCCCATTGATTGTGTACAGGTTTTGTACAGAAAGGCAGAAAATTTTATGAATACTTTTATGCAACACAGATTTGCTCACTTCACATACATAGTGAAAGAGCTTATTCTTTAAAGAGAGATCTGTGTTCAAAACCTGGCTCTGACACCCTTTCATGTTGTAAATCTTAGGCAAGTTATTCTATTAATACCTCTATGAATATCAGTTCATCATCTCTGAAAATTTATATTCGGTGAGGACTAATGATATACTTTGTATACTAGAGAAATGCCTAACACATAAATCCTCCAAATAATAACTGCAGTGAATTCTTTGTTACCCAGCATCTGTTAACCAGAATTTTAGAAAAACCGTGACTTCCTGCATAGTCATCAAGCACTGATAATTTATGCTTCTCTTGATGACCCTGAAATGCATTCTGAATAATTAGAGAAAGATTAAATTCTAATCAGTTTAGTTTCAGTGTTAAGTGTATTTTAATTTATTCTCATTCTTTAAAAATTTGTAATCTTTCTGCATGTGGTAACAATTAACAGAAACCATTTGATTAGCTGGAGCACGACATTTCCTGACTATCTGACTAATAAAGAGTTTATTATATATTGTTGGAATCTAAACTCTGCCCTGTGGACAAACTTGGCATTTGCTGGATGGATTCACCTCATACTGGTCTTATATCCAATCTCAAGGCCAATGTGTGGACGGTCGGAAATTTTAGAATTATTCTTTATGTGTACTTGGACAACTGTCTTAGAGTCTACACGTGACTCTTTTTGCATATTATTTTGATCACAAGGCCCTAGTCCTGGTGACCCCTTTTGATTTGGAGCAGATGAGTAACAACATCTTCTAGCCTTGAGGGTGTCTCTTATTTTCCTATGGATTTCTAGACATGGATGTCTCAGCAGACGTTAGTAATCAATCCATCTTGGCATTCCATCTACCTTTGCTCTTATCCAATCATGTTTTAGGCTTGTTTTCACTAGGCTTTTTAGGTTGTATAACCTTCCTGATGAAAACTTCACTGCGCATTTTATCATTTTTGTGGTTCTTTGAACTTTCAACATTTCTTTCCATTTGTCACGTACCTCCGCACACATACCGATGTCATATGCTGCCTTAAAAGGTGGCTTAACACTTGATTTGTGTTAAAAATAGTCTCCTTAAAAATTGTATCAATATTATTGTTCCTTTGTCATCTCAATTATTACAGTAACTTTTCAGGCAAGCAGATTGATTTTCGTGGTTCAGTTGATCAGCATAGGGCACAGTAATTGTCAGTCCCCTTTTGTCCCCCTCATTCTGCCTTCCTTTGAATCTCTGCCCTACCCTGAAATTCCTCTTTGCAACCTGACAGTCTTCTCTTCCATAATGCCCTTCACATAGCAGCTGACATCCCCAATACTTAGTAAATGAAGTCAGGAAGAGGCTGATTGTTTCCTTTAAAGGGAGAGTGAGGACAAGGGACAAAATAGCTGATGAGTTAATTTTGCACCCGAAGTCCAGGCAACTCTAGAATTCCGTGTGAAGGGCAGGGTTGGTTAGGGTTCTCCTGTCAAAATGCAGAAGCCTTCTTTAGCAACGTCTGAGTGGGTGCCTGGTGAGGATAGAAAGCCCAAGTGCCTCGCCAGGAAGCAACAATTAGCATTCTACTCTAAACCTATGATTTCTCCGAGACCCAACTCACTGGGTAGCCCTAGTTTAGTTGTGCAGGTAAGTCGCTGTTACTGCTACTATGTTCAATTTCTCCCCGAAGTGGTTTTTCTCATCGTATAGGCATATATGAAAAGTCGGCAACTCAACAGTATAGCTATCACTGTTAGTCTAGCTACAGCACACATCTGTCCATTTGACTACTGCAAACATGTTTCATATTTGACAGGCCATATTTACATTGTTGGGATATTTTGAAGCTTTGGGGACTATGATTTTGAACATTGGTATGTTTGAATTGTCAATTGCAATGCTTTATTGAATGGACTTCCTTAACAAAATGTGAAATTTTTGTAAGTATAGCATAAGATCACCTGGCAGAACAAATGAATTTATAATATGTTAATATAAAATGTGAAAATTTAAGAACAGTCACGAAATTGAAGTTAAAATATCTACACTAGCTCTCTGTACAGATACATTGTTAGTCATGGAAATGCCATGTTAAATATATGTATTGGACAATTGTTGAAAGCCATTTATATATCTTATTGTTTAACTTTAGACATTTCTAATGCTGGATTCTCTCATAAATATGTGTAACTATAGTCACCCTGAATAATTTAGTGCTTTCCTTTTATTTAAAGTATATTTTCTTTTAAAAAAAATGTTCTTTTTGTGTTTCTATCCTAAAAATATTTTTTGGTTAACACAAATACTGTAATCCTCCTTTTGTCAGTGGTTTAATTTTCTGTGGTTTCAGTTACCTGAGGTCAACAGCAGTGAAAAGTTAATAAATGAAAAATTCCAGAAATAAACAATTCATAAGTTTTAAATAGTTCGCCATTTTGAGTAGCATGATTAAATTTTGCACCTTCTGGCTCCATCCTACCCAGCATGTGAATCATTCCTTTGTCCCGAGTACCCACGCTGTTGATGCTACCTGCTTGTGAGTCACATAGCAGCCAGATTATCAGATTATCAGATATTGTTAATCAGATATTGGGTTATCAGATATTGTTACAGTATCACAATGTTTCTGTTTGAGGAACCCTTATTTTACTAATAATGGCCTCAAAGTGCAAGTAGTGATGCTAGTAATTTGGATACGCCAAAGAGAAGCCATAAAGTGTTTCCTTTAAGTGAGAAGGCAAAAATTCTCAAATTAATAAGGAAAGAAAAAAACTATATGCTGATGTGCTAAGATGTACAATAAGAATGAATCTTCTATCTGTTAAATTTTGGAGAAGTAAAAAGAAATTTATTCATAGTATACACAGGGTTTGGTACTTTCCATGGTTTTAGGCATTCACTGGGGGTCTTGGCATGTATCTCCCTCAGATAAGGGGGGACCACTCTACTGTAAAATCTTTGTTACTCAGAATAATGGAAGGGAGTACAGTTAAGAAATGCCAGTTTAAATTTGTTGAGAAGTATTAATTTTTGTCAATTATTGAAGATGAACCATTTTATTACATTCAAGTTCTTGATAAAAAGAAACACCAGCTAGTAAACCAGGAGCAGGGAAGGAAAAGGGAGAATACAGGTGTCCTAACCATAGGTGTGGACTGAAAACTGGCTCGTAGCTACCTGGCATACAGGTCGAAAGGGATTCACCATTAATTTTCAGATTGTGCTCTCGGGAGCCTTAGGATCCATGGAGGCATCTTTGGGGACTCTGTTAGGTTGCATCGAGTGAGTGTGAAAAAGCAGAGCTCCAGGGCACCTCAGCTTTTATTGGTTGTATATATTAGGCATCCATAAAAATTTTCATTTGAAAGAAAGACTCTGGTGCTAAAAAAAGAAAAACTGGAAAACCACTGAATAATAGGGATCTCATTATCAGAGGGAAGAGACATAGTAGCTCCTTTGGGGAAATAAAGCTTAACTTCCTTTCTCTTAAACATTAAAAGGAAATTAGTTATTTCAAACATACAGAAAAATACAGGAACCCATATAACTATGGCCCAGATTCAACAAATGTTAATATTTTGCCACATATATTTACTTACAAAAAGAAATGATATTATTGACCCAGGTGAAGCTCCTTTGTATCTTTCCTGAATCTCCTTTCTTCCCTCCCTCACTTGGGGTAACTCTAATCTTGAAGTGTATCTACTTGTGCACTAGGTACACATTTTGTTCAAATATACGTGCCCATGGCCTATTCACATGTTTTCTGCATTGTACTATTTATATAAATGAATAAATTGTCACACATATCTGGTTTCAACATTATGTTCCATGAGATTTATCCATATTGATATTTTAAGCTCTAATTCATTCTTTTTAGTGGATCTATAGTATTCTGATGTGTGAACAGGCATTTATTTATCCATTCTCCTACTGCTGGATATGTTGCGGCAAGTGTTAACAGCTCCTGGTAGTGTTAAACAGCTCTTAAGTATT
>VBSM01002608.1:81582070-81607431 GCA_008086735.1 Cheirogaleus medius | reverse complement strand
GCGGCGGGGAGGCGGCGAGCGGCCGCCTCCCAACCCCAATGGTCTTCCCCATCAGATATTTGGGGTCTTTCCATTATTTTTTTCATTTTTACAAACAGTGCTGCACTGAATATCCTTAGGTAGCTCAACGTTTAAAAGGCATTTCTATGTGGGAGTTTATGAAGCAGCCCTGTTGCTGGCCCACATGATGTCTTTGTACCATTAGAATGAAGGTCTCCTTCTTCAAAACACTACATTTTCTAGAAAATGGTTGCAAAGACTATACAAATCTACAATGACTTTATATCAACGGTGTCCTCTAGAGTTGTGCAAAGTAATACCTATATAATCAGAAATAGTCCTATAGGGAGGGGATGCCATAGTGTAAAAAACTAAAGGATATAAGGAGTTTGGGTCAATGAGTGTGCTTAACAGGTTAGAGACTAATCTAAATAAAAGATTTTTGTTTAGTCTTTACATGAGGTTTTTCTAACTACAGGAAGGGCTGGAGAAATTGTATCTTCTTCAGAGATCATATGTTGCAAATGGAGAACACAAGAAGGGTGCATAAGGTTTGATTTTTCTCAAGTCACAGGACCAGTGGCAGGGCTGAGTGATGTTGTAGGGTGGCCTTATCCATCAGTTTTGCCCTTTCCAGATTATAGCCCTCAAGCACCTTCTATGTAGACATGTATACGGTGCTAGTTTCTATCAGACTTCACCTGTTAACACAACACTATGTTTTCGAGGTAGGCAAGTTGCCTAGGGAAGGTGAAAATGCTCTTGCCCTGGGAAGGAAGTTTAAATTGTATCCAGCTGAGATAGCAAGCTGTGAGCCTCCCACAAGGACTGGTGCTACAAGTCCTAATACATTGAAATGTCTTCATGTCCACCTAACTTCCTTTGTTCCTCACTAGGCGGCTTTTTTTGCCTGGGGAGGGAAACAGTCCCACAGCAGGCAGTGCAATGTCTTCTGGATTCTTTACAGAAGTTTTGTAGGAGAAAAATTCTGTTCTGCTTTGGAAATCTTGAAAGAATATTATTTGCTCTGCAAAGTCCTTGTAATTAGATGTTGCACAAGACAGTCTAGTAAGAACTCTCTAGGTGCATCAAGTTTCTTTCTTCCTGACTCTGTCCCATGCAATGTTTTAATCAACGATTAGGGTGAAGAGTTAAGGGGTTGCATTTCAAATTTGCAGGTGATGAAATTTGCAGATGTCAAAACGCTTATTAGGAGAAAGAGCTAAAACATGCTTGCTGCTGCTTTGACTATGGTTTGTTCATTTTCATCAAAGAGATTTAGCTTGAATTTCATCTTCTTGAAGAGGCCTTTTCAGGGATCTATGTACATCCTCCATTTCCAATTAATGTCTAACTTTTTTCTTTATTTGAAATTGTATTCCTTACATGTTTACTGGTTGCCTGATGTACCTCCATAAATGATAAACTCTGTGACAAAAGGGATCAGGATCTTGCTCCCTTTCTTGGTACCCCAGGACGTAGAATAGTTCCTGGAATACAATAGGAACATAATACATTTTTCTTGGTTTAATGAAAATTGTGGGAATTACTGAAGAATATTGGGCAAAGAGGTGATATGATCAGATTCTTGGTTTAGAAAGGAAATTTGGAAGTATTCAATATTAGAAGCCTCATAGAAATTTTTGAATATGCTTCATGGAAGCAATCATATGTGTTATGGTTGTTAAAAATTTGCCTCCATGGCCGGGCGCGGTGGCTCACGCCTGTAATCCTAGCACTCTGGGAGGCCGAGGCGGGTGGATAGCTCAAGGTCAGGAGTTCGAAACCAGCCTGACCAAGAGCGAGACCCCGTCTCTAAAAAAAAAAAAAAAAAATTTGCCTCCATTAAGATGTGATAACATCACTCTCAGTTTATATCTGAAATATTATCTTCCATCCTGGGCATTATTGAACATTAACATTAATATTCACAATCTAAATCATACCCAGAAGATAGGGTCTAAGATGATCTCATATATGCAGAAGGCTGTTAGTTTTTGTTAATTTTTTTTTAGAACTATTAGGTAAAAGACTAAAAAGATTCATTTTGTGTAGTAGAGGCCAGTGGGGGCCCATTACATGAAAGCAGTTTTTAGTTCAACATAAGATAGAACTTTCTAACAATTAGAGGGGCTCGGGAAAGGAATGAGTGTCCTCAGGAGATCATTAGAGACCTGTCAATAGATGGCAGAGAAGCAGATGCTAGACTCCCATCTGTCAAAGATGCTGTTGGGAGGATGTCTGCTCCATGTGGGAGGGTCATTCCACAAGTGTGTGAAGTCATCTACTGTTTATTGAGTACTCATGGGTGCACTTGCTTTGGTGGGGGCGGGGTGGGGGAAGGATACAGAAATATGGAAAGCACAGCTGTTGTCTGGATGTGATCACCTTCCAATCCTAAATTCTGGAAGTTTTAGCAAAAGCCCAGATGAAATTCTCAGAAATTCCACATTAGAGAAGTCTGAAGTCATGAGGGCTCACAATGCTGCCAACCTACTGGTAGTACTTAACTTTATGCCTAGCAGGAAGAATATGGTGCAGAACACCACTTCTAGCTACGTCCTACTTTTGTCCCTAGATTTAAGCTCTGACTTGGCTTTTGTGACATGAAAGATTACAGCATATAAAAAGTTAGTTGCTTATCTTTGGTTCACTTCTCTTCTGGTGTTGAAAGTTAATATAACTTCTGAGCTCAAGATGACATGTGTTGGCTTTATATCGTTCAACTGTCGAGATAAATATTTTTGCATTAGAATTGAATCTCTTTAATTCCCGTTGATGACAAAAGCATGAATTATGAAATGGAGACTTCATGGAATTATAGGTAAACATACTTAATTCTTTAAAGTCAAGTCTGCCCTAATCAATCACAGAGTGTTTGACTTGAAAATCTCCTTCAGTAAGGTAGAGAACATTAATAAATAAATGTCTGTACCAAGCACTTTTGGGGGTTAGATCTGGGCATCATATTATGAACCTAATATTTTGGTCTGAACTCTCTGGCTTATGCCAAAAACATGACATTGGCTGCATTATGGATATGATATCTCTGTCTTTCTTTCACATACTTCAGAGACAAGTGTGTTAGAATCCCACTAATACATGTAAAGCCTCCTTCAGCTCACTGAACCACAGTTACCTGAAGGATTAAGGTTCCTCCCTAGGCTACTTAACATAACACTGGGAGCCACTTTGACCTGGAGTAGATTACAACCCCAGATAATTAATGTTTTCTTTCATTATTATATTAATAAACATACGAACTACTTTCATGGTCTTTAAAAATATTCCTTTCCTATGTAGTCTGGGGACCTAGCTATTTCCTCTATTGGCTGATGTTTCTTTGTGTATGTCGACTTTTCATTTGTTGACCCTGAAATTAACCCAGTTTAAAATTATGCTCTTCAAATATCGTTCAGATTATTCTGTTCTGAGGAAGAAATATAGTACAGAGGAGGTCTTTGATGGAAACAACTTCCCCAAACCAGTGCTTTGGAGTCACAAAGGGTGATCAGCCAGCAAAGCTCAGTGTCCATTTAGTACAGCATGCAAGTATTTAAAAAGGATCTTAGCTGGAAAAGCAATAAATTTGACAAATTAAAAATATTAAAATGAAAAATTTCACCTTCTGACTGAGGAGAAAATATTACCCCATTCATTGCTCCATTTTTATAATATATTTTCTTCTCTTTGTAGAGCAAAGAGCCGCTTCTCAGTCTTGGCTACACATTGGAATCACCCAGGGAAATTTAAAAAATACTGAAACCTGGGTTCTATCCCCAGATATTCTGTTAATAATTTAAATGCCTTAAATGTCTAGGGGTATTACCTGGGCATTGGGGATTTTACAGGTTCCTTGGGAAATTCTAATGTGCACATAACACTGAGAATCACTAATTTGAGGGCTTTGATCTTCTAATATTCAAGAGAAATCTAAAAAGTTCTGTGTTATTATCTGTGGAGCATTGTTTGCATGGAACTTAGACTGTCTGTGGGTTCGAGAGGTGAAAAAGACTCAGTTTGCAAGAGGTACTTCAACATGGTATTCTCATTTATGTTAGGTCATTGTGAGATGGTAGAAGAAAAAGACTTCTGAAAAGACTCTGAAAAAGACTTTAGGAAGAGTTTTTTAAAGGTCTAATGTTTTCAGAACACTTCTGAAATGTGTTATTTGAGAATACAGTTTTGTTGCCTTTGCACATAAATAGGAACTTATGTGTCTGAAATTCTTCTTCTTCTCCTCCTCTTCCTCCTCCTCCTCCTCTTCTTCTTTTTCTAATTAAGGGTTTGCTCCATTTTATTCTGAACATTACTGTTGTGGAAGAGTGGTCTATAGACAGACTGATTTTTGTTTCTTTGTAGGTGATCAAGCATCTGCATAAATGCTTATAAGAATATTTATTTTGTTCCAGCAAGTGTTAACAGCAAGTGTAACAGCTCTTCTCTGTAAGTGTTAACAGCTCTTGTAACAGCTCTTGGCTTGACCAGGGAAATAACCGAGCAGCACGCGGTGAGTAGGAGAACAAACAGTCTTTATTCCGCCAGCATACTCAGCTGACTTCTGATCTTGTGATCCCCCTTCCCCGTTCTCCTCCAGCTTTTATACCTTTGGTAGGACTCAAAAAGTATCCAATTGATGGGGAAAACTGTCCGGCGCTGGGACGCGGCCGCTCGCCGCCTCCCTGCCGCTCCGCATCCCCGCGGGCTGGTGCTGTGCGGAGCCGGCTGGAGGCAGCGGCGGACGGGTGTGCGGGTGCGCGGGTGCGCACTGCTGGAGCCGGGCCGCGTAGACGACCGCACCAGCCGGTCCGGGCCCGCGCTCTATGCTCCGCTGCCTGCTCCTGTCCTCCAGCCACGCTGCCTGCGCGATCCTGATTGGTTACTTTTTGAATCCTACTGTTCCTGATTGGATGTTATAGCTTGTTCCCGATTGGATGTTATAGCTCGTTGCTGATTGGATGTTAACGCTTGTTGCTGATTGGCTGTTAATGCTCGTTGCTGATTGGACGCTTTTTGAGTCCCACTAAAGGTATAAAAGCAGGAGGAGTACGGGGAAGAGGGGTCAGAAGAATAGAAAACGGCTGAGGGTGCAGATGGAATAAAGACTGTTCTCCGACTCTCCCGGTTATTTCCAGCGTCAAGAGCTGTTTAACACTACCAAGGGCTGTTAATACTTAAGAGCTGGTTAACACTACCAAGAGCTGTTAACACTTGCCGGAACACAATCAGCAACAAGCTTCAACATCCTGTCAGCAACAAGCTTTAACATCCAATCAGGATCACGCAAGCAGTGCGGCCGTGGTGCAGCAGGACCCGGAGCGGAGCGGGAGTGGCAGGGAGGCGGCAGCAGCCGCATCCTGCTTTCCCTGTCAATTTATCATTGAAATACACACAGATGATTGGTGTCTTTTCATTAATGTAGCCTGTCAGTAAGCCATTTTGCAAAAATAGTTTCAGGTTTTTTGTAATCTCAGGAAAAATGCATGCTATTATATCTTTAATAATTAGATCTGCCTCATTTGTACCATGACCTGCAACCGAGAGCTAATTTTTACATATAGATTATTGGATTTTCTGTGTCTTTTATTTTTCTCTTATATTTAAACCCTTTTACCATTCTGTAAGATCTGGACAGATTTTCAACAGTGTTGTCCACTTTACTAATTTGATTTTCAGCTATGGCCAGTTTTATGGTCTCTACCACCATGGGGATTTTTAATTCAGCAATTTATTTTCTCCATGTGTTCTTTCCTGATTTTATGACTACTTACTTTTTAGTTTCATGAATACAATGAGTGTTAACATATTTTTGAGACAGAAGGCCAAAAATTTTCTAAATATGCATGCTTTTCTTGCAATAAGTCTCTTTTAGAGTGAAGCATTTTCTATAATTTGTAGGAATAGTTCTATTCTTATGAGAGGCAGTATCTTTTCCAGGGTCTAATTGTTTTTCTCTTCACTGGGAGAAGTCCAGGATGTGATCTTCCTGCTGTTGGTTTCCACCTTCCACGTGGGTGTTCTCTGCTTCCTGTCCTCACTGATCTGCCCTCTGTTCTTCCTTCAACCTGGCGCCATCTGCCCTCTCTTTCAAGCAAGCAAACCAGAAACTTTATATTTTTTTGGCAAGTGGAGAAAATCCTTTATGGTTTCAAGAGTTAATGTAGGTTTTACTTATTGTATATTTTTTGAAACATTCCATAGGAATATGGAAATGGGGAGAATTAGATGCTTGTGTTCACACTAATAGATTATCTAAAATCATGATAAATCTTAGGAGAATATTTTTTTTGACCCAGCTTCTATTTATGTCCTTAGGATATAGTCCTAGATGGAAAATTGCTGAGTCAGAGTATGCACTTTCGAAAGCATTTAGATGCTTATATTTCTAGAAATTAATTTCTTAACATTTGTTAAGATACTCATTTTGCCATATCTTCATCAATACTGAGTGTTCTCTTTAAAATACACACATGCACACAACACACACTTTGCTAATTTGATATGATACATATATTTGCATGTATATTTTGTTATTTTCAGTTACATTTAATTACAGAGAAGGCTAAATCTTTTATTTATTTATAAGTTATTTGAATTTCTTCTGTGTCATGTCTTTTCATGCCCTTTGAGCCTTCTATTGTGGTTTTGTGTTTAATATGTATTTTAAGAAAACAATAGCCATTATAATGAACAAATGCCATTTCCCCTAGCAATTCCTAGGATGTTATTTAGAGACAATGATGGTATTAATATATAGGTCATAGTCTTCCATTTTATGTATATTTTAAAATATTGAATCATTCATTATGATCTTTGCTGCAGTTTTACATACATTTTAAGCTTAAAACATGATTTTGCAATGTCATTATATAAATGACAGTATATGAAGGCATCCAAAGGAGGTCAAAGTAAAAGAAAGGGGCTCTCAGTTCTGCCCTCTGGACTGTGACACTCATCATGAGGCACAATTTAAGAAGGGGAGTTTAGAGCTTTCCTTTTCTGTTCATGCTAATCAATGACTTTGGTATCTTTTCACTGTAACTTCATTTGCCTTCAGCATCAGCAAATCAAGTGCCATATCCCCATGGCTGCCTCCTGCTACAGAGCCTTATATATATGGATGGCCATTGTAAATTTAGTGATGACAATGATGAGAAACACACTACTCTTTACCCTCTAATTAAAACCAAAGTTGTTTTTATGATTCCTCAAATTTAAGCCAAATTTTACTTCAATCTTACAGAAATATCCTAAAGAGAAGACAAACACGAATACATTGCATTATCTTTTTCTGGAGGAGCATGATTTATGATCTCTCTGGGGGAAAATATCTTCATATGATTTTGCAATTGTGATAAATTGAAGGTGTGATATTCTACACTAGGATCTGGAGCAAGCAAGACTATGAAGATTAAAGTTTCTGTTAACAGGCAAGATATGTTTTCAGTTGTCACTGAACTTTTTAGTCAACAATCAAGATATTTCAGTATAAGAGATATAAAAATTCTTTAGTTCTCTGGAAAACAATAGTATTTTGGACTTCGTTTTTATTTCCATTGCTTACTTTATGATCATGCCTTCGTTTCCTCGATATGCCCTTTCCTTTTCCTCATTGGCCCTTCTGTGTTCACTGTTTTACTTTTACCTGTAATGCACCATTCAACCTAGCTAGGAATAGCTTTGTATAAATCAGAGAATTGTGTTATATACAGTTCAATCTTAAGGGATAAAAATGATTTTCACTTTAGTGAAGAGAAGCAGCATCATGTTTAAAAATGATAGGCTTTTAGAGCTGGAAGGAGCCATTGCAATCATTGAGTCCATCCTTCTTGTTTTATGGGTTAAAAGTGATCATGCAATCATTCTGTCATAGGTAAACTGCTCCCTGTACTCAGTTATATGGGCCTGCTTCATATATCCTGCCTACCTTATTTCCTCAGATTAAGTTTAGCCAGAGTTAGACTAAAGCATAATAGTTAAGAGCACAAGTTTGAAGTTAGATCTGTATGTCTGCAAACCAATCCAATCCTCTATCTTTCAGCACTTAGATCTTAGAGAAGGCATTTCACTCTGCCAAGCTTCAGTTTTCTCATCAGTAAAATAGAGCTAATCATATCCACCGCATTAAGTCATTATGAAGATTGAATTATGTCATGTTTGTAGACTACTTAGTTCAGTTCCCGGTACAAAGTAAGTGCCCAAGAAATTGCCATTGCTTTTACTGACATTCCTTTATGTGCTCATCTCCCTTTCTAGACTGTGAGTTCTCGGTGCCACCAGGTCTTGTTCATCTCTGGATACCCAACGCCGTGGCACAGCATCTCATTCAATGGCAGCTCCAAGTTTCCAATTACTCCATCTCAAAATCTTGGAGTCATTCTTGTCTCTTGTTTTTATTTTGTACACTCTCAGACAATTAATCTGCAAAACACCTAGGTTCAAGTCAGCAGCATCTTTTCCTGGATTCATGGAATAAGCTCTTAACTGGTCACCTATTTATTTTTTTTACATCAGCCAGAGTTATCCTATTAAACATGTCATATCTTATAAATGCTCTGCTTAGAACTCTTCAAAGGCTATCCATCTCACATAGAGTTAATAGTCAAAACTCTTAACTGACTAACATGGCCCTACATAGTTCCCTTCTTATTCAAACTCTGGGACTTCATCTCTGATTGCTGTCTCCCTCACTCCACTCCAGCCACACTTGCCTTCTTGATGTTCTTCCTCAACACTCCAGGCATATGACTGCCCTGAGGGAGGAGTAGTCTGATTTTTAAAGAAAAGTGGGTGTTAGCCTATCCACATATAGTTTGTACACTACATGTTACCTCCTGCAAATCTTATGTATTTTTGAATGAATATTTTATACTCTGTTGTACTTGCTTTCATAGGAAGGGGATGAGATTTAAAACTAATATATAAAATTAGGCAGATTAGTAACAAACATGCAAAACTAAGGGAACATGATTGTTTAGGAATCTCAGATGGTCTGGGAAATCGATCAATATCCTAACAAGCAAGATGGCAAAGTGTTTGTGTTGAAGTCACATTATTACTGTCCTGACTAACTCCTTTCTTCTCTAGATTTTACTATCTCTAGCCACCATGTTTTTCACTCCTATAGTATTGCTGGTAGTTTCTCTCTCCAGTCTGACACACTATTTATTTTAATCTCCTGGCTTTTCATCTTACTAAGATTCTAGTTAGTTAGCTTATTCCAGATGTGGTAGAGTTGACCTGTTACCATACTCCCCACTCCACATGGCCCTTGCATGGTGTCTTCTCAGGCAGGTCTGCCTGAATGTGGCTTGAGCCAAGCATGGCTGGCCCAGAGAAAATGGTGTCAATGTACCTCAACCCTCGTCAAGCACAATTTCTGTGGCTGAGCTTTGTGTTTACTTCTGAGTCACCCATCAGCCACAATAAAAAGAAAAATACTATGGGCTGCCTAACTTCATCCAATAAGAGAATGTAAGCCAGTTCTTCAATGGGAATAACAGTATAATTTCCTGATACCAAAAAAAAAAAATGCACTTGACTGTCCATGCCATTATCAGTAACTTATTGTGTGTCATGTAAAAATGAGAACTCACACTGAGTTCACAACTTATTAAGATTTCACTTTATCTATATTGAAATTTTATATAAATCTTATGATAACTATTATAAGGAAATGGAGAACCCGTAAGGGCAATTGTAATTTGGTTAAAAACTAGTCTGAGTGTTTTATCTTTGAAATGCAATAAAAATTTGTTTAATATTTGGTGGAGGAAGGATATGGATGGGGATTGACTATGTTTGGAAATTTAATTCACTTAGAGTAACTGAATGCATGGGCTGGATGCAGTGACTCCTTCTTATAATCCCAGAGCATTGAGAGGCAGAGGTGGGAGGATTGCTTGAGGGCAGGAGTTTGAGACTGGCCTGGACAACATAGCGAGACCCTATCTCTACAAAAAAAGAATAACTGCATGCAAGAAATATTAGAGACATGGCTTTTTGTGGATATGGTGATAATTTTAATGGTTTTAGGGGACCATTTTCATGAAGAAAAAAAGAAGCTTAGACTTAAATCTAGAATCCTGGGTTCTGTTTTTGACAAAAAGACATAACCATAAACAAGTCATTTTGTACAATTTGTCATCACTTGCGAAATGTGGGATCACTAGAGCTCTTAGATTCTATATGGTATTTTGACTTTTGGCTACTTTGAATGAAGAAGTCACAATATTTCAAATACAAAGGACTTGCCTATGCTTCTGATAAGAATGGAGGCTGATCCTTTGCAATGAAATTGACTCCGTGACTTGCACTGCTATTATAGGTTGAAAAGCATGAACAAAAGGGATGATACCTACAGAGTCCAGCCAGACAGCTGAGCAATGCCTCTTAGAGAACAATTCTGTGGCTGAGGCCATGCTTCTCAGCTTTGTTCAGAAACTAAGGTGCTGTCAGCATTCTTAGAGTATATCAGTTTCTCATGGAATAAACTCATATCTAGCAATATGTAAGTCATTAACATAAAATGTCAACTTATTAATTAATGATTTAAAATAAAACTGTCAAGGACATAGGATATTTGTGTCAATTAGGCAACATATAGTCTCTTTCTGGAAGAAGTCAACACAGGAAACAAAAGTAAAGCTTAAAAAGTGGCCAGATAGTCATGGCAGGGCTAGGACTAACAGCATTGAAATCTCATAGCCTGATGCACTCATCTCTAACATATGATTATTTCTACTTGGGGGGACAAAATATTGTTCTAGATGCCCAGGACATCAAGTCCCTAGATGTGCTGGATACAGATTGCCAAACTGCCCAATTTCCTGTTCTCCTGGCTGAGCGTCTCCTGTCTCTTACTACCTTCTGTCTTTGGGTCTGGCCACACCTTCATTTCTGCTCTGGTCAGTCATGACCTGTACTGGCAGAAAGTACTGTTCAAGAGGATTTCTGCAGTTGTCTGCC
The DNA here is from genome assembly GCA_008086735.1 of Cheirogaleus medius. Classification (NCBI taxonomy): domain Eukaryota; kingdom Metazoa; phylum Chordata; class Mammalia; order Primates; family Cheirogaleidae; genus Cheirogaleus; species Cheirogaleus medius. The sequence continues at coordinate 81,596,463 of VBSM01002608.1, read as the reverse complement.
TTCACCCATTTTTACACGGGTGATGCTTTTCTAGTTCGCTGATTTCTGGGCATGCCTTTTGTTCTCCCCGTGTTCCGCCCACATCATACTGCCTGATTCTTCTTACTGTATATTTTGGCAGTCACAAAAGGAATTCACTGCAGGATCTGCATTCCTATAGCATGAGTTACCTCCAGGCCTAAATGCTGGGGGAGGGGACAGGGAAATTAGATGGAAGGGGTTGAAGGGAAGTCTGAGGGGAGTGGCTACAGCCAAAGCCAGATAATTTATCTTTGCTTTGTCCTTGCTGGGCTCAAGCCCTGAAGGATGGAAGTCTGGTATTTAGTTAACACTTGCAGTAGTCTAGGACTCTCTTTTTGCAGACCTTGAATATTTTTCCCCCTCAGGGAAAACTGGATTCTCAAGAGTAAAATGAATTATCTGTTTAGCTAATTAGCTAGAACATAACAAAATTCTCAGGAGGATCATCCCATCTGAGGATTGCTATAATGCATGCTTGTTTTTGCAGAGTCTATCTCTCCTCATTTTTTTATCCTGCCCATCCTATAGCTCATGCCTCATAGACAAGGCAAAATTGTCAAATAGGCAAAATCTCTTTCTCTTTACTACAGTTTTCTGCCTTCCTCCCCTTGCTGTATCTCATAACTTCTGATGCTCACAGGTGACCTCGGGCACTTGGCCCTTGCATTTGCTAGCTCGGCCAATTACCCACCGCCGGAGGCAAACTGTGCCCCCAACCTCCAATACCACTTACCACAATTGGCAATCAGTGAATATACCAATCTCTTGATAAAATATTAAAAGAGTAGAAATCGTGGTTATCAGAGGCTGGGGGTTGGGGTGGGGAAATATTGGTGAAAGGATACAAAACTTCTGTTAGATAGGAGGGGTAAGTTCCAGAGATTTATTATTGTGTAATATAGTGACTATAGTTAATAACAATGCATTGTAATCTTGAAAATCACTAAGAGGGTAGATTTTAAGTGTTCTCCCTACGGAAAATAAGTATGTGAGGAAATACATATGTTAATTAGCTTGATTTAGCCATTCCATAATGTATGCATATAACAAAATAACTTGCTGTATGCCATTCATAGATACAATTTTTCATTTGTTAATTTAAATAAAAGAAACAGTGTACAAAAGGTGCAGGGCATGGGCTATGCCTGATGCATTGTGTCTATTCAGAAAGTGGCATTTCCTTCTCTCCCTGCAAACACATGGATACAGTCTGATGGGGTAGTTAAGTCTAAGGGGTGGTCTTAGAGTAAGGCAGCCTGGGTTCAACTCATGGTCCCTCCACTTTTGGCCTTAGTGAGCAAGGGCAAAGTAATTAAAACTTCTGTCCCTCTGTTTCCTCATCTGTAAAATGGGGATAATAATGGCACTTACTCATGGGGATTAATGAGGAAGAGCAGGGACTGGGGACCAGAGATGCTGGGAACAGAGAGTGTAGGGGTGAAGGTAAGGGCCTGGTTCCTCACCTATCTCATCTAGTAGGGTCCTTAGAGGACTTGGAGGGGCTGAGAGTGGAAACAGTACAGACATCTGGCGGGAAACTTCCAGGCAGAGGGAAGCACCAGAACAAAATCTTTGAGTTGGGGTCTGCCCTGGCATGGCCCAGGGACGGCAAAGTGGCCACTATGGCTGGAGTGGCACGGGCGAGGGGAACAGTGCAGGTGAGAACAGTGAGGTGAGCATCCCAGGGAAGGACAGAATTAGATGTATGTTCTAAGTAGATCTCCGGCTCCCACTTGGAAGAGATTTGGGGAGTGTGTTTGTTTTCTAGGCCTGCTGTTACAAAATACCACAGACTGGGCAGCTTAAACAATAGCAATTTATTTTCTCATAGTTCTGGAGACTGGAAGTCCAAGATCAAGGTGCCAATAGGATTGGTTTCTGGTTAGAGCTCTCTCCTTGGCTTGAGAATGGCACCTTCTCACTGTGTCCTCACATGGCCTTTCCTCTGTGCACAAACATCCTGGTGTCCCTTTCTCTTCTTGTAAGGACAGCAGTACTATTGGATTAGAGCCCACTCTTATGATCTCATCTAACCCTTTTTTTTTTTCCTGAGACAGAGTCTCACTCTGTTGCCTGGGCTAGAGTGCCCTGGCTTCAGTCTAGCTCACAACAACCTCAAATTCCTGGGCTCAAGCAATCCTTCTGCCTCAGCCTCCCAAATAGCTGGGACTACAGGCATACGCTACCGTGCCTGGATAATTTTTTCTATATATTTTTAGTTGGCCAATTCATTTCTTTCTAGTTTTATTAGAGACAGGGGTCTCGCTCTTGCTCAGGCTGGTTTCGAACTCCTGACCTTCAGCGATCCTCCTGGCTCAGCCTCCCAGAATGCTAGGATTACAGGCGTGAGCCACCGCGCCTGGCCTCTTATCTAACCTTAATTACCTCCTTAAAGGCCTCAAATACAGTCACATTGCAGATTAGGGCTTCAACATATCAATTTTGGGCAGATACAATTTGGTCCATAACAGGTAGCACAATGGTCAATTTTATTTATCAACTTGGCTATGGTGCCCAGATGTTTGATCAAATACCAGTCTAGATGTTGCTGTGAAGGTATATTTTAGATGTGACTGACATTTAAATGAGTAAACTTTGAGTAAAGCAGATCACCCTCCATAATGTGGATGGGACTCTTCCAATCAGTTGAAGGTCTTAAAAGAAAAATACTATGGTCTCGGAAGGGAGAAGGAATTCTGCCTCCAGACTGGCTTTGGACTTGAGCTGCATCATCAATCTTCCCTGAAGGTTTTGGAATTCTTAGTCCCTGCAATCATGTGAGCTAATTCCTTAAAATAAATAAACTCCTCTCTCTCTCTCTGACTCTCTCTCCCTCATTCTCATTCTCAGCCTTCCCCTACACCCTACTGGGTTCTGTTTCTCTGGAGAACCCTGACTAATACGAGTAGCAATGGTGGGAGTTGGGGCATACGTTGGACAGCTATTGTAGTGGTTCATTGAGACCAAGGCCAAGTGAGATGTCTCAGAACATCTCACTCTCACAGTTAATTTGTATGACCACGTGTGTATAATGACATTCTATCTAGATTTTTATTAAGTGACTATAATATGTAATACTGTATTATATAATTATAATATTGCACTATGCATACTATATTACAGTTTCAGTTATGCTATAAAAGATATTTTATAATACTCATGTTATATTCTTTAAAAGAACTGAGAACCCCCACAAGAGAAACAAAATGGCCTATTTTTCTGAGTATAGCATCTACAGGCTTATATTTTGTCATAAACTTGGTCTTTTCTTTGAAGTTTTAAAGGCACAAAATATTCAGCAGTCTATGATTTTAGCGGACTGGGAAGCACACACTGGGCTCATAGTCGGTGCTCATGCATATTTCATAAATACATATCTGGTGAGAACCAAGGCTGGTTAGAAAGGAAGCTCTTGGGGCCTTCAGGGTAATGACAGCTTCCACTGAAGCCTCCTTAGCCCGGTGCAGGCTGTCTCTTTGGGGTGGGTAGAGGATCTGACCTGTTTTATAGTTATTAGGCCTCCAAAATGTATCATTCAATCTCTCTCTACCCCCTGTATTCATGGTAAACTCATTCTTCAAGTAACTGTATTTCAAAAGCCTCATAGCTTAGTTGTTTTGAGGAAGAAGACAGAACCCGGGTTCCACTATTCCTAGCAGTGAGACTTTGGTTAAGTAGCCTAACCTCTTTTAGGCTGTGTGTCCTCATTTTAAAAATGGGGATGGTGTAGAAACAGAATGCAGATTTGTGCATTTGTGGTGGCAAGGGACTGGGTAGAGGATAAATTGGGCAATAACTGCTTAATGGATATGGGATTTCCTTCTGGGGTGACAAAATCATTTGGGAACTAGATAGAAGTGGTGGTTGCACAACATTGTAAATTCGCTAAATGCTTGTTCACTTTAAAATGGTTATTTTTTATGTTTGGTGAATCTCACCTCAATAGGAAAATATGAGAATGATAATAGTACTCACCTCCTAGGGTTATAATGAGACTTATGGTTGTTAAATACTTAGCAAGTGGCTAAAACTTAGCACGTGGCAATCAATCAAAAAATGTTAGTCTCCTCTGCTTCCTTCCCTTTTCCCCTTCTTCTCCATTGCTGTGGTTGTCTTTACTGTTATAGCTATTCTAGAATCAGTGTCCTCTCAGATAAAAGTGCTAACCTGCATCTATTGTCACTCTAAGGGGGGTACTGGGAGATGAGGCTGGGAGGCTAGACTGGGACTATGTTAGGCTGATGGAGAGAGTTCCAGAATGTGTGTAGTAGGCAGCAAGGAGCCACTGCAGATGCTCGAGCTGGAGAGCGAAGGGAATCAGACTATGCTTTCAGCCAATCATCCTGGGAGCCACGTGTGTAGTGGTTTGAAGGGGCAGAGACTGAAAGAGGGGACATAGTCAGCAGGTTACTCTCAACAGGGTCCTTCAATTTCACTTTCTTATTTCCTCCTCAATCACCTTGGATTTGGCTGGCTACATAGCAAACGCTTAATAAATACTTGTAGATTAGTTATTTTACACTTGTTTAATGCCTTCCTTTGAAGTACTTCCAGTTGAGATTACTTCTACAAATCACATAATGCAAGATAAAATACCCTATATATCTGTCAGTTTTCTCTAAGACTGTTTTCTAAGTATTATATGTGCTTGGTTCATGGACTGGGCATTCAGTTGCTGAAAAAATAGAAATCACCCCATTAGTCATGCCTCCACAAATTTCACATTTTATATTCCAAGTTTTGTGGTAGGTGATATTTAAAGCTTTATTTATTTATTTATTTATTGCTGGCTATTGTATCACTACAACTGTATATTGCTTGTGGATGTTTTGATCTCAGATCTCAGGAAAATGATGATGTTCCATTTGTTATCTCTTTGAGGGAAGCACAGAAAAACTTTGAAGTGAAAAGGATAGCTTAATTAGCACATTGGTGATTTATATTACCCAGTGTGAAATCTCTGTTAGTACCAAAGGAAGGATAAAAAAAAAGACATCCTTTGGATTTTTAATTTTTTTTTTGGTCTTACGCAGAATTCACAACCTGATTTCCATGTCTCTAATCTGCAAAACCTAAAATGTAACATCATTGTCTCAAAGTTATCACATTTCACAATATCAGACAAAGAAACACAGTTGCTTATTTATTAATCTCTAAGGACAAATGTCCTCTGTACCATCATTTTATGTGCAGGTTTATACCTTGATTTATGTGATGTGAAAGCTCTTAAACATCATAGAGTTTTAGAATTTGAAGGGACTGCTGAAATTTTCTAATTATACTTTTCCTCTATGTTGATTGAGAAAATCCTAATAAAAACACTTATAAAAATTTTACTCCAATTTATATTTTATTTAGCACATTATCTACATATATTATCAAATTATTTGGATACTTTATATTAGACGAATAATTACTCAATGCATTTATTCAATAATTCAACCTATAATCCAACCTTTTATTCAATAATTATTAAACCTCTTTCAGTTACAAAAACTTATCAGAAAATGGTTTAAGAAACAAAGAAATGTATTTGCTTATGTGACTGAAAGGTCCAAGGATAGTTCTTCAAATTAGAAGGACTCAGAGGCTCCAAAAGATCTATTTATTTTTCGTCTCTTGGCTGTGCTTTTCTAAGAATTTTCTTCAACTCCCAGGCTCCATCTTTGTGGATGCTAGCAGATCCAGGCTTGTATCCTCTAGGTACAAAACAAGAGGAAATGGAACAACTTCCTTCCCCTTCTCTGGCCACCGCTTGGCTCAGCTCTGATTGGACAACTTGAGTCAGGCATCCAACTTTGGACCAATCCCTGTGACTTTAGTTTTGGAAAATAATGACTGACCAGAAAGAAGTCTTGTGTCTACAAATGGATTTAGGGGAGGGAGCAAGTTCCATCCAAATCATGCGCACCACGTGCAGGCAGTATGGTTTTTCCAGAAAAATTGGAATGGTTGGTGGGAGAGAGATGCAAGGTAGGCAACTTGGGCATCCACTGGAATGTCTGTGAGAAGTTCACAAGTGGATTCCAGGATACCTTGTGGCAGTGACAGAATTGGAAGGAGACATTAGGAGGGACCGCCCCTAAGGGACTATAAATCCATAAATTAGAAGCACTGTCTACATTCCAACTCTTTCATAAGGACATAATCCCAGAAAAACAAAGTGATATGTCCATGGAATCGCAGTTAAAAAAGTAGAGATGGCTTAATACCATTCTAATTCTCTTCCAACAGGCAAAGATATTTCTTAGGTTAATCATATATATGATTTAAAAGTAAGTTGTCAACTTTTGAAAGCCATATTTTTTCTTAATTTCAAAAATTCATAAAATTTGGAATAAACCCAGGAGCAAGTGAATACTTTTATTCTTTCTCTCTCTTTATATATGTTTATATTTAATACACATATACCTACATACACACATATGTATATGAGAACTGTCTATGAAAAATTTCTGTTGAATTGTTTTGAATTTAATTCTATAAGAGGAGAATATATATTACCTCTATTTAATCAGAGTCTCCCGTGATGGTGTTTTTAATGTAGAAAATTTTCACCAAGTTGTTTTCACAATTCAGGCTGCCTGTACGGAAAACCACACTTGCAAATTCCTCAATGACATATCACTAGAATTACACTATTATCACATAAAGAGGGATAGTTTTAGGCTCAGGAGCTTCTTGCAGGCTTCCTCAGAGCCCTGTAGCCTGCTTCCCTTCACCTGCTGCCTGTCACTCTTCGGTGTGGTGGGTGCTCATGGCAGAGCCCTCTTCACACCTGCCCTGCATATCCTGCTGGCCCAGGACACCTGGCTCAGTCCTGACCTCTGCCTTCCAACTTTAGCCCATGGCTGGCAAGCCACCACCTCATGGCCCTTTGCTGTAGGATCCCCTGACTTATCAAGTGGCCCTTTTGTGAAGACTTAAACCCATCTCTCTACCGACATCTAGTCGACCTATAGGCAGTCCCAGATCCTTGCCATGGTCAACTGTGGGAGTGCAGGCTGCCCCCATGCTACCGCCTGCCTGCCTTCTGCCATCCTCCCTACTGCCCCTTGCCCCACATCTCTGCAGCATAGAGAACTCTGAAAATCTCACTGCTCAGCCCTTCAGACAAAAGATGATCAGCAGTTCCTGACTTAGCAGGGGCAGAGAGAACATTCGGGTCTCCTCAATATTACAGAAGGGGTTGGTGAAGTCTAAGAGGAAAGGATGCTTCCTGCTCCACAAAACTATTATAAGGTGACTGCTCTTTTCTCTGGATTCTAGTCGGATGTACTGAGTAGGGTAGAGGTTGTGGTGGCGATCAAGGAACCAAAGTCTTGAGTGAAGCAAGCTCTGTGGGCAAGTGGCTGCTTTTCACTACTGACAGTTCTCCAAACTTAGATGGTGGGGTCGTCAGTTCCTTTGTGGTCTTAACTATGATCGCTGCACAAATAGGATTCCACCTTGCACAAGCCCCATCTAGCCATACAAGCCTTGCACAGGATAAAGTAGCAGGGATAAACCCCTCTTAAGGTGACGACAGTTTTGTCAAATAAACTTAAGACTTTTCCCCTTTCCCTGCCAAGATTCGCCTTCAGATTCTCAGCCATTTGTCAATCTTCCCCCAAATGTGGTATTTTAGGTGACATTTCTTCTTTCGATTTAATGCAGTAAATATCAAATTGTGTCTATAACTCGTGTGCTACGTGCGAGGCTAGGTTCTGGGGATTCAAATAATAACAGCAGACATAGGGGTCATGTAGTGGGTTTTTTTTACGATGCCCGTACCAGTGTTATATGCATATTATTGCTAATTTTTAAAGCAATACTGCAAGATGGGTATTATTTTTCACATTTTAATTATGTGAAAATGGAAGTATAGAGAAGCTTAATTAATTTTCTGAAAGTTTTACATCCAATAAATTTAGGAGTCAGAACCTGTGTCCACTATACTTATTATAACATTTCTTAAAAAAAATAGGAATGCCTTCAAGGGGCTCACCATCTAGTGAATGTATTAGCAAGTACCCAACCAACAATAACATAAGCCCAACTGTGATATTGTAATCATAGAAGTGGTTTACAGAGGAAATGAAAGGCTAAGAGGTGCCAGTTAGTTACCAAGGGTAGTTTCCCAGAGGAGGTCTCAAATAAGAGAGCTTATCCTACCTTTGGTATCCTAGATGCAGGATCTGAGAAATGGATTGAGTACATGTGATGGATAGGCTGGCTGTTTGGATGCAAGCTGAAAATGAGCTGCTGCTTCCCTACAGCCCCACTGAGGAGTAGCCCTAGAATATATAATGGGGAGATGGGGCAATCCTTCCAATTGGCAGAGCTTCAGGTGGTGCACTCCGTCATTCACTTGGCGTGAAAAGAGAAGTGACTTGAAGTAGGAGTATATGCAGGATCATGATCAGTGATAAGGGACTTGGCTGGGGTGTCAGCACCTGGGAAGAGAAGGCTTGCCTTCTGCTTCCAGTTGAGGGGCCCCTATGTTCCTGAAACACCCAAAGAGTTTTGTCTCACGCTGCAACCTCAGACTCAACTTCCTTTTCTTGTTACTGTTTCAAGGCTCATTAGGCAACTGTAATATTCCAGTCTCAGGATAACCCCACTGGTAGGTCAAGCCTGACTTGCTGCCATTTTTCCCTTCTGCTGCTCGAGTTCTGACTCTTTATTTCTATGGCCTTAACTGTTAGCATTTTGGACTCAGGTTCTGGGCATTCTGGCCTGTGCCCTGAGAATTCCCACTATGGCCACCACAGTTCCTGCAACCCCTTCTCTCTGGTTAGTTCTCATTTGTGTGTGTGTGTGTGTGTGTGTGTGTGCATGTGTCCTTTTGGACCTCCTTTGAAACTAGCAATGCAATGTGTGCCTAAGAGTTTATCACTTCTGGGTTAATTGTTGTGGTGTGCGAAGTTTCTTGAAAACACTAAAATATTCACAATCCTGCTCCATTCTCTCTTGAACACATTCCATGTGGCCTTTGCTTTCACCACTTCCATGAAGCAGCTCTTGCAAGAACATACCAACCAATAACCTCTAATTGCCCAATAAAATTGTAATTCCTGAATCCTCATCTTACTTTACCTTTAGACAGCAATTGACACAGTTGCTCCCTTTTTCCTTGATATAGTTTCTTCCTTTGGCCTCCAAGGCATGATTCATTCTCCCTTTAGTTCTCTCCCTCCTTCACTAGCAGATTCTTCTAAACTTCTTTGTAAGTATCTTCATCATCTTCTTGACATCTGAACATTGAAATAGAGGACTCAGTCTCCATAAATGTTCTTTATCCATGCTTACTCCTGAGGTGATCTCATCCAGTCTCATGGCTTTAGATAGCTCTCTATAAGCTGATGATTCTCATTTGTATCACTCCACTGAAAACTCTTTCCTGAACTCCAGAATTGTACATTAAATTGCCTGTCCAACACCTCCACTTGGAGTTCCAATAGACATCTAAAATTTGAACATGTTCTCAAGGAATTTGAAGAGTTGTCTCAGTCTTCAAAGACCCGATAAGTGACACTTCTAGTTGCTCAGGCTAAGAAATTTGGAGTCATCATTAACTCTCCACTTTCTACCAGAATTTCACGTTAATTCCTCTGAAAAACGTCTAGATTCCCTACTATATCTACATTACTACTACACTTAAGACCACTTCACCATCACCTCTGTTTGGACTATTATAATGGCCTCCTAAGTAATCTGCCTGCTGTACATGCTCCCTGGCGGTCCAGTCTTCACATGGCAGCCATGTCTTCTAATGGCTTTCTATCACACTCAAAATTAGATCCAAAGTCCTTGCTGTGGTCTAAAAGACACTTGGCTGATCTGGTCTCCACTTCCTCTCTCCCACCTGCTCTACCATTCTTTCTCTGCTCATTAATATCTAGCATGGCCTTCTTGTTGTTTCCTGTACTGTCAAAAATGCTTTCAGCTGAGAGTCTTTGCACTTGTTATTCCTTTTGCCTGGAATGTTCTTCCCATATATTCTCAGAATTTTCTCCCTTTCTTTTACAACTCATCTCAAATGATACTTCATCAGTGAGGCCTTTCTTGACCATTCTATACAAAATAGCATCTTCTGACAATCTCAACCCTAACCTGATTTCTTTTTCTTTACCTCATCTCTCACCACCTGATATATACATATCTGTACTTGTTTATTGACAGTTCCCTCCCAGGGACTTTCCCTGCTTGGTTCATTGCTATGCCCCTGCAGCCAGGGCAGTGCCTGACACTTGGTAGCTCTTGGTAAACATTTATTGACTTAATAAGTGAATGACAGATGAATGAATTAAGAACGGATATGGTAAAATTGAGACGAAACAAAGAAACTTATTTCCAAGTTTCAGTTGACTGGTTTTAACTAAATGCAAATTTCAAATCCCCCGGCAGAAAAGTCAACTCCTCTCTTAATTTTGACACAATAGTTTTGACTGTTTCCATTTTTGTAAGGAATTACCAGGGAGCCGCACAAATGCTGAGAAGCCCTGTGGGCATTTGGCATCATGCATTCATTTCTTTTTCGCCACTGGGGCTGTTTTTGTATTCCACAGTTTTACTCCCACACTCTCATGTGATGGAAGCTACAAGACCAGACTAGGTAACTGGTAAGGTCTCTTTTTGCTCTAAAATATATACCCTTTGCATTTCTTTTTCTCCCATTACTCTGTGTGCATTTAGTGCAGACATTATTCCTTTTTGCCTCATCTGTATTGTTCACCTGCTCATAACTTGCAGATGAGGCTATTGTGGGACATGATTTGGAAGACTGATCTTGACTATGTCTTTCAAATGGGAGTTAATGGTGGCTGTAGAGGCCTCTAATTTAAGAATATGATTCAAGTAGTGCAGATGATGCACTTATTGTTCAGACTAAGGCGCTACTTGAGGCTATCAGTTTTCATCTATAGAGCTGTGTGGAGTTTAGGGCTTCAAAGGCCATTAAAAATGGCTTCTCTCCGTTTAGTCAAGGAGATTTGCTGAGGTGATTTTGCAATTAGTCTCTGAAGTTGTTGGTAGGAAATAGGAGGGCAGGATTTTTTCTATACATATTTCTCACCAGAATTTCTCACTCTCTCCTTCCTGGAATAGGATTATAGTCCCATTTTTGCCTAAAATCAATATAGTTAAATTTGTTTGGGTCTAGTAGGATTATGTGTGTGTGTGTGTGTGTGTGTGTTTTGGTTTGTTTTTCTTTCCATTCATGTAAGGTGAGAGACAAAGAGAGAAAATATGGCTACAGTGACAGAATTTGTGGGGTGAATATCATCTCAATAAAAAAAAAGAAAGAAAACAAAAGAAAAGCCCTAACTAAGAAGGAAGGAGAAAGTTTATTTAGAAGTAGAATTAACCTGACTTGAACATGATAAATACCATACTTTTCAAAAGTTTATTATAGAATTGATTTCTTTCCAGATCTTTCTGGTGGTTTACGTTGATTGGCAGAGCAAATGTTGCTGTGAGAGAAGTTATTTCTAATACACAGGACGATAGGTGTAGATTTTGTTTGTGTTAATAATGTCGAATAAACTGCATTTATGTATTGGGTTTATTTCTGGTTACTGTGCTACTACATAATTTGATTGTTCAGTTTTCAGACATGGATTTAAATCTTTACACAACTGGGAATTAGCTAGTCATATTGTATTTGCTTCTGCTTATGGAATCAGGAAAATGACCAAACTACAGAAGAGAAGCTATTTCAAGGTTTTCTTATCTTTTTTAAAGTACAAAAACATTTCCATAGAAACTTGATAATGAGTAGTAACTTAACTCTCTCCCTAAGTCTGTCTGAATGACAGGCCTGAAGGTATCCAGTTCTGACTTTTCCATTCAATTACTACATATGTTACACAAAAGATGTGACATGAATTTTATTTTTCCTTTAAACAAATCAACCTATTTTATTCTCCCAAAAGAGATTACATAGCAATAGCAATAATTGGCTTTTACCACATTTTAAAGTTATTATTTTCAATATTTAACTTGACAATTATAATTTTGAATTAATGATCATCAAGTATTCAAATCCATAAAATGGTTACAGGGGTAATGTTGTTTCAATAATACTAAATGTGTAGTATTTACATATGGAAAAATGAATTTAAATGTAATTTTTGTAGATAATAAAATTATTTGATCAAGTTTGCCCAGCTTCAATAACAGTTAATTCAGGCAGAATTTCAATTTACTATTCAGAGTCTGTTCTACTTCTTAGGCTAACTATTGCCCAACTCCAGTGGAGTTAAGACCATGAAAGACCATGAAGGCTTTAATAATCATATACTTTAATTTTGTTATGAAGTTCTCATAAAATAATAAACTACCAGTGACTCTGGAGTAGTTTAGGCTCTTGGCTTGGCTTATTTTACTGCTATTCTTTTCTGAGTCTGTTATGATTTGAATGTATATGTCCCTCCCAGATGTATTTGTTAGAACCCAAGACCCAATTTGATTGTATTAAGAGGTGAGACCATTAGGAGGGGATTCATTCATGAGGGTTCAGCCTCATGAATGGGGCTAACAACCTTATAAAAGGGCTGTAGGGAACTAGCTAGGTCTTTTATTTGCCCTTCCATTCTTCTACCATGTGAGGACATAGAAAGAAGGCCCTTACCAGACACCAAATGCTGGCCCCTAGATCCAGAACTATAAGAAATAAATTTCTATTTTTTATAAATTACCCAGTCTCTGATATATTTTTAATAGCAGCACAAAGAGACTAAGACAGGGTGTGACTGTACGTATGTCTAATTTGATACCAAACCACAACTAGAACTTAAAATGGTTGGAATTGTTTAATCTTGAAGAATTAGATATTCATGGCTAGTAAAGCTAACTCACCAATATTCAGTCCAATTGATTTCATCAGGAGTGACAGAAATTTACTCAAGAATATGAACAAATAAATATCTATGGAATGTTTGGATGTTACCAGGGGCCAGGTCATGAAGGTATACATGGAACTTGTCTTCAAAGAAAATAAAATTAAATTGAAGAGATAATTATATCCAATACTTACCTAATGCTTAAATATGTTAAATGTTGCTTAGCTACATAGTAATACAAATTAATAATAAAATATAACTTGATTGCCAATTGAGGAGTATAGCACATACCACAGATGAATTTATTTATTTAAAAATGAGTAATCAAACTTGAGTACATTTATTCTCTCTTCCCCCACTTTTTTATATCCCATTCCTTGGATTAAGGTCAGCTGTTGCACATAAATAAGCAAGGGCAGTAAATAATACCAGCTAACATTTATTGGATGGTTCCTATATGTAGGAGACAGGTCTATTATCTCATTTGAGATCCCCAAATCCCATGAAATTATCCCCATTTCATAGATGAGGAAACAGAGGCCAGAATGACTTGCTGAAGGCAACCCAGCTGGTAAGCAGCAGAGCTGGGATTTGAACCTAGGCAGCCCAGACTTAGAATTCATGGTCTGCACCACTGCACCATCCAGCCTGTCCTGTGTGCCTGATCCTGCAGGGTGTGCCAGAAAGGGAAATCTGGCCACAGCCAGCTAGCTTCTCTCTGCAAGTTTACTTTTACAGGGCTCCAATTAGTACACCGAGAGAGCTCATTTACTAAACGGGCTCTGAGTAATTGGCTAATAGGCTTGGGGTGAGTAGTGTCCTCTGGAGAGCTGTTCCCACAGCCTGACGTATTGGGCAGTCAAGCCTGTGGTTGTTTATTCCGCTCCAGGTTCACATAGCCCAGCACATTAATGCTGCTGGAAAATGATTCCCTATTTAAAACTAAACTGGATGAACAGAGCTTGGCTCTAGCTTTCAGAAAGCAATACTAGGAGACCAGCAAGGAGGTCCTGGATGTAGTTGGATATAAACATTTAAGTTGGGGGTAGGGTGAGGAAGATAATTTTCACCTTTTACATATGGGTTAAAGGGATGAGGGTCGGTGTCTGGGTTTTTTTCCTTAATCCACAGGCTCTAAAAAAAGCGTGGACTCCCGGGAGATGGGTCAAGTTATTGAGACTTTCTACTATTGTGTTCTGCTTGTCACGATCCCAGCTCCTCCCCACAGGGGAAACTGCAAGAAGTAGATTATTTGCCCCAATGGACACAGCTTACTGCCAGCACTTCTCTGTGCCCCATTTGTTCCACCTATAAAATGGGGTTAACAATAACACCTACCTCATAGGATTGTTGTGGCTATTAAATGAGTTGACATAAATAATGTACTTAGAAGAGTGGCTGGGCCACAGTCAGCATTCAACAAATGTTAGCCATCAACGTTATCATTCTGTTGCTATTATTATTTGTATGAGATTCATAGTCAAAAGCAATGGTAGGGCGGAGCAAGATGGCGGATTAGAAACACCACCAGACAGAGTGTCTCTACAG
>VBSM01002608.1:81524469-81581970 GCA_008086735.1 Cheirogaleus medius | reverse complement strand
AAAAAGCAATGGGATTTGGAAAGAGTTTTAGTTCCGGTTCTTCCCTCTGCTATTTTTGGGAGCTTGGGCAAGTCACTTACTCTCTTGGCTGCATTCTCGTTCCAGATGAGGAAAACACCAACCTCATAGGGTTGTTTAAAGGAATAACAAAATATTTAAGATCCGTCACTTTCATTTGCAAGGCATAAACCTTCATGTTCATTATCAACATTAATTCCCCAAGCCTGGTCCTTCTATTGAATTCACGTTCACATTAACCCATTGACACAGGTGTAAAACTGGGAGTTGCCTTAAGCTCTTCTTTCCAATGAGTTGGCCCTTAATGTTTGTTGATGTCTCTAGCATCTGCCCCCTTCCTCCTATCTCATTGCAACTTCCTTAATATAAGGCTTTAGCAGCCTCCTAATTGGCCTCCTGCCTCTAGCCTCCAGTCTTCTGGCAGGATGATTGTTCTAAAGTACAAATTCAATCTTCTCATTCCCTTCCTGAAATTCCCCAGTGGTTTCTGACTGCCTTCAGCATAAAATTCCAATTTCTTAGCATGCAAGCAAGGACTTCCATGACATAGCTTTTACACACTTCCCCAGGGTCACTCTCATCCTTTTGCCTTTACCAATGCCTTGTGTCATGCCAAATTAGACTTGCTTTCCAGAATGTATCTGTGATGGTTAATTTTCTGTGTCGACTTGACTAGGCCATGGGGTGCCTAGATATGTGGCTAAAAATTATTCTGGGTATGTCTGCGAGGGAGTTTCTGAATGAGATTCACCTTTGATGATGGCCTGAGTAAAGCAAATGGCCTCTCCAGTGGGGGTGGGCATCTTCCAATCTGTTGAGGCATGAAGAGAACAAAAGGAAAATTTGCTCTCTCTGCCTGTCTTTGGGAACATCCATCTTCTCCTGCCTTTGGATTTGAACTGGAATGATACCATTGGCTCCACTGGGTATCCAGCTTGCCAACCACAGATCATGGGATTTCTCAGCCTCTATAATCATGTGGGTTAATTCCTTACAATCAATCTCTCACTTGCTGTCTCTTTTATATATCTTCTATTGGTTCTGTCTCTCTGGGGAACCCTGGCTAATATGGTGTCCTTGTATCTTTCTTGTTTTTCCTTGCCTTTTCCTCCTCATCCTCTTCTACCTGCCCTTTAAGAGTACACAAGCATCTTACATCTAGTACCTGCTCTAAACAACCCTTCTCTGACACCCCCTCCCAACACCCTCGCTGAGTTAAAAATCCCTCCTCTTTACTCCTGTGGCATCTAGCGTTTGCTCTGATCACATGTCATAGCTGCTCCTTTATGTATCTGTTTCTTTATGGAAGAGAATTTGAGAATTAGAATCTCATCCTACTTACTTCTGTATTCCTAGTAGCCTGGAACAAAAACAGTAAATGTTGATTGGATGGAAGAATAAATATTATCCTTAATGAAAATAAGATGATACAGTTGTCCTTCAGAACTTTGGTTGTCCTTCGGAACTATCTCTGAATTGGTAATCCACTCCTCTTTACAAGAGAACATAATTGAGATTTATTACCAAATGAATGACCTCATTTGGAGGCCTCGGTTTTCTCGTTTTGTAAGATGGGAATAATAATGGTATCTACCTTATAGGATTATTGGAAAGAGCAAATAAAATATGTATATCTAACTTGTAAAACAGTGCTTAGAATCCTGTAATCATCCAGTAATCATCCAGTAAATGTGAGTTTCTACTATCTTATTAGCTCCAAAATGGGAGTAGATTTGTCTCATCTTTGATTCAAGAAAGTTTCTTTTGGAGTTTGTCAATGAAAGGTTGGTAAGAGGTGGTCTGTGGGTTTCCATGACGACAAGAAAGTAGCTCTTAATAGAATGGATTTATTAAAATCCAAACAAAGCAAATATTTATAAGGTAAAACAATGGAGTTCAAAGATTTATAGGGTTCTGGTATGAGCCAGAGAAAAACAAAATTCTGTTCATCCCCTTCTCCTTTTTTCTGTTGGTTTTCTCCGACGTGCAGTTCACAGTAAAATAGAAGATATTCAATTCCTATGCACATTCTCGAATCTTTCTCCCTTTCTGCTGATGCATCTTTGTAACATTTTTTGTCTTTTTAATATGCAAAACTGGAAAAGAATAACTAATATATGAAAGACAGTGAGGTCACATAAGGAGAGACACTGGTTGGCATTCCACTGTCAGTCACACGTTCAGTGCAAGGCACCTGTCCAGACTTCCCGTGTCACCTCATTTGCTGTGGCCTCCTACCGTGCTGTGATCAACAGTCTTTCCAAAGCATAAGTAAAATAGAGAAAATAATGGTTACTCTCTACCTCTTAAGCAGGAGTGTGAACTCTGATGAAGATTAATCAGCAAAAGGGCACAACGGAGTCTTGGAAAGAGCCTGGACTTTGGGGGCAGACAGCTGGATTTCAATCCTTTCTCTATCACCTTTTTTCTTAATCACTTTGAACACATTGACTTTCTTTGAGCCTCATTGACTGTGTCCATATAATGGACATAACAGCATCAATCTTTAAGGGTTGCTGTGAACATTATGGTTTTTAGCAATAAACAATAGCCATTCTTTTTTCTATGTTCAAGTAAAGTATCAGGCACCATCTTTGGTAATGCTCTGCTGTTTGGAAAGGCTTGAAAGATAATGCCATGGCTTATATTTGTTGAGAGCCGGGAGATAAAAACAGTTTAGAGATACTGTTAATTCTGCAAGTAACTATTTCTCTTTCCTTTTTCCCCTCCCTCC
This sequence comes from Cheirogaleus medius, assembly GCA_008086735.1. Taxonomy (NCBI): domain Eukaryota; kingdom Metazoa; phylum Chordata; class Mammalia; order Primates; family Cheirogaleidae; genus Cheirogaleus; species Cheirogaleus medius. Next base: position 81,579,218 of record VBSM01002608.1, on the reverse strand, counting down.
CTGTCTTCTTTCCTTCCTTCCATGACCTCAAAGCATTTGCCATATAATAGCCTCTAGACAAAGGCGCTCATCTTCTTTCATATTACTGATGGCATCCTCAGTAGCTCTGGGAAAATACAGTTACTTTTTTCATGTGTCTCCAGTTCTACCATGTAATTTTGTAGTTAAAAATCTTCATTTCATCTATTGATATTAGTTCTACATTCTTCATTTTGAAGGCCAAGTATGATGTAATCCTTCTGTGATATAATTCAAAGGCTCTTTTGATGTTGAACCAGAGGTTCAAGGGGAATAAGACAGAGTCTTAGCAGGCAAGACCCAGCCACTCTGTCATTCTGCATAATGATTATTTAGGCTAAACCACCTTATATGAAATCCATTCATAAAATCCTAAGTAGTACCACTGTGCATTGTTTTGGGGTAGATAAATTGAAGGGTTCCAAATTTTATGTAGACTCTTAGTTTGAGAAGAAGCCTACAGGATTCTTGTGCCAGTGGACTTATAATGAGCTTATGAACAATCTCCAACACAGGTGCCTTGTTCGTGCTTAAGCTAATTAGAGGCAGAGATGGAAACAGGACTTGGGGCCTCAATGTGTATCACACAGTTTGGGGCCTTGGGAGAGGCTGGTGAAAATGACATATCAACATAGTCCCAACCCCTATATGGCTTATATCTTCCCTTTTCATGGCTAGCTGATGAACTCATTTACCTTTAAGATTTCTATTTAAATGCCTTTTCCTCTGGAAAGCTAACCTTGAACTTCCCAGGAGGGTTAAGTCATCCTCTCCTTTGTTCCTCGAGTGTCTTGTATAGCCCATGTCCCTCTGGGTTCCCAGACCAGTTCATTTTGGGTCTTTCTTCCCCAAGAGACCATTGACTTCAGAGGGCAGAAACTGTGTGCTAGTTATCTCTAAATCACCACACTTAAAAGCCTGGAGTCTGGCACATAGTAGCTTCTCAATGGATATTTGTTGAGTGAATAATGAACAAGCTGTGTTTTTCAAGTATTTCGACCAGATGTGGAGTCCTAGGGCTTACCTGCGAAGGAAAGCTGTTCATACCACCCTGCCCTGACATTGCCAATGACTGATGTTCAGCCTAAATTCATGTCAAATGCTCTTCTGTCTTTGCAGAGCTGCATGGTTGCATTAATTCTGTTCTTTTCAGGAAGACTGGAGGGTATTGCATGCAATAATGGAATCCCCAAAGTTTAGGAGGAGAGATATTTCATGGCCCCCAATCTGAGGTCTATAAGGAATTTTATTTTCTGAATAAGTATCGATCTCAGCTTACAAAATACTGCAAACCCATATAATTAAAAATAATGAGACCAGTCATTGGTGGGCAGTGCATGGCTAAGTACAAGAAAAGACATATTCTTCAGGTGCCTGCGATTTTATAATTGTACTTGCTTGGGAAGCTTATTAAAGCCTTGCAGGTGCAATGTTTCATCACAGAGTAGTGAACCTTTGAAAGATATGCATAATAAACAGAGTTTGAAATATGTTTTTATTCCAGGCCATATGGTCCTGTCTGGAGCTTTCCTGGATCTTTGGGTCAGTTCATTGTTGAAAGATGGGCTTGCAAGGACCCACCTCTCGGAGCAGCTGTCAGAGCCCTATCAGAATGAATCTGCTTTTGCATGATTATTTATTTTATGTGGCTCTCTGAAATGAGCCCAGCCTTGCTCAGTAGCTGAAATGTGCTGAGCAAAGTCTCTTCCCTGAACAGCTTGTGGCCATATCACCAAGCAGTGTCCTTCCTCGTCCTTAAAAAGTAGACTAGCGAGATTTGCACATTAGGTCAGGACGGGCAGTCTGGGTGAGGTGTGCCCACCTGGGCTTGAACTTGGTGCCAGCAATATGAAAACTTACATGGTAGCATTTTAAAGAGGTGTCATTGTTCTTTCTTCTCAACTCTTTGTTCCTCACTTTCCTATCTCTCTCAACTCCAGGCAGTTACAGTGGCTACTGTACCTAAGCACTTGAAGTGTTTTTGTGGTGTTGTGAGAATAATGCTAACCCTTGCTGTCCGTTTGTCATGATCAGAAGGTGGCATTGACTCCTCTGAGAATGGCTTTTTTAAGGGGCATTTAATATAATTTATTCAGCACTTATTGTATATGTGTAGAAATACTAGACAAGAGACTTGGTCTTGTAGTTAAGTGATCACAAGAAAATATTCCAATTCCTAGCATACAAAATGGGCAATGAATTGATCAGATTGGAGGAAGATTATGTCTCATATCTCTTTCTCTTTATTTGGAAAAGTTGAGCTTGGAGTTGAATTCTGGCAGCTTGGACCCCCCAAAAATCTTGCCTTCTTATGAACTATCTTTTCTTTATTCTTACATTGCTGATAATAAGTTCAATATTTTATTATATCTATCAGTAGCCATTCGTTGATTTAAGCAATATTTATTAAGCACCTGTCCTTTACCAGCCACTGCTAAGACTTGGAAATGCAAGATCCACATGCTTCTTACCCTGCTGGAGCTTAGAGTCTGGAGTAGAAGACAGACATTGAACAAATAGTCAATGAATGACATGTCTTACACATGTTACGAAAAGGAAGTTAAGGCTATTGAAGGAATGCACATAGCAGGGAGACCTATGTGTGGTCTTTGCATTTCTACTAACCTATTTGGAGCTTATGGGCAAGGTCAATGGCAGTTTTTTTTTCTTGTATAAGAATCACTCTGCCTAAAACAATAACTTGTATATAGTACTAGATGCTTATCTTAGCACATTTTCTGTGGCTATAACAGAATACCTGAGGCTGGATAATGTATAAAGAATAGAGATTTATTTCTTATAGTTCTGGTGGATGGGAAGTCCAAGATCAAGGGCTTGCATTTGGCAATGGCTTTCTTGCTGTGTCATAATATGCTGGAAGGCATCACATGGTCGGGAAAAGAGAGAGAGAGAGAGAGAGAGAGAGAGAGAGAGAGAGAGAACGAGAGAGACAAAGCAACAGAGAATTCTCTCAAGCCCTTTTATAACCAGCATTAATCTATTCATGAGGGTGGAGCCCTCCCAACATAGTTGCATTGAGGATTAATTTTCCAACACATGTTTATTGGAGGGCACATTCAAACCATAGCCATATTTAAGAAACTATTTGTGGTGGTAAGAGAGGAATGAAAGAAAGAATCTAAGAAGGAAGTATTAAGATTAGTCCATATATTCAGAATACACTTTGGCAAATTATAATTTGACAGCCTAAAATCAGTTCTACAATAAAACTATATATTATTCTTTTACCCCCACATGCATTGGTGTCATTTTTTATTCACTCATGGTGCCTACGTTTCGTTTCTAGAGTCATAGAACGCAGAACTTAGACTTTTGCCTGAGTGTAGAAACATGTTACTCTGATATTTTTATCTAGAGTTTTAGCTACTATTGTCTTTGAGGGCAATTCTTAGTTGGCTGTAGTTGGTAGAAATGAGCTATTTCTATATACAAATAGATCAATAGTCTTATGGAATAAAGTGATAGCTATTTCAAATTGTATAGCTCAGGCCTAGAGGTAAGATCATACTCTGAAATAAAAAAAAAATTACCAGCCATACAAATAAGAAGAAACATATAATCCATAATGAAGAGAAAAAAATTAGTTAAAACTGACCCACAAATAAAAAAAAATCATATGATGATGATGTTTTCTGCTGGAGCTCTATTATGGTTACATTTGACTGAATCCAAACTTCACAGAACAAATCCTGTCAATAAAATCTTTTAAATAGATCTTTTAAATCTTTATTAAATCTTTTAATAAAAGTATTTGTTCTGTAAAATGTGGATTTAGTTAAAAAACTGCACTCAAAGATCCATAAGGCCACATGTGGCCCCAAGGCCGCAGGTTTCCCACCCTGGCTTGAACGTAAGGTCATCGTAACCAAGGCTTGATTCATCATCTTCCCTGCCACTCCTCCAAAACCTATCTAGGTCCAGTATACTGTAACACGGAGATTGACAACATAATTCATTAAATTGTGCTAACTTTGGTTTTTTTATTTCCTGCACCGATAGCCAGTGACTTCTTAAATCTTGTTGGTTTTCATCTATCTGTTAAATCCATCTGGTTCTCTCCATCTTCACTGAGGCCACCCTAGACCAAGCTGCCATCATCTCCCTTGTGATTTACTGCAGTCGCTGCTAAATGCTCTCTCTGATTCCATTCTTGCTACACTCAAATCTGTTCTCCACAGAGGTCTCAGTAATCTTTTAAAAATGTAGATTTGCTAATGATATCCCCTGTTTAAAATCCTTCAATGATTTTTTTTATTGCTGTTGGAGTAAAGATCAAGATTTGTAAAATCTTTATAAGGACCTGCATGTCTTCTTAGGTGCTACCTTGTGACTTTCTCCCCATAATTCTTTATGATCCTGCTGAACTATTAGTATCTTCTTTATGTTCCTTACGTGTGCTGTAAACTCTTCCCATTATCTGAGCTTTCACTCATCCTGTTCTTTTTGCCTGGATTGCTCTGGTCCTTCTTCATCTAGTGCAGTGGACATCTGTCATGTTTTCAGGCTGCCTGGTGTTTGCTGAATGCACTTGTTACATTTGAGGGATGTCCAGCCTTACGAGTTTGTCTAGCCAAGGTAGTGGATGGGATTGTCTAGGTTTCTGTGGAGCAAGGGCACAGACATGTGATTCACCAACCAGACTCATCCATGTGTGAATTTAATTTGAAAGTGAACAGCTTGACGAAGGCAGAACTTACTGTGCTGGTGAGGATGTCAGAAGAGACATCCAGCTTCTGAGAATGACTGGTTATAAGGTCTAGTTTCTGGTGCAGAAGTAGCCAAGATGCTGGTAGCTGCTGGGGTTGTGAGGAAGTTGGATTTTGGCAATCACAAGTGCAGGACCACCTGCTCACTGGGTCATTAGCAGTCATGGGAGTTTCTTCAACCAGCTGGTTCTGTGTTGTGCTTCTGACCATTGTTCCGGAAAGCTTCGTCTGAGCCTATTTCTTCAGTCTAATCCCTTTTTGCTTCATCAACTAAGGTCAGCTTCTGTTACTTACAACTAGGAAAGAGCCCTGGCTGATGATGTTAGGGAACGTCAACTCATCTTTGGGCTTTCAGCTCTAGTTCATTACGGGAAACTGCTCCTTTAGCTCTGTTCTCCGACCCTTGCGTAGGACAGATCTTCCACGATAGTGTGCTATTAAGACTCAATACGTAGTAGCTCAGCCTCCAGCCTCTGTTGTTACCCTTCCTCGGGTTCCTATCTCAACTCTCCTACTTACTTGATGTATGAATTTTGCAAAGGTTACTTACCCTCTCTGTACACCCATTCCCTTACCTGTAAAATGAGGATGATGGTAATAACTATCTAACTCATAGGTGGATTGTAAAGACTAAATGGATAAATGCATACATGAAATCCTTAAAGTGGTATCCAAATGCACCATAATGTTAGCTAATATGTTGTTCTTTCTCACCCTTCCCATTTCTTTCTTTTCATGCTACTTTTCATAGACTATAATTAAATACTCATAGGACGATAATTTGATTAAGATATGCTGTCCACATAGGCTGCAATTTCTATTAAAAAGGAGCCACTTATTGTGTTCATCATTGTATTCTCAATTCCTAGCAGGACTTGTATTTATTTAAAAGATGCAGTATGGATGTTTTGTGGGATCCCAGAAACCTTGAGTGAAGCCATCCCCCCTCCCCAGCACACCGCCACGGGGGAACTTCAGCAGCACCTAACATTCCTGGCAGCATCCCCTAAGCTACTTGTTTTTACTGATTATTTTTCATGACCCACCACTGACCCCTTCCCACGAGCACAAACCCTGTCCCAGATGTCCAGCTTTCCCTTGATGCTCTGATTTCTCTGGTTCTCAGCACCGAGCATTTTGTGCTGACTCTATACCCTCTGAAAGCTGCTTGAAGACAGATGGGAGGAAGAGATAAAACAGATTTCATTCATTGCCCTCACAGACACTGAGAAAAATAAATGCAACAATAGCAACAATAAAGTAGTGTATATTGAGTGTTTACTATAAATTAGGCATTATCCATAGAGCTTTATATGTATTAATTTGTTTAATACTCAAAACAATCCTGTGAAGAAGATACTATTACTCCCCTTTTACAGAAGGGGAAAGTAAGTCCCAGAGAAAAGGAAAGAAAGGAAGAAAGCTAGATAGAAAGTGAGGGAAAGGGGGAAGGAAGGCAGCTTTTCTGGTGGAAGAGAGCTTCTCTTGCTAAGAAAAACTTTGGTTTCCATAAAAGGAGCGTCTGTACTAGAGAGGAAGAAACTATAAAAGTAATATTGATGGAGAATTTATAGAAGATGACACTGCATGTGTACCTATCCTCAGATCACTTTTACAATTTAGGCATTTTTATATGATCCCTTTCAACTGCTTGCTATTTGCAGCTTTTCTCCCCCAAAGTCTAATGTAAGTAGTAGGAATAATACAGATAATTAAGAAGTCTGTGCAGTTCATTTCTGGTTAATTGGCATTTTCCTATAAAATATTTAACAATTAGCTTTTGGTTTTCAAAGACTCTCTTTTCAGAGAGTCATAGTTTTTGCTACCAACAGTTCCCATCTGCAGGTGGAACCTCCTGCATTGGGATTATTTGGGCATTTTCACAGATGTTGTCCAACCACTGATATTCAGCTGGAGTTAGGGGGGCTTATCGTGCATTTTCTATGTTTAGATCTTCCTGATTTCGTTTTATTTGACTTTTTTTCCAAAGAAAGGGGGAAAGAGCTGGCATGTCAGTTTTCTTGCAAAAACTGTTATCCAGCTAAAGGCGTCCTCCAATTGTAATGCTCTTGTGCAGTTCTACCAAACTCAGAGAAACACATTTTCAAAGTTAGTGTAGGGTCTAATTGCCAGAAAATTGGCTTCAAACTGGGTCCCCAGAAGGCTTTCTCTCTCCAGCTTTGACAAGCCTTGAGAGATATTCTCATAAGCCCCCAGCAAGATCAGGTGGGTGGTTTGGGACTCAGAGCCCAGTTGGCAACCACTCTAAAAGAGCATGGTACATTAGTTTCCTGGGGCTGCTGTAAGAAATTACCACAAACCTTGTGGCTTAAAACAACAGAAATTTATTCTCCCACAGTTGTGGAGGCCAGAAGTCCGAAATTAAGATGTCAGCAGGATTGGTTCCTTCTGGAGGCTCTGAGGGAGAATTTATTCCATGCCCCTCTGCTGGCTTCTGGTGGCTGCCGGCAATCCTTGGTGTTCCTTGGCTTGTAGACATCCCACTCCAATCTCTGCTCCCGTTTTCACATGGCCTTCGTCCCTGTGTGTCTTCTACCCTTTTCTTCTCTTCTAAGGACACTCGTCATTGGATTTAGGGCTCACCATTATCCAGGATGGTCTTATGTCGGGATCCTTAGTTGAATTACAATTACAAAGACCCTTTTTCCAAATGAGGTCACATTCACAGTTTGGAGGGACATACCTTTGGGGGGGGCAGCATTTAACGTACTGTACATGATGAATAGAGATAATTCCTCCTGATCCACTGGGGATGATGCTAGATTTCAATGAAGCAGTGGGACGAAGAGGCATTTGGCACTCCTGAGTCCACTGCATCTTTATCTAGTCTTCTCTCAGTGGTCATCGTTTCTGAAAAGAGGTGTAACCCACCCTGGCATGGCTGCATCTTTCAGCACAGAGCTCCTCCGGCTCTGACTGTTAGGGAGAGGAGCTGACAGACATTCTCCAACACTTATAAGCCTCAAGAGAGATTCCTCTGGGGTTGGAAACTATATTTTAAAAAATTACAGTTGGCTGTCAGAGATTATCCTAGGCGTATGGGTCTCAAACTTGATTAGGAATCAAGATCATTCTCAGGTCCCGACCTGTCTGTATTAGTTTGCTAAAGCTGCCATAACAAAATACCACAGACGGAGTGTCTTAAACAACACAAATTTATTTTCTAACATTTCTGGAGGCTGGAAGCCCAAGATCAAGGTAGTAGCTGGTTTGGCTTCTCCAGCGGCCTCTCTCTTTGGTTTGCAGATGACCACCTTCTCTCTGTGTCTTCACATGGCCTTTCTTCTATCCACATGCATTCCTGGTGTCTTCCTCTTTCTTCTTGTAAGAATGTTTTCACCTTGGATTCTGCATTCTCCTAAGAAGTGGCCAGAAAGGAAAGCAACAGAAACCCATGGGCTGGGTGTTGTGCTGCGGTTCATGGCATTCCATTTAATCTTTACAACATCACTGGAAGTAGACATTAGTGCCTCCATTGTACTCATGAGAAATGAGAGGCTCCTTTCAGCTAGTAGCAGATGCATGCAGCATTAAAACCCAAGACCATAGAGGTTTCTTTCCCAATATACCACATTTATTTTTATAAGTTCCTAAACCTTGAAGATATTTCAAGTTTGTCACTTTGCTTTAAAACATAGTGAATATGGTTATTATATAGCCTGTATGACAATTCTAATAACTGAATGCTTTGTGAGTTTGTTTCTATTATCAGTGGATTCTGGTGGTTTCTGTTTTTTTTATGTCATCATTTTTCTATTCCTGTCTGGTTATATTTGATTATATGCTAATGATTATACTTAAAAATGGGGGTTTAGAATACAGATAACTTCCTTCAAAAAGAATTCGAATGTATATCTGCCAGGCACCTGGGGGACTACCAGTCTGGCATCACCTCAATCCAAGATCCAGACCTGACATTTGCTAAACTACTGGGTGACTCAGAATGTCCCAATGACCAGTTTGTTTCTGGCGCACTCTCCCCATCACCCTGAAGGTGTAGTCTTTTGTGTCCTTAATTTTCTCAATGAGGGTCTCATACTAGATTTCCCACCTGGTGTGACCCTGGGTTTTGACATCTACCCTCCTTCTAGAAGACAAAAAAGATTTAGATATCCTAAGATTGGAAAATTACACCAGGCAAAGGTAGGTGGCATGTCTACCAATCTCAATTTCCACCTTGAAATTCAATTTCAGTTTTCCATTGTTTTGAAGATAACCATTTCTTACTTGTTTTCATTAGGAGAATTTACTTGGATGATGTAGCTTGCCATTACTTGAAATCTAGAGGGCTATGTTTTTCCTTTGCACTCATTCCTGGGGCTGCATTACTCTCATTTTCTCTTCTGTGAGTCTCCTGCCTTTTTCACTGTCCAGAAACTTTCCACTGGTTCTTGTCATGGCATGTTGGGTCTGTGGATTAGTGGTTTGTTTGATAGTATGATAGTTTTGCCACATCCATGGGTCTCTTATATAAGTACTAGGCCATCCTGAAAACAAAAGCTATCTCTACCTCTGTTGATAAATGTGGGAAAATAAATCCTATAAATGCTGAGCTATTTCTAGACTCTTGTAATGTGACAAACACAGGCATAATTATGATGTTTCTTAAACCAGTAACTTGAGAAGGTTCTACCCAGTACCGTAAAATAAAGAGTTTCTAAAATAAGTGTATGATTGTGTGTGTGAGTGTACCCACATGTATGTAGCACAGAATTTAATTTTTATTTACTACACACATATGTTTAGTACTTGCTATCAGCTTCTGGGAGGTAATATATGCCATACTTGATAAAAATGTTTTTGCTTAGAATGGGAGCTGTTCATGCCAGAAAGACCAACAATGTGATTTTGGGTGGGGGTTTTGGATCACTTGATTTTAGTTAACCAGGAAACTGAGTTCAGCCACATAAGCATTCAGTAAACCAACCATGCCTTTGTAATAAAGCTCCCAATAAAAACTCTGGACATGGAAGCTCAGACGTACTTCCCTGGTTGGCAATAATCTGTATGTATTGTTGATGTTGGTACCAAGAGGGCAATGTGTCCTGATTCCTACGGGAGAGGATAATGGAAACTTCATGTTTGGAATCCTTCAGATCCTGCCCTATGTATCTCTTTCTTTGGCTGATGCTAATCTCTATTGTTTCCTGTAATAAATTATAACTATGAGTATAACAGCTTTCAGTGAGTCCTGTGAGACCTTCTAACAGATTGCCAAAACTGAGGGTAGTTTTGGGAACCCCTGGAACTTGCAGTTGGTGTCAGAAGTGAGGGAAGTCTTATGGCTGAGGTTGTGCCCTCAACCTTTGCAGTTTGTCTATCTGTGCATGTGTGTGTGTGAATGTGTATGTATGTTTGTGTGTACATATAGAGCATAGTGCTAGTATGGGGTTCTTATAATTAGAACAGGCTGATCAAAGCTGTAACATATTAGCAAGTCTTGGTTATTTTTCTTCTTGCATTTTTACCTTCAACCTGCTGACAATGTGATCCTTTCCACTGGCCTCATACTCCAAAACAAACGCTGACTTTGTGATGGGTGTAATTTTTATCCTCGTGTGCTTTGTACCTACCCAGAGTTCCTGCCAGTCTGAGTTTACTTTTCCTCCAACACTGATTAAAGAAAGAAAGTGATCTCATAGAAGTATTTTTTCCCTGCCAAGATTTGGGACCTCATAAATCATGGTGACAAGAAATGAGATAATGGTCTCTTTCCATTCTTGAGGAGATCGGAAAAGTAGGGGTGTGCAGGTTCCAGTGTGGTTTTGTAATTTTTCCCAGTGGTGGCACAGTGAGAAGGATTCTAGCAGGCTAGTTTCTCAGCCCTAACTAGGTAATTCTCTACTTGAATGTTCCTGCAATGAAAACGCACAGATATCCACCACTGTGTCACTCGGGCGGTTTAGTGCCTGCTGCGGAACTCCTGGCAGTTAACAATGAAATTGTCAGGATTTCCTTTTTGTTCCCTTCCAAGCAGGCAGGGCATCATTTTTATCCCCTGGTTTAGCACATGAATCAATCCTTTTATACGTGATCAGTGGGACCATGTGTAGCTTTATATCTGGCAGGCTTTCTTGTTGGGCAGTAGTTCTGCAAATGAGAAAGAAAATATGCAGATTCTTACATGTCCCCAGATGGAATCACAAGGCAAAAGAGATTGATGTTTTTTTGGCTTGGTATTTGGCTTTGGTCATTTTGATCTCTTAGAGATATGCTATTCAGTACTTAATTTTTTTAAATAAATTTTTAAAGACCTGATATTTTCCAGATTATAACTGACAGAGAGGGAAGGAAGGACATGTGGCAAATGTGGACAGGTAGGAGAAGAAGGAGTATCTAGTAAATGTTTTCATTCCTGCACAGCTTAATGTGCTTGAATGCTATATTTTTTTATTTTCCAGCAATACTGTGTTTACCAAGAGCCAGTCCAGCTTGGCTTAATTCCTGCCTCAAGGCCATTTATAAGGCACTCTCTAAGCAAAGTGCTTTGCATGCCTCCATGCACAAATGTAGAGGGGTTATGTGTCAATTAACCTGTCAGGGAGGTTTTGTCTATGGAGTATCCACAGTCAAAAAAATTCCAAGAATATTTGAAGACCAACACATGTGTAATATATATGAGTGTAGTGTTTTTAAGAGACCTGAAAAATATGGATTGACACCAAAGAAAAAATTAAAAGGCAGATCTTGCTTTGCTGAATATTTAGCTAGAGGAGTCATTTTGGTTGAAAGCAATCGCCAACACAATTAAAATCTGATTTATTATATGAATGTTCATTTTCACCCAGAAATATATTCATCTTGTAAAGCAAACCTGCTTTTTCATTTAATTTCTGCACTGAGAAATGAATATTAGTGCATTCCATATATTGGATTTATTTATTCTGGAGTTAAAAAAGAAAATGCCCAATATGAAGACTCATGACCTCAGAATTTTGACAAACTTAAAATAGCAATAAAAAGTGAGCTTAATTCCCTGACTAAAGTGATAGAAATCAGTGTAAAACCATTTAGAGAATTTTCCACACTTTGATGTCTTAACATGGAGTTCATGGATGGGCTTAAGGGCATCCACAAATAAAATTACATAGAATATTTGTGTATGTGTACATTTTGTGGGGAGGTGATCCATTGCTTTGCCTCTTAAAGGGCTTAAGCACCACTCTGAATTCAGAAGTGGGGCAAAGGGAATGTGCTATATATAGACTGAAAGTTGTGTCCCACCCAAATTCATGTTGCTATCCTAGCCCCTTATGTGATGTTTTCAGGAGGTGGTGACTTTGGAGGTGACTAGGTCATGAAGGTGAAGCTCTCATGAATGGGATTAGTGCCCTCATAAGAAGAGACATGAGCGAACTCCCTCGCCCCTTCTGCTACACAAAGCATCCTGCTGTGTCACACAGCCACCTATGAATTAGGGTGCAGTTCCTCACAAGACCTCAAATCTACTGTCACCTTGATCTTGGACTTCTCAGCCTTCAGAATTATCAGAAATAAAATTCTGCTGTTTATAAGGCACCCAGTCTGTAATGTTCTGTTATAGCTACCTGATCAGACTAAGAAAGGATATTGTAGCATTTTTGTGCTCGCTCAGCCTAGGACATAGGCATGGTCAGAGCTGTGTGCTGACCCTTTTCATTTTGGAGGTTCTGTCTCCAGAATTATAAGACATGTCTCAGTTTGGCCATGATGACGCAGGTAAGCTCTGGGGCTTCCTCAGGCATGCTATAGTCATTTCGTCCGACTTATTAATGCACTTTCTGGAATATCTAGAGGCTGTGCCTAGAAGCCGGACAGTGTCTTTACTGTATACACTTCTAGGTACTAGAGAGAAACTCGTGTGTGCGTGTGTGTGCGTGTGTGTGTGTGTGTCTTTGTGCCTAAAAAGAGATAGGTATTGAAAAAATGTGTAGTGAGTAAATGAATGAATAAAACAAATGCCAAAATGAATGAATGACTAAATAATTAGAATAATATGTAACTTAATTATTGAATGAAGCTCCTGCTTGGTTCAAGCAGAAAACTGGGAAAGGGAATTTTTAAAAATTGGGCAAATAAATAAAAATTGTATTTATGATGTGTAACATGATGCTTTGATATATGCACACATGTGGCATGGCTAAATCAAGCTAATTAACATATGCATTGCCTCACATACTTGCCATTTTTTCTGTCTGTTCCCACTGTGCTCCCCTGCAGAGCAGGAGAAAGAAACCCAGACTGCTCATCAGTGATTTTGTCTGTGTTCTCATAAAACCTTTGGAGAAATGGTAATTTTTCTGTTTTTAAAATTTCAGCTATCCAACTTGATAAAGTCAATCTTCAAGTGTATTGTGCATGGTCTCTTCTGGATAATTTTGAGTGGACCAGAGGATACAACAGCCGGTTTGGTCTCTTCCACGTTGATTTTGAAGACCCAGCAAGACCTCGAGTCCCTTATACGTCAGGCAAGGAGTATGCCAAGCTCATCAGAAACAATGGCCTGGAAGGGCATCTGTAGAAAAGATGGCTAGGAAATACTATCTGGAGAAGAGGCCTCTGCTTTGGGGGAAAAAAAAATCAGCTTTGGTGATGGTCTCTCAGGAAAATGCAGTTGCTTCTGTAATCAACAGCTTGTACCAATGGATCTGTGATTATGAAGTCTGAATATGTAATGCCTGGTGATGTATTTAATAATGGTCTTTATTTGTATTTGGATCAATGAACTTTTAAAAAAAGTAGAAGAGAAAACCACTAAAATTGATTTTTCTATTAAAAAATCAGACTTAGAAACAAATTTAAATCCTCAGACATTTTCCTAGACAAAAACAATGCAAAATTTATAAAGATAATATGCTCATGATTTGCAAATGTAACAAATCACTTATTATAAGAATAATTGTTAGTTAATGTACTTATTTTGTTTACATAAGCTACTTCTGTTTAGTAGATCCACTGTTATGTGATCCATAATTTTTCTACTACCTAATCTAGCATTAAAAAATCAAAGTTAAAAGTTAGTCACATTATATACTTATGCATTTTTTAACAAAAGAGTTAATTGGTAACCTATTTGATATAATGTATTTGTTAATATATTTGGCTTATACTTTATGTATGCTTCAACAAATATATCTTTCTCTTACACAATGAACTTTTGAAAAATAATAAAATAATTGAATAAATTAGACTTTGTATGGCAGAAAAAGCATTTATATGTTAATATTCAGGAAAAAAAAGACAGGTTCTTCCTGCAGAGTGACACCAAATTGAAAGTCAGTTATAAGCAGGACATGGTCTCTACCTTTGGGCAGCTCTTTAAATTTTAAGCCCATTCTACTAAGTGAAATATCCCAAGAATGGAAAAATAAGCACCACATGTACTCATCAGCAAATTGGTATTAACTGATCAACACCTAAGTGCACATATAGGAATAACATTTATCGGGCAGATGGGAGGGGCAAGGAGGGGATGGGTATATACATACATAATGAGTGCAATGCACACTGTCTGGGGGATGGTCACGCTTGAAGGTCTGACTCCGGGGGGCGGGGGAGCAGGGGAAAGGCAACACACATAACCTAAACATTTGTATGCCCATAATATGCTGAAATAAAAAAAAAGGACCTCATGAAAAAAATACATGAATTGAATGACAACCGAAGTGTAAGTGAAGGTGGGGTGTGCATTTATTACATTAGTAGTTGAAATGTCTGAGATACGTTGTGGGGTTGATTGGAATTGGAATTGTTACTGAGCTTCCTCAGATGAGGTCAGGAATAGATTCAGGGCTCCCTCTAAACTCCGTGTCTCCCCTCCAGCAAATCTCTAACACATACGGAGTTTGCTCACATCCATATTTCGTAGTATTTCCTAAACAGTAATTTATGTAATAGCCTTGAAGCTAAGAGGTAAGTATTATTATCTGCATTTTGCAGATGGGGAAACTGAGTCCATATACTGATGTGCATCTTTGCAAGTCATATTAGTATTTATTAACTGGATCTGGCACTTCCTTGGCATTGGCCTTATTCTCACATTGTAGCATATCATAGGTGCCATGGAAGTCTTCTTGACATTTTTTGGAGAGGAAAAAATAAATAAAGATGTGGAATTGCCTTATGCAGGAGGAAGCAGGGAAAGAGGTTTTCTGTATTCTCACTCTGCTTCTCTGAGGAAACTGCACATTCTTTTTGCATTCTTGTAAGGCTTTTGGCCCTGAGCAGATGCTATGTCATTTTTTCTTTTATAAACTGTGGTCAATTTCTGTATCGTTTTCATGTTCATAATCAGAGAATTATTTACAGCAAAGAACACACTCTCAGTAACTTTGGACGGAGTGTGAAAGAAATGGTTGTAGTAGTTCAATAAACGTGGCTACACTGGGGAAAATTATATTAAGATTAAAATGGTATACAGAGGAAATTCTATTACATCTTTGCCACTGGTTTGTTATTTTTATTGTTCAATGAGACATTATCTCACAATTTGTGTTCATTTAAGAAGCACATTTCCAAATCTTATTTCATTCCTCTCCTATCCAGCCTGTCTTTTTCATTTTTACCATGTATCTTATTTACAATTTATGTGACTTCTTATATTATCTTGCAAGACAACTGAGTTTTCCTTTTAATTAGGATGTTGCTTTGAATATTATTTATCCTGCAGGGCATATTTATAAGTTTTACAACAATACAAATGAGCACTGTATTTTCGTTACCAAAACCGGAAAATTAATATTCACGTGGTAAATAAAGCTATCTGTCATGTTTGGTCTACCAGGTGAAATAAACATTCTAGCTCAGGAAGCACCTGCGCTTCCTCACAGCACCGTGGACTTTTGCAGTTTTTTGCTGGGTTTTAAAGGCCAGCTCTTTGTCCCAGAGATGGATCATACAAAGGGTGCTTCCCTAATTAGTCCTGTAAATTAGTATTGCCATGAGGTTAAGGTGAAGGAAAAAAAAAAAGAAACCTCACCAACAAAAAACCTAAGAGCTCTTGCTGTATTTCAATTAATGTTATTTTTAATTGCTTATATTAGCATTTGAGAACAAGATTGATTGGCTTTTGAATGTCAAGGAAACAGAACTTGAATTCTTAAAATGGAAAAATAAGAGTTGTCAATTATACTTAAAACTCCATAGATATTGTACTTAGATGTCTTGAAGGTCATCTGAGGCTTGCAAAGCACATATTTTATGTCTATGTTATCTAAAGGGAAACTGGGATATCACAATGATGGATTGGATCTACTTGTATTTCTTTCTCTATTACTTCCTTCCTTCTTTTTTTCTGGTAAGGAGAGTATGAACACATGTTATTTATACCCTGGGAATCATTTTTAAAATATTTTTTTTTTCTTTTTTGATAATTTTTATTTAAGGGCAAGTCATTTCTGAATTGCTAAAAACATACATAAAATAACAGTAGCCCCGTTTCTTTTTTGAATGTGTAGGGCTTTAGCTTTATAACCAGGAGTTATACTAGAAGTTATACTAGGAATTCCAGAAGGAATTGTCCACGTAGGCCCTTTATTGGATGAGAAGGTACAAATTCTCATTAAGAAACCTGTAAACTAAGAAGCTGGCAACCTTGGTATTTGGCAGCAGAGTGCTAGTTAGGTTTTCATGTTCTGGGAATTTGTGTTTGGCCTGTAGCTTTTAATTATTTTTATGAACTAGGGAATAATGAATACATTTGTAATATATTTAAAAAATCCCCAACACTGACTGACCAAAAAGTAGATTTATATGATAATTCTTAAACACCAATTCTATTACTCAATGCTAGGCAGAATGAAAATAGAATACTGAACTTTATTATTGAGAGAGAGATCAGAGTATAATCAAAGCTGATGGAAATAATACTGTTTAATTACCAGCAATACACCTCACCTAGAGAGCGCATATTCATCACTGATCACAATATTTCAGGCTTTAGTTGTCCTGGAGGAATATAGCACAGAGCACAATGCATGATAAGCCTTAAAGAATGACATTTTTAAAAAAATTGACATAGACCCTTTATGGTGGCCTTTAAAAATATGGGTTATGCTGATGAGAAGGGAAAGTCAACCTTGTTCCCTGTGGCAGTAGATGAGATGGGGAGCTGGGGTCGCAGTGCCAGGTTGGGGTCATGGGGAAGAGAGTAGACAGGGCCTGTTGTCTCAGGCTTTGCCAGTGTCTGAATGTGTTACCTGACTGATGCCTGGCTTAGGTGATAGCACTTGAGTGACTGTTGGTATCTGGTATCAGGCAAGTATAGTGTCATCATTATTTAGAGTGTGGGCTCTGGAGCCACTTTCACTTCAATTTAAATCCTGGCTATGATGTTTCCCAGCCAAGTGACATTACATAATTTAGTGAAGTTTTCCATGCCTCAGTTTCCCCATCTGTAAAATCTGCAAAATGGGATAGCCTTCCTCACAGGCTGTTGGGACAGTTAAGTAAATAAGCTGATAGATATAACATGTTAAGAGAAGTTTCTGAAGCATGGTAAAGGCGCGGTTGGCCTGAGCCATTATTTTTAACTCTCCAGTTTGTCCACACTGAGCTTCCAGAAATTCACCAAGTATAACTTTAGGCTTTTCTGTTCTGGGACTACCTCTGGTTCCCATAGTGTGTTTGTGAGTTTCTGCTCTGGTAAGCTGGGATTCACTGTTTTGCCTTTCTGTCGCTCCCATTTCTGTGGCAGTGGTTTTTCCTATGACCTAAATTCTCTGGCGTATCTAAAAAGAGATGTTAATTTTCAGTTTGTTTGCCTCTTTTGCTTGTTGTTAAGATGGGAGAGACAACTTCCAAGCTCCTTAAGTGCTAGACCAGACATTGGAAGATGCCATTATTTTTATCATTAGAGCTGAAAGTGTCCAGGAGTTGAGTCAGTACATTTTGATTAAACTAAACTGTGCAATATTTTGTAGAGATACAATACTACAGATAAGACATTTCCTCTCCAAAGAGGCTCATGAACTGGTTTGGAAACTAGAATAGAGACTGCAATGATAGCAAATGATGTTTGGTGAATTTTTAGAGAATAAGTTGTACAGTTATGTGCTACATAACAATGTTTCAGTCAATGATGGGCCACGTATACAATGGTGGTCCCATAAGATTATAATGGAGCTAAAAATACCTATTGCCTAGTATCATCGTAGCCATCATAACATCGTAGCACAACACGTTACTTACATGTTTGTGATGATACTGCTATAACTAGACCTACTGTGCTACCAGTGATTTAGAAGTCTAGCACATACAGTGATGTGCTAGTGCATAATGCACTTGACAATGATAAAATGGTTATTTTACTGGTTCATGTACTTATTATACTATATTTTTTACCATTACTTTAGAGTGTGCTCTTTCTACTTATATAAAAAGACTTAACTGTGAAACAGCCTCAAGCAGGTCCTTCAGGAGGTGTTCCAGAAGAAGGCATTGTTATTATAAGAGATGACAGCTCCATGTGTGTTATTTCCCTGAAGACCTTCCCGTGGGACAAGATGTGGAGGTGGGAGACAGTGATATTGATGATCCTGATCCTGAGTAGGTCTAGGCTAGTGTGTGTGTTTGTGTAGTAGTTCTTAACAAAAATGGTTAAAAAATAAAAAAATAAATAAAATAAAAATAGAAAAAAAATCTTATAGAATAAGGACATAAAGAAAAAAATCTGTACAGCTATAAATTGTGTTTGTGTTTTAAAATAAGTGGTATTACAAGAGTCAAAAAATTTAAGAAAATTCAAAAGTTTATAAAATAAAAAATGATAGTGATATAAGCTTTCTTGAAGAAAGAACTTTTTAAATAAATCTGGTATAGCTGAAGTGTCCAGTGTTTATAAAGTCCACAGTGGTGTGCAGTGATGTCCTAGACCTTCACGTTCACTTGCCGCTCAGTCACAGACTCACCCAGAGCAACTTCAGTCCTGCAAGCTCCATTCATGGTAAGTGTCCTATACCGTTGTACCACTTTTTATTTTTTATACCATATTTTTGCTGTACCTGGTCTATATTTAGATACGTTTAGACATACAAATACTAGCCACAGTGTTACAATTGCCCGGAGTATTCAGTACAGTGACATGCTGTACAGGTTTGTAGTCTAGGAGCAATAGACTGTACCATACAGCCTAGATGTGTGGTAGTCTACACCACCTAGGTTTGTGTGAGTACACACTGTGATGCTCACACAGTGATGAAATCGCCTAAGGATGCATTTCTCAGAATGTATTCCTGTCCTTAAGGGCCACATGACTGTACATAATGCAGAGGAGGGAGAATTCTATGCTAGCTGGGGTGGGTGGGGAATGGCTTTATAGGCAAGGAAAAATAATACAATATAAAAAATAATATTAATATAAGTGATAATATGATTAAAATAGTATAGAAAAAAATATGGAAGTAGAAAGCAGAAAGCCTGTAGGCAGCGAGGGGCAGCGCCCAAACCAGTTCACCTTACAGAAGTGAGTGAGCAGGCTGGGACTAGAATGGGGAGAGTCTCTGATGTTCTTCGAAGTTCTGGTTTCCTCTCAGAGCAAGGTTGGCAGTTTCTGAGCAAAACACTGATGATGTAAAAGTAACATTTTTAGATATAGCCAAGGAAGTGGGGTATTAGGAACCAAACAGAAAGATAAGAATATAGCAGAATATAAGTTATGTGTGAAGGGTCTTATTTGGGGTGGGACGTGTGTGTATGGTAAGTTAATTTAATTAATGTACCAAAAGCACATGGGAACTCAAGTGCAACATGGTCTTCTGGATCAGATTATGGAATGGAAGAAAGAGTATAAATGGAGAAACTGGGAAAACCAAATAAAGCCTGTTTTTTGATCAATAGTACTTCATCAATATTAACTACTTAGTTTTGATAAATACACCATGGTTATCTAGAGGAAGCTGAGTGCAGAATATATGAAACTCTGTGTATTCTATTATATATCTTCTGTAAATCTAAAATTATTCCAAGATAAAAAGATAAAAAATATACATGGAAGAGTTAATAATATAGCTATACAATACATTACATATATATATAATATATATATTTATATATACATCTATACACACACACAAACATAAAAGATAGGAAAGAGATAACTCTCTGGGTTGTAGTGTTATAGCTAATTTTTTTCTTCTTTATAATTTGTTCCATGTTTTCCACATTAGCTCCTGTTTTCTTTTATTATTAGAAAAATACCTTTAAAGAAATCTTCGGCAACCAAGGTAATTCATTGGATGTTGGGATAATGAAGATAGAATGGCCTGTAAAGGAACAATGGTACAATGGTAGAAAATTAGCCAGTATACACATTGCTCCATCCAAGTGCGCATAATGAGAGCAAATATTTTTAAGTATTTATTACAGTTTCAAGATATTTAAAAATTGTTTCCATAGTCTATAATTAATAATTTATATCTCTGTCACACATAAATTTTTTTTGTTTGTTTTGACCAACATGTTCCCAACCCCTTCCCACCCCTAGCCCCCAGCTCCTGGTAACCACCATTTTACTCTCCACTTTATAAATTCAACTGGTTTAGATTCTACATATAAGTGAAACCATGTGATATTTGTCTTTCTGTGCCTGGCATATTTCATTTAACATACTGTCCTCCAGGCTCATCCATGTTGTCCCAAAAGCCAGAATTTCGTTTTTTTCCCTTAAGGCTGAATTATATTCCATTGTGTGTCCATAGCACATTTTCTTTATCCATTCATCCAGTGAGAGACACTTAGCTTGATTCCATATCTTGGCTACTGTGAATAATGCTTCAAGGAGCAGGGGAGCGCGGATGTCTCTTTGACCTACTGATTTCATATCATTTGGGTATATGGCCAGTAGTGGGATTGCTGGATTTTATGGTAGTTCTAGTTGTCATTTTTGACTAACCTCTATACTATTTTCCATAATAATCGTACTCATATACATTCCCACCAACAGTGTGCAAGGGTTCCCTTTTCTCTACATCTTCACCAGTGCTTGTTATCTTTTGTCTTTTTGATAACAGCTGTTCTAACAGGTGTAAGATGATACACAGATAACATTTTTAACGTCTTTTGGTTTGTTTTGCCCTTCCAAATGGTGAACAACTTGAGGTTGTATTCATCCTTATATCTCTAGGACCTAGCACGATATCGGGCATATGTAAGTAATTTATAAATATGTATTCAATTACCGATGCTATAGATATTAAGTAGTCAAATTCTTATTTGCAATGGAAATTTAAGATGTGGGTTGATGCAGTCAATCCTCACAAAAACCCTGTAAGATAAATTCTACAATTATTTTTCCTGTTTTACAGATGAGTAAATTGAGGCAGAGAGGAGATGAATAACTTGTATAAGCCATAGAGCCATAGGGCAGGTATGTGGTGGAGCCAGTACTGACACCCGTATGGTCTATTTGCAGTATCCAGGTGTTGCTTCATGTTCTTTCCCCACATAGTTGTGGCAGAGTCAGCCCTGGCACCAGGGCTTCTGACTCCTGGTTATTGTCAGTGGGATACTCTGACACTCAATTCAGCCACACCACAATCTTTCAGCATAAGATGCTCTGTGTCTCTAAAACTTTAGTCTGTTTTCCACAACTCACAGCAAGTCATTTCACAGAGTAGTAGGTGTATAGTTTCTTTTTTTCCTAACTCTACAATTGTCCATGCCAAATATTATTTTCTTTGCTTCTCCACTCACCTAGGCCATTTTGTTTTTGAATCCTGTCTTCTAATAAGCTTGTTACTCTTTCTAGCAATGACATTGACCAAACCAAAATTATTCCCATGATTAAAGTTTTACATTTCCAGTCACCAGTTGAACAGATGTGTTGGTTAAGCATGCGATGTCCTACATAACCCAGGGTTTGATTACAGCTCCACGTTTTACAGAACATGTGACCTCAAGCAACTTACTCATATTTTTGATTTTTATTTTCCCCACCTATTAGGTGAAAATTAAAATAAAATTCCTTACTTTATATGACTGCAGTGAGAATTAAATGAGATGCTGCATGTTAGGAACTTAGAACATTGTCCACTAAGTGGGAATTATAATACTCATTATGGTAGCTATTATTATTTTCTATTAACTTTAGTGTAAAGGTTCTAAAATTCAGGAAATAATTTTAGACAATCAATTCTTGCTACATGCTCCCCTTACTCCCTTATTCCTTCCATCTGCACTAAAGAAATTGATTTTGGTCCAGGGCATCCACTGGTAGCTCCAAGCAAGCAGTTCATTTTTCTTGCAGTGGAGGCTTGCTTATTCTTCCCTGGACTAGAGTTCCTCAATTCTTCTATTACTTTTCCAGATCCACCCTGCCCAGTGGATGCAAGATTGCCTTCTAGAGGAGAGACCACCTCCCAAAGTTATTGCCTGCTGAGTGATGATTTAAGAGTGGTCCTGAATCAAGTATGACTCTTTAGTGAGCTCCTTGTGCCTTTTGTAGGTTCAGGTTCCATTTCAAGCAGAACAAAAAACCCTTTTATTTAGCACTTGTATAGCAATGAAGAAGACTGGTGGAAAAAACACACTGTGTTTTCCATTCTCCTGCATATGTATCTCTCTCTCTCTTTCCCTCTCTCTCTCTCTGCCTCTCTGTAACTACAATATACAGTTTTTATTACTTTAATAAACTGTGAATGGATTTGTGTGCAAGATGAAACTAGTGAAAGGTCTGGCTGAGAATAAACATTTTTTTCTCTCTGTACGTTTCGTTTTTTTACAGTATAATGCATCCCTGAAAACCTTCCAGATTCTCTACCTCCCGATCATACTGTCTATTATAATTCTGCCCGATGGCAAACTTCTCTTTATTGACTCTAAATTACATTTAATCCTGTTAGGATCACTTCTTATTGAAAAGCGTGCATTGTGATGGCATTGACAGAAATCCAGAAGACAAGATGCCCAGCCAGAGGAAAATAAACTCTTGGAGCTTTCTAATGCTTGTCATTTTCATGCTGGGCCCAGCTGTGTAGCCTCTTGAAGGATATAGCAGATTGGGGTGCTCGGTGTAGATAATGGTGGGCTCCTGGGAGGTGTGGAGAGCTCTCCACCACAAGAAAATAATCTTTTGCGCCCAGTGGACTAAGAACCAAAGGCCATTTTGAGCTAAGACGGTATAATTCTATTAGTGAAAAGCCCTTGCAGGGGGAAATTGCCTGTGTTAAAATCTGTGCACAAATTAAAATAACAGGGCTAAGGGGGAAAATATCTCTATAAAAGGCTTTATGACTCCGGTGGATAATAATATCCTTGTCACATTAGGATCTGGGGACCTAAAGATATAGAAGGTTTTTTCTTTTTTGAAAGCATATGGGTCCTCTTTTCTTCGTTTTAGCCTGTGCAATAAATCTGTTCTTGGCTGCTTATTTGATGAATTTGAATGCTGTGCCAAAGCATACTATGGTTTCTTATCAAAGAAGTAGAAAATAAGGTCTGCATCATTGTCATGTATTGACACTTCATAATATTAATGTCATCTAAAAGCTCCATTGTAACTAAATATATTGAACGTGTAAGTACCCTGTAATTTGCATGGGATTTTGTGGCCACAAGTCTTATTAATACTGCTGTTTTGATATGGTGTGTAAGATTTATTTAAATGTGTACCTCGGTTTAGAATAGATTCATTAGAAAGGGGTGAATAGGGGAAAAAAAAGCTGTCAGCATAAATGATGTTCATTTTCTAGGGTGACAGAATTCAGAAATCCCAAGGACTGTAATTGTTGAATAGCTAATGTCACATATCACAGCCCTCCCCGCAAGGAAAGCCCTCTTCACTCATTGGACAGCAGCTGCAAGTTTCAACGCTTATGCTACATTTCCCTAATTCCATGACAAAGACAACATGAGCAGTGGGCTGTCATGTATTTGAAAATTGTGCCATGTAAGTAAATAAAGACACAGTTCATAATTCTATAAAAGGGTGATGACAACATTTATTCCAGAATTAATCAATAACGAAGCAGATGATTCTTTAAGCTCTAGCAGTGGACCAGGGAGTTTAGAACCAGTACAGCTCTTTCTTAACGTATAGCAATACTAAGATCGTAACCAACTGGTTTTATTTTCATCTGCCCTTCCTCTCTTCCCTCTTTTCCTTTTCTCCTCCTTTCCTCCCTATTATTTTATCTTCTTTTCCTCATTTTCTTTCTCTCTCTCCATCCACACACTCACTCTTTCTCTTATTCTTACATCAGACATTTATGAAGAACCCACCTGGCCTCAGGCATTATGCTGTCGCTTGAGACTACACTGTGACCAAGACAGGCAGAGCTTTGGTCCTCATGAAACTACAATTCATGTAGAGACAGTGCTGGATTACCCAATAGGAAGACGAATCCATGCTTAGGGTACCAGCAAAGGAGGGGCCACCCTCCTACTATTAAATATTAAGTTTAAGGACATCAGCAAGATGGTTGACTAAAAGCTCCTAGTACTCTCCCCTCAAAAAAAAAACCCCAAAAACAATGAATAAACAGCTACATTTCAACCAAAATAATTAAAGGAGAGCACTGAAGAACTGCAAAGAAGCAGCAAGAAACATGTAGCGCACAGAAACCCAGGATGACTGCATAAAGAAGAGGAAATCCTCACCTCTACCCCCACTATGTCCCCAGTCAAGATCAGCTGGGAACCAAGAAGTACGTCCCCCTATGGAACAAAGGTAAGGAAGAGCACCCCAGAGGACCCCAGAACCCCCTATCTCCACCATGGACACGGGTGGTCTTTGCTACTGAAGACTACTGCATCCTCACAGGCTCCCTGGAGTGCACACACTGTGCTACCCCCACAGAAGGAGCCAGTGGTGCTACTGTGCTGCACCATCTTGGAGCTGGAGCCACTGCTACAGTGGCTAGTAGTCATTGCATCCCTCCAACCCTAAGGCTCATTCAGCTGTCGCTACACCACACCTGCCCAGTAGCATGCCATTTCTGAGCAGAGCTGCTGCTACACTCCACCCCACAGGGCCAAGCTACTACCACAGAGCCTCTCCACCACCCCCACCCCAGCCACTGGGGCACCCTGCCCTTAGGTCTGAGCTAAAGTGGTGCTATGACCCTGGGGATCCAGAACCTCAGACTATTTGAGCAGTTGTGCCCCTGGTGCCACAGCCAAACTAGCACCTTGCACCTGGGGACTTCAGGTCTCCTACACACCGGGGCAGTTGTACTCCTCTGCATCTGCAGCTCCCTGTCCCCCAGGGGTTCTGAATTCCTGGCACACTGAAGCAGTTGCACCTCCCAGCACTACAGCTGATGTGACACTCCATGCCCGGGGATCCAGAGGCTCCACTGACCCAGGAAGCTGCACTTCCTGGGGCTGTGTGGATGTGGTGCTCAAGTTCCAGGGAATCAGAGCCTTGGCCAGATGCGCCATCCTACCCTCCAGGCTCAACAGCTACGGTACCCTGCCTACCTAGAACTAGATTAGCCCCCTGCAGTCTGAGCTGCTGAGACATCTGCCTCTCCCTGCCCCCAGGGCTCAAGCCACAGCGGCATCATGCTATTCCTGGATCCTTGTTGCTGTTGCACCTGGCCTCACAGAAGCTGAACTATTTATTGCCTTGTTCCATCATCCTAAGGTCCAGAGTCACCACTGCAGGGTACTTCATCCCCTGGAGCCTGTTTTTCTGCTGTGCCCTCTTGGTTTTAAGACTAGAATTTCGGCTGTACCCTGCTTCCAAAGGCCTAAGCCTCTGATGCACCCCTTTTCCCCAGGAGCCATGCCATTGTTTTGCCCTACCCCCAAGGGCAGAACCATAGGTACATCCCAGCCCCCTGGGCCCATGCTGCTGGGGTGTGCTTAGTGCAACACACTCCACCTTAGTGGGAGAACTGCATCTATTTGTGTCTTGGAGAGTGAACCTATGTCTCAAATCCCAGGACCAGATGGCTTCTCAGCTGAATTATACCAAATAGTTAAAGAAGAATTAATACCAATACTTTGTAAATTCTGCTAAAAAACAGAGCTAGAGAGAAGCCTTCCAAACACATTTTATATGACTAGCATCACCGTGATACCTAAGACAGAAGAAAACATGGCAAGAAAACTACAAGCCAATGTCTCTGATGAACATTGGTGTAAAAATCCTCAATAAAATATTAGCAGACCAAATGAAACAGCACATCAAAAAATTATACATCATGACCAAATGGAATTCATTCCTGGCGTGCAAGGCTGGTTTAATAACCATGCAAATAAATCAATGTGATGCATCACATTAACAGAATTGAAGATTAGGGAAACACATGATTATCTCAATTAATGTGGAAAAAGCACTTAACAAAGTCTGACATCCTTTCTTGATAAAAAGTCACAACAGTTTGGGTGTAGAAGGTAAGATCCTCAACATAATAAAGGAATGTATGAAAATTCCACAGCAAACATTATAATCAATGGGGAAAAAAAGGAAAGTTTTTCCACTAAGATCTGGTATAAGGCAAGGATGTCCACTCCCACCATTTCTATTTTCTGTTCAACATAGTACTTGGAAATACAATTGACTCTTGAACAAGGAGAGGGTTGGGGTGCTGATACTGCTCAGTTGAAAATCTGCATATAACTTTTTGACTCCCCCAAAACTCAACTACTAATAGCCTGCTGTTGACTGAAAGCCTTATAGATAACATAAATAGTCGATTGACACATCTTTTGTATGTTATATGTATTATATGCTGTATTCTTACAATAAAGTAAGCTAGAGAACATAAAATGTTATTAAGCAAATTATAAGAAAATATATTTACTATTTTTTAAGTGGAAGTGGCTGATCATAAAGGTCTTCATCCTCATCATCTTCACATTGAGTAAGCTAAGGAGGAGGAGGAGGAGGAGGGGTTGCTTTTGCTCTGTCAGGGGTAGTAGAGGCAGAAGAAAATTCACATTTGAGTGAACCAGTGCATTTTAAACCTGTGTCGTTCAAGAATCAACTGTGGTGGTGAAATCAGTCAGACAAGAAAAATAAATAAAAGGAATCCAAATCAGAAAGGAAGACACAAAATTACCTCTATTTATAGATGACATGATTTTATAGATAAACAAGCCTGAATATTCCACCATAAACCGTTGGAACTAATAAATGAATTCTGAAAAGTTAGAGGATACAAAATCAACATACAAAAATCAGTAGCATTTTTATTCACAAATACCTATCTGGTAAAGAAATCAAGAGAACTATCCCATTTATGATAGCATAAAAAATAACTAGCAGTAAGTTTAACCAAGAAGGTGAAAGATCTGTACACTGAAAACTATAAAACATCGATGAAAGAAATTGAAGAATATACAGATAAATGGAAAGATATTCCTTGCCCATGGACCAGAAGAATTAATATTGTTAAAATGTTCATACTATTCAAGGCAATATACAAATTCAATGCAATCCCTACCAAAATCCCAATAGCATTTTTCATAGAAATATAAAACACAATCCTAAATTTGTATGACAGCATAAAAGACCATAAATAGCCAAAATAATGCTAAGAAAGAAAAAAAAGTTAGAGTCATCACACTTTCCAATTTAAAATTATATTGCAAAACTATAGTAATCAAAACAGTATAGCATGGCATAAAAACAGACACATAGGCCAGTGGAACAGAATGGAGAATGCAGAAATAAACATATGTGTCAGCTAATTTTTGACAAAGGCACCAAGAAGACACAATAAGGAAACAATAGTCTCTTCAATAAATGGTGCAGAGAAAACTGGATTTCTGCATGCAAAAGAATGAAAATTAACCTTTATGTCATATGCATAAATTAACTCAAAATGGATAAAAGACATAAATATAAAACTAGAAATTATAAAACTCCTGGAAGCTCCTGGACATTGCCTTGGCCATGATGTTTTGGATATCACACTAACATCTGCAATAAATTGGATTACATAAAACTAGAAAGCTTCTGCACCACAAAAGAAACAATCAACAAAATAAAAAACATTAGCCTATGGATTGGAAAAATTATTTACAATCCATATATCTGATAAGGGAAAAATATCTAAAATTTATAAAGAACACATACTACTTAATAGTAGAAAACAAATAAACTGATTATAAAATGGACAAAAGATCTGAATAGACATTTCTCCAAAGAAGACATACAAATGACCAATGTATAAGAAAAGGTGCTCAACATCATTAATTGTCAGGGAAACGATAGTCCAAACCAGTATGAGATATGACCTTACCCTTTAGTATGGCAATTATCAAAAAATCAAAAGATAACAAATGTTGGCAAGAGTGTAGTGAAAAAGGGAACTCTTGTACACCATTGGTAGGAATGTAGATTTCTGCAGTCATGGAGAACAGTATGGAGATTTCTGAAGAAATTAAAACTACAACTACAATATGAACCAGTCATCTTTTTTTCTGGAAATATACCCAAAGGCAAGGAAATCACCACTTCGTAAAAATATCTTCATCTCCATATTTATTGCAGCACCACTCACCATAGCCAAGACACAGAAACAATCAAAGTGTCCATCAATGAAGGAATGGAAAAAAAAACTGTGGTACATATATACAATGGAATATTATTTCATCCCTTAATAACAATGAAATCTTGCCATTTGCTACAACATGGATAAGCTTGGAGAATGTAACATTAAGTGAAATAAGCCAGAAACAGAAAGAAAAATATTATATGATCTCACTTATACGTGGAATCTAAAAAAAAAAAAAAAAAATTGGTTACCAGGGCAGGATGAGGGAGTGAGGAGAGGAAACAGGGTGATGAGGTAAGAGGATACAAAGTAGCAGATATGCAGGATGACCAAGTCTAGAGATCTAATGTACAATATGAGGACTATAGTAAATAAAATTGTACCGCACATGGGATTCATGCTAAATGAGTAGATTTTAGCTGCTCTTTGTCACAAAATTTTAAAAAAAGGGTAACTGTGAGATGATGGATATGTGGATTTGCTTCACTATAGTAACCATTATACTATCTATATGTATCCCATAACATAATGTTGTATACCTTAATTATACACAGTAACATTTATTTAAAACATAAAAATAAAGTTTAGTATACGACATTTAGAGTGAAACATAGAAGCAGTCATGATGGGTAAAATCAAAACCTTGTTGGATTTCCTAAACTTATTTTAAACTTTTAACTTTTTTTTTTTTAAATTTTAAAATCCATCTGGTGTTGGAGAAGACACACCATTATCTTGTCAGAGCTAGGGGCCTCTAAAGTCTTAATAGAGAACACGTGGAGAACAAGTAATTAGACAGTGACATTGAACAAGTAATTAGAAGTGTGATGAGCACTGCGAAGGAGAAATACAAAGTGCTGTGGAGCATGCAACAGCGGGACTGTAGCCTCCCTTTCCTTTTCTATGTGAGATCCAAGACATGTGCATTTTAAACTGCAGTAGAAGAAAACCCTTGAAAGAGTTGGTCTTTACCAGCCTGAAGTGGGAGAGGGGTTGGGGGAAGCAATCACTCTGCCTGGCTGCCCATGAACTGGACGAAAAACTGAAAGCCCTTGAAAATGGACTTGAATACTGTAAAGATGTTTTACTATAACAACATTGAATAGTTGGATAATCCTGATTTCAAGAAAGGAAAGTATTTCCTTTATCTTCAAATGGTAGAAATATAAGGAAGAAAAGCTGCAAGCAATGGCATTGTATGAATAAGCTTTAAACATTTTGCTCTCATGAACTGGAGTTCTTCTGGAGGGCTTGATATAGGGCTTATTTCTGGGATGGGTTCACAGTATCATAAGTAGAAATATATTGGATGGTCCTTAAGATGTTTGTAATAAAATTGTATGTCAATCATAGTATTCTTGAAGCTACTATGTTTAACATATGCTGGTGGTTCTCAACTTCAGTGGGCAACAGAGTCCCTTGGAGTGCCTGTTAAAATATGGGTCACTGTGTCTCACCCTAGTGTTTCTGATTCAGGAGGTCTGGTGTGGGGCCCAAGACTCACATCTCTAAGTTCCAGGGTTCTATTGCTACTGTTCTTGCCCTTGGTGAATGCCAGTGAGTCAACTAATCCTAATCATGGGAGGGAGAGAGAGTATTAGCCAAGAATCAGAAGGCCTCAGTAGACCTTTCTGTTCCACTGTTTAAATGCCTTGACAATCTTAATCTTGTCATTGAATCCAAATATCTTCCCTCAACTGTAGAATGCATGCTCTCATAGTAACATTGTCACAAGTTTCAAATTATACAACATATCTGAAAGCATTTTGTAAACTGAAAAATAAGATCTCTGAAATTAAAAACTTTTTTTAGTCCTCAACATGATCATATATAGATAGATAGATAGATATAGACAATATGTCTAATGAACAGTTGTCCAAAGATTGGCGAAGGTATCCCACACAGTTGCAAGAGCAAATCTCTGACCTCCAATAGGTACAATTGCAGGAAGAACATGGTGAGGACTATTGACAGGCTACAAATCAGACATTACTGAAAAATTTAGTTGTGACTAGTTCTACGGTGCTTCTCGAAGTTCCTGTCATTGTTGCATTTGCAGCTTGTCAATTTTTTAGAAATCAGAGCTGCCAATTTCCTAGTCTGATCCAATTCTGGGTGAATAGATGAAGCCTCTTGTCCAAGTGCCATTGAAACTCCTTCAAGAGTGATAGAGTATCAGGAAAGAAGAGTTTTTGGCTAAGTATTAAACGCCATAAAATCAGAAACAAAAACAAAACAAAAAACAAGTAATAAGCTATTTTGGCTGTGTGAAGCAACTCATTCCTATGGATGAGTTTTAAAAATTCCAATTGTCATATTTATTTTCTGGCATATTTACCCATTGTAAAGTTCCTTTTATTCAAATTTATTAAGGCTTTGAAAAAATGAAACCTTAGACTAAAAACCTTTCTATCCTCATCAGATAAAAACAAGGCCCCACATTTATTGACTGTCAACTACCTGATACACTTTATCTTTAGCTGCACCCTGCTGGACCTGAGCTATTTGAGCTATTCCAAGAGAAATGGACAACACTGAGCCCTGGTGAAAATTTGAACACTAACGTGTCCTCAGTGCAAATCTGTGAGAAGTACTGGGAGAACAGAAAAATTGAGAATTCCTTTATGGAGTATCCAGAAATACTTTATTTGCCACTAAACTGTTCATAGAACTTATCATTTCAATTGGTGACAGAAAATCATTGAGAATGGTCCCTCCTGTCCAGCAACGACAAAGAAAACATGCCTGCATATCGGTTGTCCTGGTCATGGTTGTTCTGAGCCCTGGGTCCATGCCAAGTGGCTTTCCAGGTAGTCCTCAAGGTTTTATTTGAAATATCATTTTCCCTCAAGCTTTGGGATACATGTTTACTTGTACTGTAATAATTGTGGCTGGAGAGTATCTCATAGGAGGCTGAATTGTTGTTTTATAGCATTTCCTGGGAGACTAATAGATGAGGGAAGAAAACATATTTAAAAAGAGTCTAGTACTGAAGCACTAATGGGAGGTCACTGAGTGTAGTCCTCAGCTCTCAGAAGAGTAACCCATCGGCAGCTGAAAGATGCAAATCTAGGTTTATAGCCTGGATTCCAAAGTTGAATTCCTTGTGCCATCAGTCTCTAGTTCTCTGACCTTGAGCAAATAATCTTCCAGAGTCTCAGTTTTCTACTTTACAAAATTAGCTTGAAATATTCCCTTTCTCACATATGTATGGCAAACATTACATGAGGGAATGTCTGTTAATTCCAACTGGATTGTATGTTCCTTTAGAGAAGACAGCAAGGTCTTTATCCATTTATTTTAAAATCTAGTGTTGAGCACCTACTATGTGCTGGACACTGGAGATATCTCCCTCCAGTGCATTATTTTATCCATGTGTAATTATTAATAGCTCCATGCTCAGCGTGTAATTAACACTTATACATACTTGCTGAATTAAGTGAATAAACATTTCCCATTTTGCTTCATTAAAATAAAATGGTACAGTGTGGGTCAACTCCTTTATTCACCTCTCATACCTCCTTAAAATATGAGCAACCTTTAATTTGGACACCCTATTATTAAAAAGATTGAATGATAAATTTTTCCCAGGTCTTCCATGTCATAGTATTTCCTGGGGACATATTTGATTAAAACTTGACATGAGCAAAGTTTTACTTTATACAGGATGAAATATATGCAAAGGACCATGACTATGTTACTATCATAGTTTGTGTTCTTGAAGTTTGCATCTAATTTTTGATTTAGGCACTTTGCCCCCAATGAAATATTATATGTTATAATGTAGCAGCTAATAAGATCTGATACAGTGACTTTAAATTAAATTCCATTAAAAAATAAGAGCATAAAATGTCTTCCTAATAGTCTTAATTAGGGAAAATGGAAAACCATAGTATTTCTATATTAATGCACTAACTAAGATAATTGGGATAATATAAAATACATAGTGAGAAAAATAGAAGGTCTGGAAGCCAAAGGAAAAATAACCCGCTCTTTTCCAGTTCCTGGTATTTTTGTTTCTGACCAAGGAGGCTCACCAGATGTCAGGCATAAAGTCTTGAAGTAATTATCCTCTTTCATGTGTACAAGTCAGTATTGTCTTGTTTTGTAGTGACTGCAGCCCTTGTTTTGTAGTGACTGCTTCCCTGGGATAGGCATTGTTCTGAATCTTACTGCTTCCTAACAACTGCTACTTGTTCTCCTGATTAGGGCATTGTATGAAAACAGTGCATTCATCACAGGGTTCTCACTAATCTCTCTCCTTTCATCCAGTGCCTCCCAGTTTCTCAGAGAGCTCTGCCTTTGCATTTTTAATTGAATGCTCCTAAAAGTTGATATTCATGTATTCTGCTTGCCTGAAATCTCTGTTCATACTTCACTGTGAAGGTCTTATCTTTCTCTTTTATATTTCAGACTGGTTGGGGAGTGAAATTAAGCTCAGTTCCCTAATTGGGAGCCACATGGGGCATCCGCATGATGATAACTGCAGCAGAACTTACTAGATACCCAGCACTCCGAAACAGAAGGTCGCCATTTTGTAAAACCAGAGAAAATGCTACTGGGCATTTTGCAGAATTGTCAGTCAGGATAGAATGGACACTAATTGCTTTTCCCACAGCTGTTAACATTTCTCTTCAGTAGCCACACAACCCTCAAGACAGGAACAAACTCTCTAAGACATCTGAAACTTTTCTATAAACCTAACTATAGGCTTCTGAGGTGATACCTGTGATGAGTTGTCCATTGATTAACATAAGTGAAGAGCTAACACTTCTGAACAAATAAGTGTTTTATTTAGACAGACCTGATCTGATTCTATTGAAAGGACATAGTGATTATATAAATAAAATTGTCTTATGTTTACGATTTCTGAGAGCATATGTGTTGTTATGATGTTATATATTGCTCTATGACCATATTCTACGGAGTAGACTTAGGCATATCCAGGTACAGACAAACCAATTTAGTGGGGTATGAGATCCAGTTATTAAAACTTGTCTGTACACTTATTTTTATCTAAACATTAAGAAAAAATAGAAAAAACTTATATAACTCAATAGCAACAAATCAAATAATCCGATTAAAATATAGGCAAATGACGTAAACATTTTTCTAAAGAAGACATACAAATGGTCAACAGGTATATGAAAAAGATGCTCAACATCACTACTCATCAGGGCAATGCAAATTAAAACCACAATGAGATATCACCTCACACTTGTTAGAATCACTATTATCAAAAAAGGTGAGAGACAACAGGTGTTGGTGAGGATGTGGAAAAAAGGGAATCCTTGTGCACTCTGTTGGCAAGAATGCAAATTGGTACAACCATAATTGAAAACAGTATGGCAGTTACTCAAATAGTTAAAACTGGAACTACCATGTGATCTAGTAATTCCATTTCTTGGTATATATCCAAAGGAAACAAAATTAGTAGCTAGAAGAGATACATACACATCCATATTCATGGCTGCTTCATTCACAATAGTCAAGACATGAAAACAAGTGTCTACCAACAAATAAATGGATAAATAAATTGTGGTATATATGCAGCAGAATATTATACAGCCATTAAAAAACAGATATCTTGCCATTTGCAACAACATGGATGGACTTTGAGGGCATTATGCTCATTGAAGGAAGTCAAACTGAGAAAGGCAAATACTGCATGATAAGTGATTACGTGTGGAATCTAAAAAAGTCAAACTCACAGAAACAGAGTAGAATGGTGGTTGCCAGGAGCAGGGATTTGGGAGAAATGGGAAGATATTGGTCAAAGAGTACAAACTTACAGTTGTAAGATGGAATAAGTTCAAGGGATCTAAGGTATAGCATGGTGACTATAGTCAACAATATTGTATTATATGCTTGAAATTTGTTAAGATTGTAGATTTTAAATGTTCTCATCACATACACACAAATGGTAATTAAGCGAAGTAATAGATGTGTTAACCTACTTGATTATGGTAATCATTTCACAATATACACACATATTAAATCATCACATTGTACACTTTATATAATTTTATTTGTCAGTCATAGCTCCATAGAACTCAACAAAATAAGATTAAAAAGAAATAAGCTGAGCATGATGGCTCATACCTGTAATTCCAGCTACTTGGGAGACTGAAGCTGGAGGATTGCTTGAGGCTAGGAGTTTGAGACCAGCCTGGGCAACATAGAGAGACCCCATCTCTCTAAGAAAAAGAAAGAAAAAAAATGTAAGCTTTACTAATATTTAGTTTGAAATAGAGTAGTTTGAATTGTAAATATATATATATATATCTGTATGGAGAATGCATGCTCCAAAAATTTTTACTAATGGCAGTATGTATTAATTATCTATTGCTGTGTAACAATTGTTCCCCCTCCCTTCCACACACAAAATAACCATTTAAAATAGCAAACGTTTATTATCTCATAGTTCCTATGGGTCAGAATATGGGTACAATTTAGCTGGCTGCCTCTGGTTTAAAGTCTCTTGTGAACTTGAAATAAAGCTGTTGGCCAGGGCTGTGGTCATACTGAAGGCTCAACTGAGGGAGGTCTATTTCAAGTTTACTCACTTGGTTGTTGACAGGATTTAGTTCTTTGCAGTCTGTTGGACTGAGGGCCTCAGTTCCTCTCTGGCTGTTGGCTGGAGGCCTTTCTCCTTTCCTTGCCTTTTTATAGGGCAGCTCACAATATTGCAGCTGGTTTCCCTCAGAGAGATAAAGAGAGAAAGTTCTAGGGATCTCTAGAGAGATAAACAGAGAGAGAGACAGAGAGACTATCCAACTCAGAAGCTCAAGTCCTTTTATAACTAATCTTAGGAGAGGCATTACATCACTTTTGTCATATTCTATTCAGAAAAATTGAATAGAAGCAAGTCTATTGAATACAATAGAATAGAACAGAATAAGCAAGTCACTAAATCCAACGCATGTTCTCGAGGGGAGTGGATTATACAAGGGTATGAATGAATACAAGGATGAATTCTTCCTTGTATTGATGAGTCTTTTAGAGGCTGCTTGCCACATAGCACATGATCAAAAAGTCTAGAGACCACTTCTCTAGAGCACAAATTAGCAAACTCTTTTCTATAAACGTCCAGATTATAAACATTTTAAGGTTGGCAGGCCACGTGTAGCTTCTGTTGAATATTCTTTTGTTCTATGGCCTTTAAAAATCTTTTAAAAATTCTTAAATTGAGAGCCATAAAAAATAGGCCACAGCCCAGATTTTACCCAAAGACCGTGGTTTGTCAACACCTGTTTTAGTGGACTGGGAGGCAGATTTCAGCTCCAAATTTAAAATGACTCTAACAATTGAGGCTACCCAATGATAGAACCAGTTTGCTCCAAAATTAAGGTAATTCCCTTATCCATGGAATTATTTAAGCATATTTATAAAGTTTTCTTAGACTGGGTGAAGGATAGTTGAAATTGAGGGTTAAAACCAGAGAAACAGACCAATTGAGTTCCACCCAAGGTCAGAACATGAGCTTCAGATCTGGCTCAATAAAGGTGCATCGTGGTGACTAAAATTAGAAATGTATTTACTATATTTAATTTTGAGGGAAACACAAAATAAAATATTAACATGTCAAAGTTGCTGAGAAGTAAAGAGTTGTTTCATTTTGTTTTCTCCAAACTTACTTAACCAAGGAATCTCCCATTCCTTTTTGTTTTAGTAACACTGCTTACTTTTATTCCATGGAATAAGCTGAGGAAATATTAGATTAACTGACATGTAAGATCTCTTCTTACTTTTAGAGTTCATGATTCTAGACATGTAAGAAGTTATTTGGCTTTCTTAGTTAATACTTTCATGTATATCTACCTTCCTCAAATGTTTAGTTCATTTTAACACACATTTACCTAGTATATATATTAGGCCAGGCCCTCTTGCTAGGCATGGAAAGGTAAAGTTGATATAACTCATATTCTCCAAAAGCAAATTAATTTCTTCTGGGCTATGAACTTTACCACAGTGCTTTTCAAACAGGAGGTACTTAGGAAAGTTTTATTGGATGAATGGAGGTTGAGAAATCATAGTCATTTGAACAATTTGGGATTACAAACACAGAGAGGAATTCTCTTTCTCTCTCCCTGTCTCTTCTCCTTCCTCCCTCCCTCCATATATACGGAATCAATGATTCTGGATGAAAAGTAACAATGCAATCAATTATACAGATGTTTCCATAAATTTGGATATATGTTCCTGAGCAATCAAACTAAGTTTATAACTATTATAAATTAAGAAGATTAAACTAAAATTGTGC
Source organism: Cheirogaleus medius (assembly GCA_008086735.1). NCBI lineage: Eukaryota > Metazoa > Chordata > Mammalia > Primates > Cheirogaleidae > Cheirogaleus > Cheirogaleus medius. The sequence goes on along the minus strand of VBSM01002608.1, from coordinate 81,542,766 downwards.
TTTTTGAAATTCAGATTTATATTTGAGCCTGCCACTTTAAAAATAACCCCTGTGGATTCCAGTTGACGTCTTCCCACTAGATGGTTTGATATGACTGTGGCTTTCATCTCTGTATAATAGAGTATTATCTGGTTACAACACATAATTCAATTAACATTATCCTTTAAATTTCCCCATCCTTTGTTGAAATGCTTAAATTTATTCCTCTTTTATCCTTGCCTCTCGTTTTTCAATCTTGGAGACTACTGTCATTAATCTATATCTTTTGAGGTTATCATTTCACTTTAGCTAGGAAGCATTTCATTCTTATCAGAATCCACAGTGCATCATCTGGGCTGTTCTTCTCTATATTGTGTATTGCCATCAATATTCCATCCTTATATATTTTTAATCTCAGCCAAGAATGTTGTATCATCTTCATTTCTGGTCAGATAAAATAAATGCTCCATTCGATATGTAAATGATCCTGTAAGCCAGATGAATTTAGGAGGTTTTGCTTCCAGTGTTGAAATAAGATCTTTATCCTTAAATCAGACAGTATGAAAACAAATGAAATGTTACATGCTGACATATTTTTAAATGCTTTTTTTTAACCTGCCTATGGAAAAAAATGGTATCTGCAACTTAAGATTTGTTCTGGAAAATGAAGTCTTTTCATTTATTTACAAAAAAGGAGGACCAGAAGCACTTAGGGAAGTTTTCATTTTTTGTCTATCGCTCCAGCTGTCAGGGTATAATAGCATTGGCCTCTGATTGCCTGGGCTGGAAGCAAATGGATGCCCCACAATGCAGCCTGGGAAATCAAATCCACAATGTTTTAACTGGAAGGAATCTAAAATGATATTTGGTCCAACCCTGTTTTTATAGTTGAAACTGGGGCTTAAGGAGATTAAAAGAATTATTAAGGGCCATGTAGATCTCAATACTTGTTAAAGGGCAGGTTTCCTGACTCTCAACTCAGTGCTCTTTGTAATTCATCACCATATAGTACCTTCTCTTCTTCAAGTTTTGCTGAATAGTTGACTGAGGACGTTATGAACAGGTCACAGTTCTTAGTAACAGATGCCCAGTGGGACTGCCAGTAGGAATATTAAAGCAAAGAAGACCTTAAAATAATGAAATGGAATTTTGATCTACAACTAGTAGGTAGGTCTACTATGGGAAAGTCAGAAATATAAGCATAGGAGAGTTACTGGTGGCTAAGTTCCCCACGGTGTTGACATTACTGTTTGCATCAAGGGATTATAAAGTCCACAGAAACGAAAGCATAAATAAGAGGTAGAATGTTTGAAAGTTTTACATCTGATACTCCTGTCCAGAAGTGTAATCTATACTCATTTTAATTGCATTTTGGAAAGGTATTTAAGATATTTTGGAATGTTTAAAGAAATAAAAACAAGTGATTTGTATTTAGATATATCTGAAGAATATTGCCTTTTTGTCATATTAAAATTGATTTATTAAAGATCTGAGAAAAATTTCAAATAATTAATGGAATATAAAACAAAAGCTACAAAGATCAGCAATAAAGAAGTCAATACAAAGCATTCTGATATTGAGAAGCAAATTGTGAGAAAAAATTCAGATTATAATAAATGAGGTAACTTCCATTATGATTGTGTGTCCATGAAAACTCAATTCTCTATGATTTTAGATGGCTGATGGTTGGAAGAATTTGCCACAGACTAACTTCTGGCATCTTACATTTCAAGCCCTGTTTCTTCCCTGATACCTATATTCTTTCAGTTGTGGGTGCCTTAGCTCATATTGCTATGTGACTTTTGGCCCTGCACCTCTCATGATATGAGGTCAGATTAATTGGTGCTTTACGTGGTAGGGGCTCCTTAAAACCATCCCTATAGCTTAGCTATAAATAGAAGTGACTGTGAACAGAACCAAGTAAATCTATCCTCCTAAGCCCAAACTAAATGTGTCCACAAACAACTTTTTCATCTCTAAAGAAAAGCAGAGACCCAACAAAGAAAAATCACATGTCTCTGTTCACCAGTCAGTTAATAGTAGGGCTAGGACTAGAACCCACATCCCTGGCTCCTACTTAGGTAGCCCTTTCTCCTGCTTCGTTCTTGGGTACCTGAGCTTTTTCTGGGCTTCCCCACTATGCTTTCTTTGGAGCTCTGAGAGAAGAAGGCCTTAGGACTCTTCTCAGTTTTCCAAATACAGGAATGGCTTAATATCAGTGTTTCCTAATGAAAAACAATAATTTCATCATGCTCTTTAGATGAAAGATTGTCAATGGATTTCCATGATTTTGATGACGGCAAAGTTGAAGAAAGGTTCCTAAGGATGGAAATTTCACTTTTTCATTGTCTGGCCCCTACGTGGCTCACTGGTCTTGTCTCTTGCCCTTCTCCTGGGTATATTACAGATACTTTTTGTTTAGAAATTTTTGCAATTCTCTGACATTTTTTTTTTCTCCTTGCTTTTGTAACTGCGTTTCTCTATATGGAATGCCTTTCTGTTTCCTTTCTGCCTGCCTAATTATTTCTAGTTTCAGCTTGGGATATAGATGAAAAAGTTGTATATCTCTTACCAATTTTCCAGTTTCCAACAGTCCCCAAACAAATCGTATGCAGCACCATGTGCCTACGAAATTACCTTAAAGTGTGGCAAATGATTGCATTAAAATATCGCCCTTTAGCCCTAAGAGGGGACTGCACAAATATTCAAAAGCAATGGTTTGTAGTTAGTAGGCAATCCAGTGAAAGCCAGCTCTTGTTTTTAAATGTTATGCCCAGAAGAGATCTTTGAAATTTTATAAACAGATGGATTCTTTTTGCTTGATTCACTAATGTTTTACAATTAACTAATTAACAGGTTTATTGCCAAAATTAGCAATAAAAAGTGTTCAGGAGCTTCGACCAAAGCAGTCTTTTGCAATTACTTAGATACCAAAACAATCTGCATGATAGTTTGAGGCTAAACGTTGCTCAAATCAGAATTTCACCTGCTGTTTTCAAATAAAAGTTGACAAATACGAAAATGAACCCTGTAGATTTCATATACGCGAGCCTGTGCCTTAATTAATAATAATTACAGGTAACACAAACTATAGTTAGAAGGCTTAAATATACCCAGATTGCTTTCAAGTGTGCAAAAATGCTTAGCAAACACAGTTCTGAAGGACTATCAGGAAGCATTTTTATGTAAAGTCCATCTGCTGTTCTCTAGCTAGCAGGACCTTAAATGACCTATTCCCCCTTATTTCCTACTGTTCTCTACTACGAGCCAGGTCAGTCTCCTGTCTTGGGAGTTATCATCAGTCTGCTCCTCTGATGTCCTCCTCCAACGCTCTCCAAGCTTCTGCTATAGTCAAATCCTTAGAATTCCTTGAACACGCCACACTGTATCTTGCTTTGGCATGAGCCGTTTTTCTGCCTGGAGTACGTTCCAGACTCCTTCAGGCTTTAATATGAACATTACATCTTTTGAGATGTGTCCCCTGATCAAGCCCTTACTCCTGCCTCCAGAAGGTGGAATTAGATTTAGGATAGAAACAAGGGTTTTCCTTTTGGTGTTCTTTCACTGAGCCGTAAGGACTTCCAGTGAAAGAATATGATTTTGATTTTTTTAAAAAAATATCTAAGTTCAATGAATACCAGTTAGAAGAAGGAAAGAAGGCAGGAAGGAGGGAAGAAAGGAAGGAAAGGGGCAAAGGAAGAGAAAGATTTTTTTCTCCATCCAAAGTGTTTAAGTTAACACGTGGGTAATGGAAAAGGAAGGAAGGGAGAAAAAGAGAAAGTTATACTTTTGCCTATTTCTATATCCTTAGTTTCAACTGTTTCCTCTGCCTTGAATCCTTTAGTCTACCTTCTTAGTTCCTTTCTCAGAACCCCCATGGAAGTTTCAGTTTGTATCCTACCACTTACTCCTTTTTTGAGCCTAATTTTAGTCCTTTATTTTTTTCTAGCATGAAAAATATGCTTCATCAATTAAGTTTTAACCTTCTTCAGCTGGAAGGTGTCAGAAATGGAACTTCGGAACTCACACGGGCTTAGAGAAATGTGACTCATTCTAACTGCTTCCCAATGTGGAAATTCCATCAGGCACAGTTCTGGCTCTGCTGATAATTCTCTTGAAGCTTCTTTGGTGTCCAGCCCTTGGTAAGCACTTTCTGTGCACGACTAATTAATTAAACATTCCTGTGCTTAATGAGATTAAATACTGTTCTTATGACTTAAGTGATTTATTAAATTAATTACTTTTGTATTTATAACCTGCCATGTTTCAAAAAATACACATAGTTGGATACAAATCGATTATGATCTCTTAACCCTGTGGTATGGCCTTGGTAGTGAATTCAAGTCCAGCATATGTCCCTTTATTTACTAAGTTCCAAGGTACAGTTTAGTTGACACTTCCTCTTGGAAGCCCTTCCCAATTTCTCCACCAGGAGGTAGGTGCTCCTCATCTGTACTTCCAAAGCACCATTGTGCATACCTTTATCATAACGCTGAACAGACTTTGTATACCAGTTTTTCATCCCATGATTTTACCTGCCTCTCCCACCTTACAGGCAGTGACAGTATTGTCTTCATCTTGGTGTGGTCACAAACAGAGGACATGGTACCTCCCTCCCAGTTCAGCCTCTGTGATGCTGTAGGAGCTCTCCTCCTGATGGAAACAAACCTGCACCCAATCCTCCCTGCACAAAAACCTTTGAAGGCTCTCTATCTTCTGTAGGAAAACCAGCAAACTCTTTAGTTTGGAAGAGTTTGCACTTGGCCCAGTCTACCTCCCAGTCTCATCTCCACACATACTGCAGGCACTCTGAATCTTTCAGGACTTACGTGTCCATTTCCCATGTGTTACCTTACCCTTTGGATGGAGAAAACAGTCTTTATCTTCATTCATCCCTCCTAGATGAATATTTTTCCACTTGGAAATGTCCAATTCTTCCTACAAGATCTAACTCAAATATTACCTACTCCTTGGTATTGCAACAATACTTTGACCTAACCAACCACATAGTCATTAGTCAACTAAAATTTCAATAAGCATCTACTATGACACAGAGAACAGGGACCAGGGATTCACTAGGTGAACACAGAATCTCTTTATTTGTTCACTTCACTCACCCAGTTAGACAGGAATCCTGATCATTCTGTTCTTGTGTTTCCCTCTAAGGAAGCACTATGTCTGGCCAATTATAGTTTGGATGAATACATTCTTGGGCATTTCTTGCTCCTTGATTTGTCATCAACCTAATGTTAATATTCCATTTTAACAACTAGCTATTTTACATATTATTTATGAAAATGCAAATGACTATAGGTAGAAATTCCACAGATGGAATTTTTCAGAACTCTAGAGAACTCTCTGTATTAATTCTAGAAGTTGATGATATCTTCTTGCTACCATCTTTCTAGCCTGTTCCTTTAGAATTCCATTCTTTCACTTTTTCATTTTCCTATAGTTAATTTTTGCATTAACATTGTCTTTGACATTGTATTACACATAATGCTTTAATTTTTTCACATAATGTATGGAGAATTGGGTATACAACTTCCCTACTGATAATGGTAATGCTGATAATAGCAGTTTTAGTGCTCAAATTCCTTGCATATTTTATTAAAGTGTATTTCATCCTAGTTTCTTTAGGAAGCTGAGCAGACACTATTCAAGCAACTTTAAAATAGACACAAGCCTTATTAGCTGTCACCTTTTTTGTTAAACAATAACCTGTTACCGAAATTTTCATGAAAGAAAAATGCTTTACAGGAAGAGATATAGCCCATAAAGAGTGAAATTCAGTAGCCACATGAGTACTAAGACAGTTAACACAGACACTGTCTTAACAATGCAGGGGTTGCCATCAGACAAACCCATATCAAAGATTCAAAATGGTTTCCAAGAAATCAAACTAGGAGCACTCAATTCTACTAGGTCTCTCCCACCTCCCCTCCCCTCCCCTCCCCTCCCCTCCCCTCCCCTCCCCTCCCCTCCCCTCTCCTCCCCTCTCCTCCCCTCCCTTCCCCTCCCCTCCCCTCCCCTCCCTTCCCCTCCCCTCCCTTCCCCTCCCCTCCCTTCCCCTCTCCTCTCTCATCTCCAGGGAGAACATATCCAAACATGTATATAGCCAGAGTGGGATAACTCTTAACTACTCTCTACTTAATCAAATTGCTGGATTTATGTTTTTCTGGATTGATGGATGTCCTGCATTAATTGACACTCTCCATTCCTTCTCTAAAATATAGGTGCTGACAACCCATACTGATTAACGCTCATGGCATTTTGAGTATGCAGAGTTAACAGGTCATGTTTTTAAAGTCAGTTTTCTTGTAGTATATTTATTTTTGGATGAAATATATCATACATACAAAAGAGTACTTAAAAATTTATGATTCCTTTAAAAGACAATAATAAAATAAGTACCTGGGTAACCACCATTCAGCTTAAAAATAGAAACCTGCATGTCCTTGCTTCATTGTATTCCTTTCCCTGTCTCTCCGTCTCCCTGCACTCTCCCCAGAATAACCACTACCCCTATTGTCTCTAAATTACTCTTTAACTTTCCATTATCGCTTTATATGTATACTTAAAATGTAATTTTTCTTGATGTCTCTTTTTACCTTGAGTGTGTAGTCACTGGGGGATGAGCTTTGTGGGTGTTGTCTTCACAGTGTCCTTCCTTGGGAAGATCCTAGATTTTAATTCCACTATCCTGCATCCTTTGCAGCATCAAAGCAGAAGCTCAGGAACTCCAGGGTTTACCGGAAACCTCCACATATAATCTGGATTTGGTAACTCCTTATCTTTCAATGTCCCTGCTTTCACTTTGGCTTTGGCTTTTGTGGATTACTTCCTTTTGTGCTAGCTTTTCAGAAGATTGAATATATATGTTTTATTCAACGATTTAGTTCTTTCGGTCAGGAGTTTGCTCAAAATTATCTAGTGTGTTATCCTTCCAGAAATAGAAGTCCTCTTAGGCCACCCTCTAGAATTACACCATGCACATACACCTTTACCTGTCAAGTTGTATACTTATCAAAGTTAGAGGTTTCCAATACCAAACTTGCCTAGGACATTTTTTTAAATATAATCAATCTATAGAAATATCATCCTGACTAAACAAATGAGTAAGAGAGGTTTTGTTGACTATAAAATAATGGTGACAAGTCTCAATAAAGATGAGTTGTTTAATAAAATGAGTGTTAAATTAAACCTGGGAAAAGCAACAGTAAAGGATTTGGAAAAACATTGTAAGACTCTAGAAGACTTCTGTACTCAGATTACTTTACAACTATTTTAAGCTCCTATTGCACTTTCAAGAAACCGAAATGGAAATGGATGCTGCATTACAGGTATGGTTTATGTAAGAAAGATGGCAAGGAAGCCAACTCTGGGAGCTTCACTTAAAGAGAAGGCATTGGATTCACATCCAAAGATTAGTAGATAAAAATATCTTAGGTATGTATGTATCATTTTTATGATTCCTCAATAAAACACATTTTTCAATAAACCAGTCTTGACTGTGGAAGAAAAAAGAGAGCTTTTAATAATCTCCAAACCATATATTCATATTAGTTAAATGGTAGTACACTATGTATATAGCATACTTTTTGGAAGGTGTTTTGTTGTAGTTTTGGGTATAAGAAGGGGGGTTACATCTCAGCATTGCCCAGCACAGTTTTTAAGTTGATGTTTTACATCCTTCATTCATGAAAATGTTGTTGGGACAATTTCTTTTTAAACAGTCCCTTTTTGGGGAGAGGGTTCCTAATTCTTCACTTCTTCATAGTGTCTCTCTTCTAGGATCTTTCCTCAATTTTTGGATTCTGGCCTCGGATCTATCTTTTTATAGTCAAATATGATATTGATCTATTTTTCTTAACAAAGGCAGTTCTCATCCTCAAGGGAACTTTTGTCTTTGATTTAAAAAATATTTTTTTCTTTACAACTGTTATTGGTCATCTCTCTCATGCCTTTTTAATTTATTATTCTCTTCTATACACTACCTTATTTAAAGTCTCAAAACAGCCCTGTCAGGAAGGTATTATAGTTTTCATTTCATAGATAAGAAAATAGAAGACCAGAGAAATTAACTTACCCCAGGCCATGAGCCAGAAGTGGTTGAATTTAGTTTTGAAACTGGAGTTCTCTGACTCCTATGCTCAGGTTTTCTTATTATAATATCACAGTGCCATTTACCCTCTTTGGTATCACTTGAGCCTAATCCAGTTATGCCTACCTCTAAACCACCAGTAGTGTCTCACTTCTTCCAAAGTCAAACTAAATGCAGCCCAAACAATCCATATTTTCTACTATGTGGAGTATTTCAGGTTAGTCTTTCCTCTTTCCAGTTAAACCAGACTTAATAAAGCTTCCTCTATAATTTTCCTCTAGGATGACTTTAGTTCAGACATTCAGTTCTCTCTTCAGCACGATCACCAGACTACTGGCTCCAAAATAACAGTTTGGTGTGTTTTTCATCTTTAGATCTCCAATATCTACCAATATGGCCAGCATGCATTGGGCATTCATAGCTATTAAACCGAACAGCTCCCTTCTCCTTCTTATTCCAGCTTCGGACTTCCCTTAGATTTTTTTCTCCAACCCTCATTTATACTAATGGCCATCTCCCAAGTGACTTGGCCCATGGCATAGGATATGCCTTAACTTAGAGTCTCATAAAATTCTAAACAGTGTTGCCCTTTGAGAAGAGACAACAGAATATCATTATGAGGTAAGTCCCATCTATGCCTATTTTGTTAAGTGTTCTTATTACAAAAGGGTGCTGAATTTTGTCAAATGCTTTTTCTCTGTCTGTTGAGAGGATCATATGGTCTTTGTTTTTACTTCTCTTTATGTGGTGAATTACATTTATATATTTGCATATGTTGAACCATCGTTGCATCTCTGGGATGAAGCCCACTTGGTCAGGGTACTAATTGATCAACACTAATGTACGCATATGGGAAATAACATTCACAGGGTGTTGGGCTGGTGGGAGGGGTGAAGAGGGGATGTGTAAAAATCCACAACTAACAGATGTGGTGCATGCTGCCTCGGGGCTGGGAACATTGTCAGATGGTGCAAAGACAATTCATGTAACCAAAGTGTTTGTACCCCTGAAATACTCTGAAATAAAGAAAGCTAAAAAACTTCCATGATTATTATAATACAAACTATCTTTAAAACCTTTGGAAAGAATTTATTATTAAAAATTATGAAAAGAAAAAAAGTCATTCCTCATTACTTGGGTTGTCCCTGGAAATGTCTCCATACCTCACTCTGTACTTTCTTCTGTATGGCTTTGGGCTTTGGAGTCCTTCCCCATTTTTTCTCCAAAATATTGTGGCGGTATAAATACTTTTGGTTACATGTATTGATTGTGTTATGCTTGAGTCAGGGTTATAAGTATGCTCATTACCCAGATAGTGTTCATTGTACCTGCTAAGTAGTTTTTCACCCATCCCCTCCTTCTCCTCTCCCCTGCTTGATTTTCACTGAGTTTTACTTCTGTCTATGCACATGTGTGCTCATCGGTTAGTTCCAGTTTAATAGCAAGTACATGTGGCGTTTGTTTTCCGTTCTTTAGATACTTCACTTAATATAATGGTCTCCACTTGAATCCAGATTGCTGCAAAAGGCCTTAAAATGAATCCTTCTTAATGGCTAAGTAGTAGTCCACGTTATACATATATCACATTTTGTTAATCCACTCATGAATTGATGGGCAGTTGGGTTGATTCCACATCTTTACAAATGTGAATTGTGCTGCAAGAAACATTTGAATACAGGTGTCTTTTTGATAAAATGATTTCTTTTCCTTTGCGTAAATACCCAGTAGTGGGGTTGCTGTATCGAATGGTAGGTCTACTTTTAGTTCTTTGAGGAATCTCCATACTATTTTCCATAGAGGTTGTACTAAGTTGCAGTACCACCAACAGTGTATAAGCGTTCCTTTCTCTCTATCTTCATACCAGAATCTATTGTTTTTGGACTTTTTAATAAAAGCCATTCTAACTGGGGTAAGGTGATATCTCGTTGTAATTTTAATTTGCATTTCCCTGATAATTAGTGATGTTGGGCCTTTTTTAAATTTTGTTTTGTTTTTTGTATGTTTGTTGGCTATTTGTCTGTATTCTTTTGAAAAGCTTCTCTTCATGTCTTTTGTCCACTTTTTAATGGCATTGTTTGTTTTTTCTTGCTGATTTGCTTGATTTCTTTATAAACTCTGGTTATTAGCCCTTTATCTGATATATAGCTTGCAAACATTTTCTCACATTCTGTAGGTTGTCTCTCATTCTTCTAAGCCAGTATCGCCTTGACACCAATGCCAGGAAAGGATACAACAAAAAAAGAAAACTACAGACCAATATCACTTATGAATGCAGATGAAAAAATCTTCAAGAAAATACTAGCAAACTGAATTTAACAGCATATCGAAAAAATGATTCATCATGACTAAGTTGGCTTCATCCAAGGGATACAAGGATGGTTCAACATGCATAAATCAATAAATGAGATTCACCACATAAACAGAAGCAAAAACACCATATGATCATCTCAATTAATGCAGAAAAAGTATTTGATAAAATTTAGCACCCTTTCATGATAAAAATGCTCAACAAACTAAGCATAGAAGGAATATTTCTCAAGATTATAAAAGCCATATATGACGAACCCACAGCCAACATCATACTGAATAGGGAAAAGTTGAAAGCATTCCCAAGAAGAACTGGAATAAGACAATGGTGCCCACTGTCACTGCTTCTATGGAACATAGTGCTGGAAGTCCTAGCCAGAGCAATCAGGCAAGAGAAAGAAATAAAGGGTATTCAAATCATGAAAGAAGGTCAAAACATTGCTTTTTGCTGATGATATGATCTCATATCTAGAAAACCCCAAAGACCAAAAACTTCACCAAGAGACTCTTGGAAGTGATAAAAATATTTAGCAAAGTCTCAGGTTACAAAATGAATGTACATAAATCAGTAGCATTCCTATACAATTCCAATAACAGTCAAGCTGAGTGTCAAATCAAAGAGCCAATATCATTCACAATAGCTACAAAGAAAATAAAATACTTAGAAATATACTTAACTGAGGAGGTGAAAGATCTTTACAAAACTACAAAACACTGAGTAAAGTAATCACAGACGACACAAACAAATGGAAAAAGACATCATGCTCATGGATTGGTAGAGTCAACATTGTTAAAATGTCCATACTACTCAAACAGCAAAGTGATTTATAGATTCAGTGCAATTACCATAAAAGTACCAATGTCATATTTCACACATCCAGAAAAAACAATTCTATGCTTCATTTGGAACCAGAAAAGAGCACAAGTAGCCAAAACAATCTAAGCAAAAAGAACAAATCTGGCGGCATCACATTACGAGACTGCAAACTATACTACAAGGCTATAGTAACCAAAACAGAATTTCACTGGCACAAAAATAGAGACATAGACCAATGGAACAGAACCCAGAATCCAGATAGGACACCATCCACGTACAGCCAACTGATCCTTGTCAAAGCAGACAACAATACACACTGGAGAAAAGAAGCCCTATTCATTTAATGGTGCTGGGAAAATTGGATAGCCACATGCAGAAGAATGAAACGGGCTCCATATCTCTCACCACTCACAAAAATTAATTCCAGATGGATCAAGGACTTAAATGCAAGGCATGAAACCATAAGAATGCTAGAAGAAAATGTTGGAAAAGCTCTTTTAGGTATCAATCTAGGCAAAGAATTTATGAAGAAGATCCCAATGGCTATCACAGCAACAACAAAAATAAATAAATAAGACTTAGTTAAATTAGCTTCTTTACAGTTAAGGAATAATCAATAAAGCAAATAGACATCTTTCCCCATTTGTTTTTCATAGTCTTTCAGAAATTTCACATAGAAAAACAGGTGTGTGTGTGTGTGTGTGTGTGATTAAAAGAAAATCCCCAAATCCCCCAAAACAGGGACATTTCCAATGTTACTGTGCCCTTAACAAGAACTGGGTGAGCCAGTGCTCCTGAAATATAATCTACCCCATTTTCTACTTGCTAACAAGGCCAGCGATCCATGAAGTTGATTCTTTTTTGGGTTTTGGTGGCTGAGCTAAATTAATGGTTTGAGAGTAAAGTCTATTAATATATGCAGCATAGCCAGCAATTGTTTGAATTCAGAATAAACTATGGATAGACTTAGGTTTTCAGTTTTCCAGGTGCCTACTTAGCACTGTGATTGGCAACACAACATTGCTTTCCTGTTCCCCCTTACAAGGTGTCACCAGAAACACAAATCTATAAGGGCCTCTGCCGCTTACCATCTGCTTGATACTCAGGGTCTCCAAATGGCCCCAAAAGGTGGTGGCTGTTTGCAGCGCTTGGACTTTTGAATTGCATTAAGTACTGATCTGAATTTTCTATTTGGCTGACCTCTAAAGAACGGCAGAGGAGACCAACGCAGACATCAAGTGCCCAGCAAAGGAACCTTCCGGGACAATGGTTGCTCCCGTCCCGGATGCCAGTGTGACCAATTCAGCAATTGTGTCTTTCCCAGGGATAAAATGAATATTGTGTCAGTGAAGCTAGAATCATAGAGTGATGATCTGAGAATCAGTGAGAAGGAAGACACTGACCTTGGAGAGGTTTAAGAATGCCTTACGAATAGCTATCTGGAACATAATTAAAGGCATTTTAACATCATAAGCCTTGAAGAATGCAAACCATCACTGCTGCACACTAGGGAGTGAAAGATATTGCTTTTATAGCTGCAGAGCTTATGGTCAGAAGTGATATGAAATATTAGAAATGTGACAGTTTTATAATAATTTTATTCTTGCTCATTGTGATAATTTTCATTTGCAGCTTTTTACCTTTGAATATCTCGAATTGCATTAAGCCTTTCTCACTTCATCCTTGTCCTGTAATATTAGAGCCTGTGGTTTTAAACTGAGGAATTGCAGTAAATGCTACAGGCACAAGCAAACAGATAATGGTGTTTATGACGCTTGTTATTTGAAGAATTAAAAGTTCTGAGTGAATTTGTCTCTTAGTTAATACAAGTAATAGAGCCCTGAGTGAAATATTGCCTCTTCTTTCTTTTTTTGTATTGTCACTATCTCTTCTTATATCTTTTCTCTCTCTTAGTTGCTGTTTATTTGGGGTACGGGAAGGGAGGCCGAATCATCTCTCTCAAACAATTTATTCTGCTTTGGATTTTTTCTCGTCTATATGCTTCTCCCAAATACCATATGTATTCTCTTGTTTGAATAACCAAATTAGCACTAGAGTTCATCTGGTTTAAATATTTCCATTTCTCAAACGAGGTAACTTACATTCACAAGGCCCAGCAGCAGTCGAATTAGGGCCAGAAACTACACCCAACCCCATAAGAACGATAGCTGACGTTCACTGAGCGTTTGTGAGGTGCCAGGCTAAAGCTCTTAACGCTGGACATGCATCAACACTTTTAAGCTTCAGACTGTCTATATGGCATAAGTTCTGATATTCTTGTCATCCAATTTTATAGATGAGTAAACTGAGGCACAGAAAGTCTAGGTAACTTACCCAAGGTTATAGACTTAATGGGTGTTTCCATCTGAATAAACCAGGCTGTTAGACCTGAACCTACATACTCTGCTGCCTTCTAGTGCCTAAGGATCTTCGCCAGGTTCTTCTCTTTGTCTTCATTTCTGGGATACTTTCTAGGAAGGAAAACATTGGGATGAGCATGGAGAATCTCATGCACACGTGTGTGCTATGACCTTATTTTGATGGTTATCTACTAACTGGTTCTCTGTTCAGGGTTGGCAATGCACTGGGTGTGGTCTTTGGAGGGGGTCGTAAAAGAAACTACTGATGTTGTCTTTGCCTTTGAAAAGGTTAAAATTTAGTTGTGGAGTCAAAGCAATTGCAATAAAATCAGATCAAAATGTACTGAGGCATTTCTGAGTTTCTTTTAACACTCTTAAACACTTTTTCCAAACATGCTTTCATTTTGATTTTTGAAAATCACAAATAAGTTGGCAATGTGATACCACCTTAGACATGCAATTAATTAATAAAGGCCTTGATGGCTACATCTCAGGGGACCATACCCAACCATCTGTTGATGGCTGGCAGATTGCTTCACTTTTGGTGAGAATCTTTGTGTCTATGAAAGTTTACAAATTGAATGTTCATAAGTGAGGATTTTTCTGGATTATACATGATGGGTGATACAAAGATTACAAAAATATTCAAAGCAGAGTTGCCGTCTTTGAGGAATAAAGAATCTAGTTAAGAGACAAGGTATAATAACATTTCTAAGACCCCTTCTTATTATTCTGTGAATTTATACAAGGATTATATGACTTTCTAATAAACAAATGACTCAGGATCTGTCAAAAGGTGAGCTGGCAAGTGGGTGGCATAGATGTGCACCATATGATCAGAATGAAAAGAATTATCTGAACAGATGTCAGATAGGAGAATGGGTTTGAGCTGAACCCTCAATGATGGGTAAGCTTTAGAAAGGTGGAAAGAGGGAAGAGGAAACAGACTGACCATTCTATCTCAATGTCAAAATCAATAATCAAGTAAGCCACAGCAGGACCAAACTTTACTTTTCTTTCACTATTCATCCCTTTTGCATTTTCCCCCAAGAAAGAAGGAGCTAATATGATTGGTAAGATCTTAACGTGCTCCTTGGGGCCACACTGTAGTTACAGGAGTGGCTAAAGTCCTTAAAGGTGGACATGGCATCTGTCACTCTTCCTTGCAATTTCTCTTCATGTAATAAGCAGATCTATGCAGGGCCGCCATCCTAGATAATTAGGTTCCTTATTTTTCAATTTCTGTTAGAATATGGCTGGGTAGGGAACTCAGGCCAGGGCCTGCTCCCTGTATTTATTCCTCATTCACTTTCTCTTTTTCGTCTGTTTTTCTTCTCTGTCTTCCATCCCTTCCTCTACCCCTTCTCCCACAGATTTCACTGTGTATAATTGTCTCAAAATTTAGGTTTACAAGAAGAGAGTTTAATGCCCAGCTTAGGTCTCCAGACAAAAGCAAACTTGCTCTGATTCTGTCATGGTAACAAAGTAAAATGGTATGAGGATCTTGTGCTGCTATTAATTTAGTGGTTCTTTTATTCAAAACATCCTGTTTCTGTATTTTGCGCATATCTTTCTTGACAACCTTCTGGGGAGATAAGGATATTTTTCAGGGTAATACTTGAGAATTCTTAAGTCCTTGGATATCAAATATTGACCCTTATTCCCTACCATTAATATAGTGGTTATTCTGAAAGACGGTGCCTTAAGTTTATCTTTGTTATATCAGTAGGTTTTGCAACATCAGGTGGCTTGATTACAGCAATTTGGAGTAATTTTAAAAAGTCAGCGTTTAAGAAAATTTATGTTTCTGGTATACTTGATAATTTATTTGCTAAGTGATCAAATTGAGATTCCTAATAACTCTGCCCCCTGTTAAGTCACAGGGCTGCGGGATGTGTGTGTGTGTGTGTGCATTTACGAACTTCATGCTGGTCAATGTGGTAATGTCACCTTGATTTATCTGATATCTAACTATTGTATAACTTTGCATCTGTAATAAAGGTTTTAAAGGAATCCTCCGAAAGGCCAACTTCATAGCTACCTGCAAAGACAAAATTTTATAACTTAAAGTCAGAAAAGCAGATGCCAACCAAGCAGCATCTTGATCAGTGTTTCTCAGATCGTGTCTGTAGTCTATCTACATCAGAACTACTTGGCACACATGTTAAAAATGCAGATTCATTTACTTTAACCCAGATCTACTAAATATATATTTTGGGAAAAGTTAGAAGAATCTATGATTTTGACATGCTCCTTATGTGAGTCCTTTGACCATCCAAGTTCAAGAATAAATGACTTTAAACTATGTTTGTGTTGAACCTATACATCTAGAAGTGTAGACATAGCCAAGTCTGGAGAGATCCTGAAGAATTGGTTAAACAGCAGACTTGTCTCCACCCTATGCCATAGCGTGTGATGTGGAATCTGTCTAGCCTCATTGGATAATTCTTTCAATAACTTTTTTCATTGCGTCCATAATAGTTTCTACTATGTTTGTAGTCTGACCATTTGCTTTAGTGTGATGGAATGTGATAGTGACACTTTTAATAAGGTTTCCAAACATTAATTTCTTAAATTTAGCAGATATCAAGGAAAAGGCACAGCCCAATGTAGAATGTGCAGTGATTTATGTATTACAAATAACTGGTAGAGTGGACAACTTCTGTAGCAAATATTTAAGTAAATTAGAAGGACTTTGAGACATTCTGATAAGTCCTGAAATAGTCCTGGTGAATTGATCTAAATTCTTGACCAATGTTTCATTTCCCAAGGAGTGTTTGCTTCATTTGACAGGAAAATGCCAGATATGTTTTAGTTTTCCATTGTGTTTTCTGTCACCATTAGCAGAATCAATTTGAAGCCACAGCTAAAAGCTAAGCCAACACTTTATGTAGTTTGGCCAAGATAATAAGATGTCTGCTTTCTGTAATGTTGATTCTTGAGCATATTGAAAATTGATTCATGGTGCCTTCTATCATACAGCTTTATTTTTATTCATACTAAAATGCAGTACTTTAGAAGGTAACAAGCAGATGACCAGCAATTTTCAGAAACCATGTTTTATTAAATGATATAATGTGTATCAAGTACTCAACACAGAACCTGACACATGGTAGAATTGAATTAAACAGTAGTTACAACTTTGTTTTCTAAAAATAAATTAACCCATCCTATTTTCTCTGCAATACAAGGTGAAAATTCAACAAAAATTCAGAAGATAAATAAGCATATTTACAGAAGAAGTTCGGCACTAATCTGACCACATGAAAATTACAGAAAATGAAAGAGGATTCCTGAAAAGACTGATGCTTAACCAATAGCATCACCAGCCTTCTTATTCCTATCCTGCAAAGACCTCCTCCCAAAGCCTACAGAGGCTAAAATGCCAGTTCCTTGCTTGCCTGGCCTCCCTTGCTTTGGCATTGGCTTCTGTCCCAATCCTGACTAATGGGACCTAAGACCAAACCTGCTGAGGATATTGTGAAAGACTTTCCACCCTGATAGAAGAGAAAGACAAACAGGGAACACATATTCCCCCACTTTTCCTACTTTAAATATTGTGTGTGTGTGTGTGTGTGTGTGTGTGTGTGAAAGAGAGGAGAAAGAGAGAGAGAGAGAGAGAGAGAGAGAGGGAGGATGTGATGCTTGGAGTTATGGCACCTATCTTTAGATCATGAGGACAGGTCCAAGAGAATCACAGCAAAGTTGACACAGAGTCTTGCTATTACTGAGCCACTGAATGAACCCTGCGTCCACCCAGACTCCTTTTATGTGTGACAAAAAAAAACTTATCTCAAAGCCTCTTATTTTTTGGCTATTCTATTTATTGAAAACAGAAGCATCCTATCTGATGTACCTTTCTAATAGTTGTACTTTCCTTTTAGAATGTAAGGCAAGGACCCTGAGGGCAAGGACCAAGATAACTCCAAATTGCAGTGAGTTCAACACGATAGAAGATTGTTTCTTTCTTACACAAAGTCTGAGCTGCTTTGATGGCTGTGTGATCTTTTCATGTGAACAGGCTCCTTTTGTCAAGTTGCTGTGTCATCCATGGGATGTTGTCCTTATCTATAAAGTCTAAGATGGCTCCACATCATGTTTGCATCCCAGCCAGCAGAAAAGAGAAATGGGAGAGAGGTGGAGCCTTGCTTTCAAAGGTACTACCCAGAAGTTGCACACATCATTTCACTTAATATCCTATTGGTCAAAATTTAGTCACCTGCTTCATGTACTAGAATAGCTGAGAAATAAAGGATTTACTTTGTACAGTCATATGCCTAGATAAAAATCCCACTATTATGTTTGAAACCAAAAGTGGATATTTGGGAGCAAATAACAGTTTCTGACATAGCATCATTAATGAGAATAAGTATAAGTAATAAGATAAATAGATTTGAAAAGAAAAAGTTGAGTGCTTGTTTTATGTAGTCACTTCACTAAGTTCAATCACTCTTCACAATAACTTTACACCACTATTTCCACTTTTCAGATGTGGACAACAAAATCTACAACGTTTAAGCCAATTGCCCAAGGTCCTACGTCGAATAATTAATGGAACTCAGATTGAAGTCAAAGTCTCTGCTCCTGAGGCTTTCCCATTTACAATCCATCTGACTCACCACCACTTGTCCCCACCCCAACTGACTCACCCTGATCCTACATTCTGTTGTGTTTAATCATTCTTCACATTTTGCTTGTGAATTCCAAGGGCTTACTTTTTTTTTTTTTTT
>VBSM01002608.1:81490875-81524369 GCA_008086735.1 Cheirogaleus medius | reverse complement strand
GGGAGAGAGAGAGAGAGAGAGAGAGAGAGAGAGAGAGAGGCTGCCAGCCCCTCTAGAAGGGGTGGAGGAACCTGCTCCTTCCTGATTGTTTCCTCTTTGCTTTATTCAACTTCCGGTTCCTCTCAGTATCATTCAGGGGTGCGTCCTCATCCTAGCAGCTCTAACACTTGAAGGACTGGCCTTACCATGTACCCACAGAGACGCCAGCTCCAGCCAAAAAGCACCCCCTCCGCATAAGCCTGAGTTTCAGCCTCATGGGATCTTCCTCTGTTTTATTTCAATGATGTCAACTTTTCTCCTTAGTTTCTCCAGTCCTGAGGCGGTGGCTCCTTGGTGCAATTGCTATTTCCATAATACTTTACAGCTGTCATGTTAACTAAACTTCTCCCCATGCTCAACTGCTTTAGAAGGCAGAAGTGGCTATAGTCAGTTTTGGTTTAACTTTATTCCTACTCAATTATATGTTGGCTTGCTTTAATTTTTCTGAGTAGTTCTGTTGTTTCCAATTCCTAGAGAAATCAAGGAGCTGCATAGATAATCCCTGAGAGAGGGCAGGATCCCATTCTGCATCTCTGTCTGCACTACACAGACATGGGCACAGTCTGGAGGGCATGGTGAGAACTTGATACATGCTTTCATACATACATACCTCATCACCCAGAAGCTGTTTGGTTTTAAGTTGACTGAGTTGATTGACATCATGCTTGTGCTCTGGTCATCTCAGAAGCATTTCAAACCTCAAAACACCTTTATTTTCAAATATTTCTGAGGAAGGAAAAGGGAACTCCCAACTCTGCCCACTCAATGGAAGGGAAAACCAAGGTAGAGCAAGGACGTTTCAAATTAGACTGCAATAGAGACAAGAAACTATCAGATTCTTAGACTGCTTTCTCCTAAACCCCCTAGACATGGGAGGACAAAATTGACCTTTGAGGGCAGGGTTCCTTTTCTGACCTCTCTAATTGGCAAGTACAATCCTGCATTCTCCTGGCCTGCTATTCTGGAACTTTCCACAGGCATAAAATTCACTTCAGAGAAGGAAAATAAAAGATCAAAGGCTCGTATAATTTCACTTCTCAGGGGGAAAGAAAACCTCTGCTAGCAGCCTGCTTTCCAGGAGTTACCCAAACCACCCTGCCTCTACTGTTGACAGTGAGTCGGAAGCAAAGGAGAGAACTTGGTATTTTTTTTTTCAGTCACTAATGACACCAAGGGTGGGTTAGGCAGCCAAATAAATGACCACTTGTAGGCACCAGGAGGTGAGGGTGAGCCATGGGACTCCCACCAAAGGGATGGGCGGCACAGTGAAGTCCTTGCAGCTTGCGGGAAATCAGAGCCCTGTATTTATTTGGTTTCAAGTAGTTGTTTGGCTGTTGTTAGGCAAACAGCTATGTCTGAGCCTTTCACCAGGCGATGCTCCCTTGATGGTGTCTGGCACTGTAGATACTGCGGCTCAGTAATTGACTGATTGCATCTCCGAGCCTAGTGCTTATGTCAGGCTATTTTTATTTTATTTTATGTTGTGACAATGGCAGATCTTCCTACGGGAGGGGCTAGTTGATACGATAAGTTGCTTTGAAGATTGAGTGATATTTAATATTTGTAGTGACTGCATCTTGTCGAAGCAATTGGGCTCTTCAAGGACATGCTATACATGCTTAAAATGGTATGTCTGGGTCTGCCACAGCATAATCGACTGTGAAATAAGCCCCTTGGAAAGGACAATTACTCCTGGGTCCTCAAATGCAAGTCAAGTCTCCAGTGGCAGCAAGAAGGAGGGTCCTGTTCGCTTTTAGTCAGGAATGAAAATGACGGTTACCTTACTGCACTGCATCGGCTCTGTCTGCAGTATAAACCCACCCCCCAGCATTACAAAGATGTAGGCACAGACCAGATGATAATATAACAATAGATCAAGTATGAGTGGCTTTTATGAATAATCCATCTATCCATCAATCCATCCATTTATCCTGGAATTAATTAATTACCCCAAAACAGTTACTGACAATCTCTATGTGCTAGGTAAACATATAGGTACTAGGAACAAAGAGACATCAAGTATATTTTTTAAGCATATTGTTAAGTAGAAAATGAGAGAGAAAGAAGAAGAGATAAAATTACCATTTATTAAAAATATACCATATGCCAGAAATTATATATCTTATGGATCTCTTCAACCACTTTATCAAGTGAGTGTCATGTCCATTTAACAGAAGATGAAACTGAGATTTAGAGTAGTTAATTCACTAGCCCAAAGTTACACAGCTTGTAAGGAACAGCACTGGGATTCAGCTCGGGTGGAATGCATACGTCCTCACTGCCCTAATGGTGCACTGGAGAGAAGCTTAGTTATTAGCCATGAAGTGATTGAGACCTTGATTTCTCACAATCACAAATCTTGAAAGCCTTACTACTAATGTGGCAATTTTTCTTTCTTTCTTTCAATGGAGACATTTTTTTCTTTTCCTAAACACATCAGGTATTCTAAAAGCTGCTTGGGAAGTTTTAGTGAAAAGTACATACTGAAGTCACATCAAATTAGATGCAAAATTACAGTGACAGTTAGCCAATACCCAAACCCAAGGCACCATATTGAACAAACCCCATAGAAATGTAAACCATTGCTGGACTTAAAACTGCAGCTAATGTTTGAAATGCCAAATTAATTCACAAAATCCCCTGGATGGCTCCAATATTCAGCAAGGCATGGTGTGAGATGACAACTGTGGGCAGTCCTTCTGAGCTGAGGGATGCTTTTTCCTTATCAGTATTTCATTGTTCTCTACTGATAAATGCCCTTATCAGTCATAAAGCAGTTTTCTTAAAACACACATGCACACACACCCATACATATTCACTTCAAAACACGAAAAATATATAAACATTTTTGTCACCAATAAAAATCTCTGATTAATATTTAGTTCACAATATAAATGAAATATTTTCATTTGTTTATGTTGGTTTCTCTGTTTTCAGACTCTGGGATTTTCATCCTGCATATGGCTGCTGCATAAAATTTCCCAAACCATCACTTTTATCACCCTCACTTTAATGCTGTGATAGGTTTTCTGGATATTGTGGTTTGTATCATTTAAACCTCCACCTTCTTTCTAGTTGGAGAGATTAAAAGCAGAAAACCACATTAAAACAATTTTTCTAGAGCCCTTTCTAGATAGTGCTCTGGATTTGAATTAAGTTCCACCAGTGAGTGGTTTTGTACAATATTTGGAAGGTGCCAACAAAGTGGAGGCCATTTTTCTGCCCTTCTCGGGCAAGGGCATGGATAGGTAGGTGTTTCTGCAGCAGCGTCCATCACCCGCCATCAGCTTTCTGGATATCTGGAGGAAGTTTTGGTGGAAGAGCAGACGCAGTAGCAGCTTATTGACCCTGGCACAGCTCCAGTGCTCTCGGATTTAATAGGTCTCCTGGTGGACCAGTTCTGAGTTGATCCAGGAGATGTTCCCAGAGGACCAGCATTGAGCCATCTCTTGCAGAGCTTCAAAAATTCTCTAAGCTCCCAAATTTCCTATATCCAATCCCTTCCTGACTAAAATACCTGAGATGGTTTCTCTTTCTACACTAAACCCTAACTGATACTGAAGTCTGGAGATACAGGAAAGGATCACTTGCTTGGGGTCACCGTATGGCTCCAGCTTATTCTTTAATCTTAATTCCAAAATTGCCACTTTCTGATTTTCACTTAATGATTCCCTACTACCATACTTTTATTTTCTCTGCTTGGAATGTCCTTTTATTCTTGCATCAAGCTACAGTGTCAACATCACTTACTGGGAGAGTTTTTTCTTGTAGAGTTTGGGGAAAATGAGATTTTTATATCTTCGATAAATATATTCTTTGGGCATTGATTACACAGTCGCCCAGGGATATGGAGATGAAAGACGGCGACAGCCCCTGCCTTGGCGGGGGTGGGGGAGGGCTTTTAGCCTAGTGTGGGAGTTATATGAGTAAATATATAAACTCAGAGATACACTACTAGACTATTATATTCATATGTCTCAAAGAGGCTGGCACCGTGTTGGTGCTAATAAATGTCTGCTAATGTGGTTGCATATGACATATGTGAGTGAAATTACAGATAGTGAAATTCACATGGCAGTACTCGATGCCATGAAAGAAGCACTGTCAGTTCCACTTTATGGATTCAGAATCCACATTTCATTTCACCAGCTCTAGAATAATGATTTGCCTACTGCTTTGATCCCTGGAAGCCACTATGAGTTTTTTGTGGAAAGAGAATGTTCTGATTCTTTCCTTTCTGCATAAAATTCAACATTCCTTGAATTAATTTCTTTCAGATGACATCCCCCAAAGCTCCACTTAAGTATTTTTTTTAAATGTACCTGATTAATCCCAGGATTAGAGTCCCTCCCCTAGCTAAAGAAGAAAAATGTTAAGAAGTTGGGATTATTACTTACTATCCCTGTTTCATAGAATTAAGTGTATATTCAGGAAAGGTTTAAATTGAAGTTTTATTAAAACAAACATAAAGGAAACCAACAGAGGAAGATATTTTCAATTCCTCAACTTGTCTGCCTAGGAACATGGCTACCTGCCAGAGTGAGCCACAGTCAAACACACATATGATTCAGAGTGACTTACAGTCTAATTTCTTTAGGGCTTCCACCTGTGCTCAATTAAGGAACTGCAGAACTTGAAATCTGCTTTCCTTGAATCATTTTCTTTGTTTCTTGTTGGGCACTCTACTCTGCCTCCATTGCATGTGGCAGCAGCTCCACACCTGCCCCCACTACCCCCAGCTGTGTCAGTTAAACTCTTCCTTTCCTGATAACAAAGCTGGCTTATTCTTTGGTAACTCTTATTCCTAGTTCTTCCAATTTGACAATCCCCCTGGGGCCATGAGATAGTTCTGGCTTAATTTTTCCAAACTTAGCCCATCTTATCTCACCTTGTTACACTTCCATACTTTGGATTCTTGATTTTGCCCTCTTACCAAGACACCTCCTTGAATTTGAAACTGGTTATTGCTTTCCTGTTCAGCATGACACCAGAGCAGTCCAAATCTGAATATTTCTTATTGTGTGTTCCCACTCTGCAAAGAGATATGTTGAAGTCCTAACCCTTGGTAGCTGGTACCCTTGCTTAGCAATAGGATCTTTGCAGATGTAATGAAGTTAAGAGGGGGTCATACTCAATTAGGGTGGGCCCTAATCCAGTAATGATTAGTATCCTCATAAGAAGAGAAACAAGAGAAACAGAAAGGAGAATGCCACGTGTAGATATAGAGACACACAGATACAGGGAAGTCAACCATGTGAAGATGGAGACCAGTATTGGAGTTATGCTGCTAAAAGCCAAAGACCACCTGAGACTAACAGATGCTCCAAATGCAAGGAAGGATTCTTCTCTAGAGGCTTTGGAGGGAGCTCGGTTCTGCTAACACCTTGATTTTAGACTTATAGCTTCCAGCCCTGTGAGAGAATAAATTTATGTTGTTTTAAGCACCCATATTTGTGTAATTTATTACTATGGTCCTGGGAAACTAATATAGAAACTCAAACAAGATGTGGCCCAGTTGCCTCTATGGTTAGGCTCTGGACATCAAGAAAAGCAGAGACCATCCTGTCGTCCAAGCTCTCTGTTTGCAAATGCTTCCTTACATTCTCACATTACACTGAAGTTCACAGAATAGTTGCCATGTATATTCTCTTCCAAATTCTATGAGTCTGGTACAATCCCCTGGATTTTACAGATGAGGTAACTGAGGCTGGACGTTGAGTGACCTGATCAAAGTGACATAGCTGATGGGTGGCAGAGCCCAGCTCATTCTCAGTTCTTTTGACTAAAAGCCCAGGGCACTTTTCACTATCCCATCCTGCCTACCTAGAATTGCAAAGAGTCCTTGGAATAAAACTCATTTCAGTCCTTGCCACTGTCTGCCCATGTGCTGCTACACAGGCAAACTCAGGCTAAAAACAGGAATTTAAGCTTAATCAGATCTGTGAAAGTAAATATGGGCCAGGCTTATTTACACAGCTAAAATTGTATATGGCTTGAATCCTGATCATGTCTCTCCATCTCTGCTGCTGTAACTCTGGTCCAAGGCACCATCATCTCTCGCCAAGGCCACTGCACTAGCTCCTGTGGGCACTCCTGCTCTTGCCCTCGCCTGTCTATTGCCTCTGACTTACATCTCATGTCTTGCTTATCCTTTGTCCACCATGTTCAAGCTTCACTGTCTTTTTTCCCCTTAAATATATCAAGATGATTCCCATTACCAGCCGTTGTACAAATTCTTTCCTATGCCTACACATTCAGGTGAAACTCGGATATTTCCTCTTCAGAAAGGCCTATTCTGAATAACCTACCTAAAATAGTAGCATCATCCCAGTATTTCTCTACCCAGTCTGCTTGGTTTTGTTTTCATCATAGAAATTGTTACTATTTCAAATTATCTCGTTTAGAATTTATTTTCCTGTTTATTGTTTGTCTCCCTTACAAGTCTCTAAGATTCATGAGAGCAAAAACCTTGTCCGTATTTTTCTTTTCTGTATTTCCAGCATATAATGCAATGACTGATAGATAATAAATGCTCAGGAAAGTTGGGTTGAATGAACACCAACTTAATACGTGATAATAGCTAAGTTTTCCAGAGCTTGCTATGCATAAGGTACTGATCTGATCCATATATAAATAAATCTTACTCATAGCAACCCATGGCGATTCCTAATCCCCATGTTGGAGACAAGATACCACATCTGAGAGAGACTAAAGGACATGTTCAAGGTCACACAACTAGAGGTGGGAGTGAACCCAGGTGTGTGAATGTCATGCTGGTTCTCTTGCACCAATACTCCCTGCTCATAAATTGTGCAAAAACTCTAGTGGCTTCTTTCAGGGCAGACAATGACCAGTTCAGAAAGCAAATGTCAGGTATTAAGGCAACGATTTTTTCTTTTTTATGAGAGTTGACCAGCTCAGTTCTCAGACCCAGGGCTACAGTTTACTGTACAGAGTCAGGAAAATGGCCCTATTCTCACAGTCCTCATCGGTTTTAGGGCTCCATTCTGGCATCATTTACGTTAGTGCTTTATGGATTTGGGGAGCATGATCCAGACACGTCAATGGCTCCCCTGATCGTAGAAGATTCTTAGAAACAAAGGGGTCATGGCAGAGCATTGTTCAACGCTTCCCTCCTTCTCAGTTGCTTCCCATTAATTTCCACTTTTGCACTAGCAGAACTGGCTGGGATGCAGGCTCCATTTAGCAAAACGATGAAACACAAACGTTTATTGAGACTGTGCTTCGAATCAACAGGGTTTTCCTCAGATTGAGTTGCCGCCAATTATCCTCCATGCAATTATGGCGATCCCAGAAGCAAGCAGATGGGGAAGAGTTTTGTTTTCAAATGGAAGAGAAACCAATATGTAGGAAGAAAAGGAAGCTTGTTCATTTGAACAGACTCCAGGTGGCTGGTTGCCAAAAGGCAAAGAGCTAGGGAGCCAGGTCTGGCCCAGGATCAGTCCGACTGTCCGCAGACCAGATAAACCACAGATACAAGAGGGCTCTGCCTCCACCCCTCTTGTCTGCCATCGGCCAGGCTGGCTGCGAGTGGAGAGGCCAAGGGAAAGACAGCCCACAGAGGCCCTCGCGAGTCAGGCTCTCAACCTTGACACCATTGGAACATCAAGTCCTGCTATTTTGTTGTTGTTCAACAGCGACATGTTAGTGTGTTTTATTAGAGAAGGTAATTCAAAAAAAGACATGCAAAAGCCCAAACCATATGGCAAACCTCCTTGGACAGACTTGATCATTTGAAGTTTCACAAAACCTCAAAGATGTATTTCTCTTTCTTAAGTATTAGATTGTACCAAACTTCTTGCTGGACTCTGCCTCTCGAGGGTACCCATCACAAGAGAACAGAGGATGCTGTTGAACGATTACCATAATTATTTCTGTCTAGGTTTTTATTTATAATTACACAGTGCACCTAGGACTCCATCAAAAATAGTCAATAGTGCCAGCTCCAGGAGCATGGATGCTTAGAGGGGATTTGTTCCCCTTTTGACAAGAAGGGAACATTATCAGATTGAAATAAATCCAAGGCACATGGAGTGTGGAAATGATATTTACATTTACTCAGTAAATTAATCGAGGTAAGAAAAGTATAATTAAAGGAGGAAAATTTTCATGCAAAAATCAGCCCAACTCATAAGCCAAATGAAGGTGTTTGAATTTTAGTTTATCATCCATGTGGCAAATAATGATTTGCATTTCAGTTTCAGAAAGAGTAGCCATTTCCCCTACAAAAATAGGTGCAAAAAATGTTTATATGACCTTAGTTTTAGTTTCTGTCCAGTCACCTATAGCTGTATAATTTTGGCCAAATTACTCATAACACTCAGAGACTTGTTTTCTTTCTCCAGATTAAGATAACACTCCCAAAGTCTGGGATAAATTGCACTAATGGATCCTGAAGTGTACATTTTGGTTGGAGGAAAAAAATAATGCCCTGATAAACTCTGGGCTTCTTAGGGGCTGATTCACTCTGTACACACCTAAATGAGATGGCTAGAGAGCATGTTGATGATTTCATAAATGATCACAACTGTTACACACCTCTTACCTCTTAATACTGTAGGAATAAACAGAGATATGCAAAACAGGATCTGGCCACACAAAAACATATAGAGATGAATGGTGTCTATTTTGGTAGTAAGGGGGGAAAAGCCCAGGAAACCTCTTAGAGGCAGGAAACAATTTTGGAAGTGTTGAAAAAGACAATGATGTTGTTCTTGGTTTAATAGGTGGTCTGCCCCATGAAATAAAGCTGCAGGGCCATGTTTGTCTTGGTTAATAATGTCAGTGGAATGAGGAGGCTTAGCTGTAATAACTGCAATAACTGTGTCGATGTAACTACTGGGGCAGAATTTCCATCTGCAGCCTCATAATATATGATCTTTGTTATGCCTCTACCTGTTGATTTTTTCAAGACAAAATTGGCTTGTCTGCTCTGTTCAGGGGATGGAGGCTCAAATAGACCATTTTCCCTGGATAAATCAAGGTCTTGTGGGTGGTAATTTAATTTCCCAACTATCCTTTTGGACTTGATTAAAATTGCAGAGAAAGAAAGTCGAACATTAACAAACACATTGTTTGTTTGATAACTGAATTAAGTGAGTTTAAAACTGGAAATTTTATTTATTTAATTTTGTCTTTCCTTTCATTACCTTTCTTTTATTTTTTTTTCCATGAAACAAATACTGACACCTATGTTTTCTTCCTATGATGCTCTCCCTGAGTTTCCCTGACCTCCCCTGATAGAGTTAACCATTCTGTACGCTAGGAATGTGTTTTCTTATTACACTTGTCCTACAAGACGAGTTGCAAGACATTTGCTAACACACCTTATTTCCATCACTGGCCTGTGAGTTCTTTGAAGGTAGAGACTAGGTCTTGTGTATCTCTAGATCTCTAACATCTAACATGGAACTTGCTTAATGCATTCTTTTTTCAAAATATTTTCACATAATATGCACTCATTTTGTTCTCATCTAATGCAGTGGTCAGGAAAGGCAATATATCAGAAAAAAAGCAGATTAAGTGAGGTAGGTTAATTAAAGTTTACTTGACTTGCTCAAGATTTCTTGACTAATCAGTTGTGAACACAGGGTCAGAGGTCTCGTGTTCTAATTCTTAACCTAGAGCCAATGCACGTGGGAATGGTCACCTCATGGGCCATGTGCAGGAACAGACACCTTTGTTATGTGCTCCTCCTTTACCACACACAGCCGCATAAACCACTTCGCTTCTTTCTCTTTCTATCCCATCTTCTATCTATCCATTTTTCTTTTTGTATTACATCTAACTTATTTTTTTACCTTTTTCCATTTTGTTTCTTTCATGACTACTTTCTTTTGTCCTCTTTTTTCTCTTTCTCCCCATTTGAGGCCTTAAGCCTGGTCAGTGACACATTCTGAAACCTATGACTTAGCTTTAAAACAATGTTGAGAGTTTCCCTGGCAGGTCTCATCTATACAATTTATATTTATTCCTAAGAAATATTTGGGAAGACTAAAAAATACACGTGAAAGGGCTACCAGACAATTCAATCTGGACGCATTGTAAACACTTGATAAATTTATCGATTATATTTGGCCCCTGTCTTTGATTGTCTTCTCTCTTTATCAGTGTCTGTCTTTCGAGGCCCAGTTGAAGGTTCTTCTTCACAATTTTATACCAGTTTCTCTCTGGAGGGCTCAATGTCCTCTGAAATCATAGAGCTGTCTATCCGGACTCCTCCCTCATCTTTTATGGAATCAACTACATTATCATTTTCAGTTTTGTCTGTTTTTGCCCTGTTTTCTCAGCTACACATACATAAAACATGTTTGAATATCCATGATGTGCAGCACTCCATGCAATGCTATGTGGGGTTCCTGACCACAAAGAGCTCATGATCTTGGAATCATGTCAATTTTGTTCATATTTGCTAAGTACTTTCTAATGGCTTCCCTATGTACTTTGCCTCATTCCTTTCTCCACATTTACGCTCTGTACTCTACAAAGTGAGCAGGTCAAAGTTCAATATCTCCATTTTACAGAGGTGTAGGCTGATCCTCAGAGAAGTGAAAAAAGTTGTTCTAGGTCATGTAACAACCAAAATGTAGTTATGATGATGACAGTGATGATGATGAGGAGGAGGAGAAGGAGAATGACATATTATTTGCAGGGAAACACTTGTTGGTGCCTTGATGTGGATTCTTTTAACTTCCCAAGGGAAAGCTTGAAAAGTTTTTCTCTATTCCAAGTTAACCACCAGTTGATGAGATGGTTCATGGTTCTCGTTGCCACCCTGGTATGACAGTGAAAACTCCAGCAGGGGGATCTCCCAAAGATTCCAGTCAAAATCGGACAATGACTATTTGAAAATCTAACTCTGATGCTTATTTTAGCCATAAAAACAAATGCACCATCATGGACCATTGCACAGAAAGAAACAAGGAGGCCAGAGAAAGAGAGTGGACAGCAGGAAACACAGCAGGAAATAGCTATGATGCAAACTATTTGTCTCTAGTGCCTTCGGTCAGTCGTCCCTTTTTAAGCTCATATTGACAGAATTTCCTCTATCTCAGCGTTCAGAGTTTTGTACTCTTCTAATATCAGACATTTAAACCTTTGTTCCAATTTAGGTCAAAATCACTCAAGCAGAACCCTGAGTTAATGTGTAAATTTTTCCCTAGGGTACCCTTCCTTTTAGAATGAAAGGCTCAGTCCCTTCTTAAAAGAATTTCAGGCATTAGTGAGCAGGCTTGAGGATGCTGGACAGTGGGGGTTAGCAAGATGAACTTTCCAAGTATTATTCCAAGAAAATATTATGCATATCAATAGAATATACTCTCTTTTGTCCTTTTTGCATTTCAATGTTGTAATATTCTCTATTATTCAGCCATCTGTCTCTTAGTCTGTCATTTGTAAAGGGAGGGAACAGGACTTTGTTCTCTTAGGTCTCTTTCAGTCTCTACGTTTAGCACTCCAGGAGTCTGCTTTTGCTCTTATCTGCTCACTGTATTTTTCCATACTCCCAACAACTTTGTGTTTATGCTGTTATTATTATTTTAAAATTATTACATAGCAGGGTTGAGCAAAAAGAATTAAAAGTCTCTCCCTTTCTCTACTTCCTTCTCACTTCCAGTCCTTGTATTCATTGTTGACCATGTTTTGAACCATCGATCACAAGCAATACCTATTGATGTCCCTCCCCCATACACACACCTCCAGAAAGGTGAGAAATTAGGTCACTATTTACTCCCTCTGCATTCCTCTTCCCAGTTTTTTAATTAGCATGATATTAATCTTTAGTTTGCCTATTGGTTACCCTTGTAACTTTAAATAATATGCATAAACTTCCATTTCTTGGTCCATCAACTCTATTAAGACGAGAACTCTTGTTTTTGTTTTTGATGCTGTTGGTAGAAAATTGTCTCCGTTGGGGTCATCCTAGCAAAAGGCCAGGCCTGTTTTTTGTACTATGGATCAGCACATCCAGGAAAACTACCTGCCATTAGGTTGGCAAGAAAAACTTTGGGGGCAAAGAGACATCGGAAACCAATACCATAGATGGTTTAGCAAAGTTAAAACTGATAAACGCAGGGGGAAAAAATATCAGCATGATAAACAGTAATTGGGAAAATCGCTCACTTAAAAAAGAAACACTATCCAACAATTAGCCGAATTAGCACCTCTATTGATTCTTGGAAGTATTTTCTCCCATTTAAACTACTCAGATCAATTAGCTTGGCATCTGCCTCCAACTTCATATATCAATATAACTGTTTCCTTCCCAGCTAACTGCTACTCAGGAGATAATGGGAGGGGTGGACCATTTTACAAGACAATAACACGGTTCCTGGAGAAATAAATCCAGAGACTGAAGGAATCCGATTTATTTCCAAAGAGAGTGATACATCCTTCCCATGGTGCCTAATACACAGGTGGTTAAACAATTAAGGTTATTTTTGGATACAAAGTTAATTACTTTGAAAAGTCAGTGATGCTGCCATTGACATATACTACCCTTAAAACCCTCAAAATAACAAGGCAGTCACTCAGAACAGCTAAAATGGCAACATTTGACATTTGTTATTGCAGGAATTATGGTCTTCCTGCAAAGTTACCTGATCTTTCTCGTCTTAATTGAACCTTACCAGGGCAGGCTTTAGAAGTTATCTGGAGGTGGA
Source organism: Cheirogaleus medius (assembly GCA_008086735.1). NCBI lineage: Eukaryota > Metazoa > Chordata > Mammalia > Primates > Cheirogaleidae > Cheirogaleus > Cheirogaleus medius. The sequence goes on along the minus strand of VBSM01002608.1, from coordinate 81,511,650 downwards.
GACTAAGAACCCCACTATTTTCCTTGTTAGGCTCAGGGAATATTCCCCAAATGACTGTTCGCCTCGATTAGCTGTCAAGCACCTTTCTCTCAATTGCTAAATCCCTTGATTTTAAATTCTATTTAGAAACTAGGCTGGCCCCAAATGTCAAAGAACACCATCACAATGGCCAATGAATGAACTGAAACTTGGTTTGCTTTCTGTAAAGTTTAGATCCCTGTTAGAAGCAGAAGTTCACAAACAATAGGGAGGTATTAATAGTTGAACATGTGTAATACATGTGAGATTTATAGAGACCTAAATATAATGTCCTCAAATAATATTTAATGATAATGAAAATACCAGCAATATGTAGTTAGGTGTAAAAACGCAGGGAACAAAACTACCCTGGGAATCCAATTTTATTTACAATAGTTGCATACGTATCATCACTAAAGAAAAAAAGACTTGAAAGAAATATGGTATGTTTATCTTAGGATGGTGGGTTGGGTTTATAGATGATTTTTATTTTTTTTCATATTTTGTGCATTTTCCAAACAAATATTCATTTAAAAAACATATCTTTTTTTTTTTTTTTGAGACAGAGTGCTCCCAGCTAGAGTGCTGTGGCGTCGGCCTAGCTCACAGCAACCTCAAACTCCTGGGCTCAAGCAATCCTCCTGCCTCAGCATGCACCACCATGCCTGGCTAATTTTTTCTATATATTTTTAGTTGTCTGACTAATTTCTTTCTATTTTTAGTAGAGACGGGGTCTTGCTCTTGCTCAGGCTGGTCTCGAACTCCTGAGCTCAAACAATCCACCAGCCTCAGCCTCTCAGAGTGCTAGGATTACAGGCATGAGCCACCATGCCTGGCCTAAAAAACATATCTTTTATAGTCTGAAGAAATCAACTGTTTGTAAATAAATAAAATAAAATGACTAATTTTAAATACATTAAAGGGATGCTAAAGGTTTGGAAATTCAAGGTTTCAGACCCTTTTGCTTTTAATCTTTTTCTACCTATTATTTCACGCAAAGAGCCAGATATCACACATCTCTCTTCTTTTTTGTAGTTAAAAAAGGTTAGTACCTACTTTTTTGCCACAGAAGAACATAGAAAGGCTGCTGTGGTTTGAATGTGTTGCCTCCAATAGCCCAATACTGATGTGATGGTATTTTAAGAGGTGGGGCTTTTGAGAGATGATTAGGCCATGAGGGGTCTTCCCTCATTAAAGGGATTCATGTAATATTCAGCTATATTTTTGCCTTCTGCCTTCCACCATGTGAGGACACAGCAAGAAGCCTGTCATCAGATGCCAGTACCTCGATTTTGAACTTCCCAACCCCAAGACTGTGAGAAACAAATTTCTGTTCTTTGTGAATATCCGTCTGTGGTATTTAGTTATAGCAACACAAAATGAACTAAGATAATGCCTATACGATTTTCCTTTCCATAGAGAAAACAAGTTTATATACTCTTATTGTGTTTCCTAAGTGATACTGGGTCAGTTAGAGACACAGCTGGAGACAGACAGAACATCCCTAAGGGATCATGGAAGAGAGTTTAATGAAGGGGCTATTTACAAAGGTGACTTAAGGGAAACCAAAAAGGAAGCATTTCCCCAACTGAGGAAAATGCTAGCTGTGTGTGTGGGGGTGACCAGATAGCAGGACTGACAGTCTTTAGTGTGACAGGCATACAATGGAATACTGCACAGCCGTAAATGTAATGAACTATTGATAGACTCAACAACATAAATACATCTCTAAATGATTAGGGTGAACAGAAGAGTTCATACTCTATGGTTCCATTTATATTAAATTCTAAAGAAGATAAAACTAATCTATAATGACAGAAATCAAATCAGTAGTTGCTGGGGGCCGGGGAGGTGGGGACGGATTGCAGGGGTGAACTAGGCAACATTTCATGGTGATGGGACATTTTCTTTTTTGATTGTGGCATATACATTTCTCAAAAGTTATCGAACAGTACAAGTAAAAGGGATTACACTGCATGCAAATAAAGTTGATTTAAAAAATGAGAAAGCCGCCTCTAACAAGCAGTCCAGCAGAGTTGGAAACCAGGGGGAAATGCCAGTCTCCCTCACCATTCTTTGCTCTCTTTGATGGCTGCTCCACCCAGAAGCCATAGGACAAGGGAGTCTGTTTGAAGCAGGCTTTTGAGGCCAGCCTCTGGGGCCCAGAGCACAGTAGAGAGTAGATTGATAGGAGCAAGGGGAGAACATCCAGCACACATTCGGTCAATTCTTAATGAACCACTGGGGAGAAAAATATTAGGTAGGAAAGTACCTCTTGGTTAGAAGACTTGCCGATGGGACAGTTGAGAACACAGGGAAAGTTGATGGAGCACCCTGTCTACACTAGGAAAGTGCAGTGTGGTGTTGCAAAAAAGTCATCCACGGTGTGACACTCTATTTCCTCTCACCACACAGAGAAAGAAAAACCCAGATGCTGCAGTCTGAGCCTCCTTTCTCAAGTGGTTATGTGCTCAACTGCAGACCCTCTGCCTGCTGGTCTCAAGGGACGTGCTGAGCACAACCATGCCCATCTTTCTGGATGTCAACATCAAAGGTTAGGGTCGACTTCACACAGCCTAGTGTCCCACAGTGACTCATTAGGTATCTGCAATCCTTTTATAGGCATTCATTTAATATGTTATTTGCCTGCCTGCCACCAGGTTAGAGGAATTTATATTTGAATTCAATAGATGACTGAAATTGACATCATATATAATTTTAATGCCAAGTAACAATAACTTTTTTTTTAAAGTTGTGGAACACTTCCAAGTTTAGGGAGATAAAATGGAAAACATAATTTTAGCATCTTTGGAAAGATTCCATTCAATCAGAATACTTACATACTTCTATAAAATAGTGATGCTAGTGGCAAATACAGGACTTCTTTCTTCTTTATTAATTGGCCTCAGATTGCTGTTAGTATTTTTTTTTTTTTGGTGGGGGGCTTTTGTCTAATTTGTTGTCAATTTTCTTCTTTCCGTCAGACTAGTACTTCTCAGTACTTCCAGTTTGTCTGAACATGCAACTGTTTGAACCTAATCTAGAGAGGATTAAAAATTAAATATCCATCTTTGTTAGAATTGTGTGTAAACTGAAGGTAAATGGGCACCAAAAAGCTGAAAGACAAAAGTGTTGACGAATAAATGTAACACTGATTTTGCCTTTTAGCAGACTTTTTTTTTTTAAGGTTTTCAGATAAGCTCTGTATTTTTAAAGCCCTTTTCAATTATATGTTTTTATATTTGCATTTCATCCCATGTCAATTCTCAGGCTTACAAGGGTCTTGTATTTATTATCTATTTTATGAGGTAGTGTTTTAAATTTATTTTTCTCAAACTTTAAGTGATTGTTGTTTCCATATATGTTTGGAAAATATGGAGAAATCATCTATGAACTACGTCTATGATCTATGCATATCCCAATTTATTTCATTCAGTTTGGTTGTAGTCATGCTTAGTTAGGGATTCCAGCCTTCAGAGTTCCATCTTCTGACATGAGTCACTTGCTTTTCTGTGGGAACCTCATAGTTGACCTTCTCTGAATTTTCTCATTTGATGATTCTGTTTTTGAGGGCATGGCAACTATGACCATAAATATTTTTTAGTTTTTTGGATTAGTACATCTCAAGCTGGGGTTTGGACCATATAAATCCTTAGCAAGGTAGATACCATGATGCCTATTTTACTATTAAAGAAATTGAGGACCTGGAGAGATGTTTTCACTTCCTCAGTTCTCTTTGTCAGTCAGTAGAAAGCCCAGACTTATACATAGGTTTGTCTGACTTGATACTGTGTTTTTTAAAAAAATCATATTTTTATTAAGTTCTCTTTCACCCAGAATTCTATAGAGCCAACATGACTGACATGGAGATCCCCATGAAAGAAGACTACTGTGCACCCTGTAGATTGAAAGCTCCATTTTGGAGTAGGGCACTGTATCCATTCACTTCCTGACACATAATGTCATCACAAAAGGTGGTTATTTTGAGTAAGGAATCACTGATTTCTATACTTATGTTCCTATAGTTTCAGGTTGCAGAATAAAGTAAAAAAAGTTGCTTTTCTAAGTCTCTGAACTTATGCCTTAACTCTCAGTAAAGAGACAGAAGATAGTCATTTGGTCATTCTAAGAATATTTGTTGAGGAATACTAACTGCTCTACATCAGTTATTTATTGCTGTGTAAGAAAGTATCCCCAAACTTAGTGGCTTAAGACAAATTCATTATCTCAGAGTTTCTGTGGGTTCGAAATCTACAAATGTGTTACCTGGGTGTCCCGGACTCAGTGTCTCTCACATGGCTGCCATCAAGGTATCCTTCAGGGCTGCAGTCATCCCAACTTCAACTGGGGTAGGAATACTATCCTTGCACATGTGGTGGGGAGGTCTCAGGCCTACCACCTGGATACTCAGTCACATCAGTCCCATGACATGTGGGCCTCTCCTTAGGGCTGACAAACACTGAGAGAGAGAGAGGGAGAGAGAGAGAGAGAGAGAAACTTGAGTACAAAAGACAGGAGTCACAGTTTTTTTTTTTTTTGGCAAACTAATATTGGAAATGATATACTATGATTTCTTATGTATTCTGTTCTTTAGAAGCAAATCACTAGGTCCAGCCCACACTCAATGGAAGGAGATAACAGAAGTCCAGTAATATTGGGAGGTGGAGAGCTATCTGAGAGGCTGCCTACCACAGTCAGTCTCACTCACTTGACAAGTATTTGGTGATTGAGGATCATCTATGTGCCCAGAATTGATAAGGAGACTTTGCATCGCTGTGATGAGTTGGCTCTATGGCAGCTGAAAGATGGGAGAGAGTCATTTCCTCTGCAAGGAGATTGCAGGAGAGTTGAGGGGATGGCCCATGATCAACAGAAATAGTTAAGACAAGGCTGTATATAATGCTTTATAAAAATAACTGCATCTTGCCCTCAAGGAGGGCAAGATTTTCATTACAGATAGAGCATGCATCAGAATACCTTATGATTTAATGTAGAAAATCAGAAGTGCTGCAAGAAAGAGATTATATAGGAGTGCAGAGGAAGGGAAGATGTCTGGAGAATTGAGTTATTATTAATAGTTAAAACAAAACATTTACCTGGAAACCTAGTCATAGTTTCTATGTTTCAAAAAATGCTTCCTGATTACTTTCATAAATGTTAATTCATTAATTATTCACTGTGCACCCTCCATGTGTGAGACACAAAGCAAAATATTACAAACAGAATCTTCTTTTATCGACATAAAAACCCTGAAGTTAGTTGTCATTACTTCCATATTTACAGAGGAATTTAACTGAGATTCAGAGATGAAAACAGGTATGCTCAAGGATAGAGTTGAGATTTAAGTTTGCAATGCCATGTTGTAAGTTTAATATCACTCATTCTTTTTTTCCTTTAATTTATTCAACAAATATTTGCTAAGCACCTACCATATTCCAGGGGCTACTTAAGACCTTGGAGATACAGAGATGAAGGCAGAAAAGCACCCTTATGTCTTATGGTTTATGCTATAGTGGGAGAGGGTTGGGTAAACAATTAAAAACTGTATAAACCAGAAAAATAGAGAAATAAGTGATTTATCTGTATTCCCTCATTTGAACATAAACTCCTTGAGAAGAAAGACCTCATGTGTCTTTTCACCACTGATTTCCCAAGTGCCTGGAAGAGTTTTTAGCACAGAGTAGAAGCTCAATCAATATTTTCAACTGACCAAAAAATAAAATAGCAAGTAATAGAAAAATACCAAGTAGAAAATATAATGATGTGGTAGAGAGGGACTGAGTGATTACTTCAGACTAAGTAGTCAGGAAGAGCTTCATGGAAGCATTTAACTTTGGAGCTGAGGTCTGAAAGAAGAGAAGAAGCCAGCTGTGCCCATTTCTGGATGAAGAACATTCAAATGAACAGCAAATACAAATGCCATGAGATGGGAACAGGCTGGGTGGTTTTTAACAAGAAAGAGATCACCATGCTGATGCCTGAGGAGTGAGATGGAGTAGAGGTGACACCAGGGAGAAGAACAGGGAAAAGTCATGTGAGGCCTAGTGTAGGCCATCAGGAAGAGTTCCAATTTTATTTTAAATGTGATGAAAGCCATTGGAAGATTTTAAACAGGAAAGTGGGAAAATAACACAATCTTTTGCAGTAGTTCAGGGAAGAAGAAACAGAGGCTTAAATTAAAAGGGAGAGATGGGAATGGAAGGAAGGGAGCAATGCCACTCATCAATGGGCTACTTAATTGATGGTTTAACGTGTGGTAGTGTGTGTGTGTATGTGTATACTCACGTGTGTAAGGAAAGCAACAAGTCAAGGATGATTCAACTTTCTGATCTTGGTTTTTGGGAACAAGTGGTGACATTTCCTCAGATGCAGAAGACTGAGGCCAATGTCTGTATTCATTTGCTAGAGTTGCCTTAACAAAGTACCACAGACTGGGTGGCTTAAACAACATAAATTTATTCACTGACAGTTCTGGAGGCTACAAGTCCAAGATCAAGGTGCCTGTTGACAGGGTTGATTCCTTTTGGGGGCTGTGAGAGAGAATCCGTTCCATGCGCCCCCCTCTAAAATTCAGGTTTTGCCAATGTGATGGTATTAGGAGGTGGGGCCTTTAAGAGGTGTCCTCTTTTGTGAATGTGATTAAGTCCCTTATAAAAACGGCTTCATACAGGATTCAGTCACTTGCCTTTCTGCCTCTGTCATGTGAAGACACAGCATTCCTTCCCTCTGGAGGAGCAGCCCTCACCAAATAATTGAACCTGCTGGCACTTTGATCATGGACTTCCCAGCCTCTAGAATTGTGAGAAATAATTTTGGTTCTTTATAAATTACCCAGTCTCAGGTATTCTGTCATAGCAGCACAAATGGACTAAGACAATGCCTTTCTCCTAGCTTCTGGTGGTTGGCTGGCACTATTTGGCATTTCTTGGCATGTAGATGCATCATCTCTGCTTTCATCCCCACATAGTGTTCTTTCTATGTGAGTAGGTTTAGGGGCAGGAGATGGGGTGGGAACTCACAGTTTCTCTTTTGACCATTTTAAATGAATTTTGACTGTTAGGCCCCAAGAAATAAAGTCAGCTGCTGTATGAGAGCAGTGAAGAGAGAGGTGGATCACAGCTGGGAAAGTTCTATGGAAAAGGGCCTAAGGATGGGTATGTTTTGGCACTGTCAAATTTCATGCTTCTCTGGGACTCCCAAACCATTTGGATAAGTAAATGGATAAGCAAATATAACCACAGAGAAACATTTATTGTTTTCTCCTTCACAGAGGGAAAGATTATCAAGGGATTATTAAGTTCGTTACTCTGATCAGTAATTTTAGCCATTTCCAGACACAGCTGACAGCTACCCAGTAGGGAATGCTGACTTAGAAATATCCCTCACTTCCCAGTAAAATCATTTCTCTTTCTGTCTGTTAAAAAGCAGATCTTTATTGTTATTGGTTTAATCTTGTCTGTGCCTAGAAATATGAAATGAAGATAATGGGGAAAACAAAATCACTGGATTGGAAATGACTCCTACCTCTCTCCTGGCATAATTAGATATGATTTTAGGGATCTTCTAAAAATTCTAGCCTAATTGTGTTGATTCCTTGATAAAATACCTTTAATTGCTTCCTATTGCTATTATTATTATTATTATTTCTTTTTACAGCCAAAGACATAGAAGCCTAGTCCCATTACATTTAGACATAAGATTCCAATCTTAAACTTTGGGTAGAAGAGCTTGCATGCACTGGCCTGGCCTAATCCTCTCTCTTTTCTGCATTCCAACCTCAATGGTCTTCCTTTATTTCCCACTTCCCGTCTAACACGATATGCTGCCTTTTGACTCAGGAGCTTTGAATGCTTCACAAGTGCCTCCCTTGTAAATTTGAGTTTTCTTCTCCCCCCTCCTCCCCACCCCCATCCCTCCTTCTTGTTATTCGACTCATCCTCTGGATGACTGAAGTGCCTAAGCTTTTAGGGTGCATCAGAAAGCTGTTTCATTTTTGTCATTTGATATTCTCCACTTGTCTGCTTCTTCTTTCTGTAATAACTTTGAAAGGAATAGGTAGGTTTTGATAGAAAGGGATTCATTCGTAACCCTAGCAATTTTAGGATATTTCCAGCATTACCACTAGGGGGAGAGCTGCCCAAGTTTTATGCTTCAGAGCGTTAGTTACAGCTTACTTGATGGAATGAAGTTCAAAAGAGAAAGTTAAGGACAGATGCCCAGTGGCAGTGGAGAAGCCAGAAGGCAAAGTAGTATCAGTGCTGGGGAATTACATAAACAAGCAAACAAACAAACAAATAAATAAACAAAACACGAGACAAAAAATCAGAGAATGGTCACTGGTGATTACAGATGCTGAAGAAATGTAGCACTAGTTAAAAAATTCGTAAGGAATGTACTTGCAAGGAGAAGGCATCTCTGCAGAGGGCACTGCTTGAGGCTTCTGAGGCTTTTTATTTACTATTCCTTGTTGCCTCTACAAGAGGAAACTGGGGATAATCAAGGAGAAGACTCAATAGACTTTTGATAGGTAATCTGGACAATTAATTTTCTTTCTTCTTTTTAACACACAACAAAATGAGAGGATGGTGGTTAAAAGTTTGGGATACGGTTCTGAAATCTTTGCATTTGATTCCCAACTCTATCATCTATTAGTTAGGTTACCTTGGACAAGTTACTTTACTTCTCTATGCCTTGGTTTCCTCATCTATAAATTGGAAATAGCATTAGTCCTTAGAAGGTTATTGTGAAGATTAATAATAGCTAAACACAGTATCATGCATATTATGTGTCAGCCATTTTTCTAAGTGCTTTATGTCTGAATCCTTTAGTTCTCAGAGCAACCTTGTGACACAGGGATTATTAATATCTCTATTTTAGAGTTGAGGTAGAGGAGGCATAGAGGAGTTTAGAAATTTGTTAATGTCACACAGCTCGATGTGATGTAGTCAGGATTTGAACCCATCAGAGACTTAGAAAATGTCTAGCTTAAATCAGGCACTCAAAAAATGTTAGATATTATTCTGCAGTTTCCTGGGAAACCACTGTTTAGCTGTATTTGGAGGTTCTACAGCCAGGCATCTGCTTTTTATAATCTGATTTTGTGTAAGAAGAGGTAGGGAGGGGTGGTGAAGGATGGCAGGGGGAGAAACTACCTAGTGATTGGTAGGTTCAGCTTCATGACTATTTTTTTCTTGATTGTTGAGAGGATTCATGGATGTTTGGGATATGAGCAGTACTACTTTAAGTCCAATTGTGTGGGCAGCCCGGGAGAGTGGGGCTTCTCATTTCTGGCATGGTGGCTCCACTCCTATGAGGCCCAAGAGGATCAGAATGCTCTTATGCTAGCACCAGCCACTCAGCTCACAATTTGGGGGGATGGAAGCCCTGCCTCAGAAGCCCATGTGGACATCCTCGTTTTTACTGAGGACCTTGGGGTCAACAATATGAAGAAACGTCTAGAAGAATAGGATTTCAACCAGTGTGCTGAAGGGAATCAAAACCTGTCATGTCCTTCCTGAGGACATGTTATACACCCTGGGCACCTCTAGATATAACTGAGAGAATTTAGAGGTGGGGAGTTAGGAGGCCATTAACAAGCAGGTGAGATCAACAGGAGGAGTGACTACTTTCAAAAGGAACTCATCCAAACTCAGTCTGTAGGCCTGGGGCAATAGGAGAAGTATGGATATATTTTCTTTTAATTAAACCATTCTCTATATTTTATGGAAGAGATATGCCTGATGTATTGTATAGTATTTATTCCCTGGGACATCAATCCCATATTCCTCAGAAACCTGCCTCCTTATACCAACGTTTGATTGATGTGAAAGATAGAAGCTATAGACAGGAACCAAATGATAATCCAAATTGAATTTATGGTTCAGCAACACAAAATTGTAGTCAACACAAGCTTTCAAAGCATATTCTCTTAGGAAAGTACCTAACGCTGTTCTATAGGATTTGCTATATGAATAGGGCATGGAAATGTGCTATTAATATTAAAAACCAATATTTTTGTTATTTACCTGAATGATGTGTCCATCATAAAGAAGCAGAAGTGTATGCTTGAGACCTATTTGTGTTTACAATGTGGGTATCCGTTTAAGCTCCCAGAAGGCAGCTTTGTATCTGCCCATCTGGTTTTGTATGATGCTCAGAGCCATGCAGGGTGTACATGGATGCTCCATTGATGTTCTTTGAAGATAATGATGCTAGTGATTTCCTTCTGTTCACTCAACACCGAGTACATTTTGAGAACATATCTAATTCTCCTAAGAACAATGACCCTATGAGATGGATAAGATTGAGATTTCTCTGCTAGAGCTATGGATCAGAAAGACTTGTAATTGGCCTCAGAGGTTAAAGAAATTTCCACCGTGTACTGTGTTTGCTACAAAGTAACATTATTTCCATAAAATTCATTATACTCTGGTTAAAGTTAATAAATTTATAGTTACTTTTTCATTGGCATACTAAAAATGTAGGGCAATAGACAATAACTTCTGCCACCTTCTTTAGTATATATAATATTTAATAACAATAATTGATTTGGGAATGTGACAAATAAAGATGGGGAAGGATTGTATGAAACATGCTAGGAGTTAGCTGCTATAGGGAAGGGTTTATGAATATTCTCTCAGATGGAGAAGACTTTACTTGTGGAAGTATTTTTAAATAATCATCCTTCCCTGGTGTTGCACAATGGTACACTGCTATTCACAGTTGATAAACTGGAAATGATGCTCCAAAGTTTGAAAGCCTCGTTGAAGGTATATGGATGGAGAATGATTTGTAAGTTTGAATCAGAAGTGATTAGAGAGTTTCACTGAGCTTTGCATGCTTTCTCAGAGCAAGGCTTAAAATGACAAAACCATAGTCATCGAGGTTAAATGATAAGACCTAACATACACTGAGGGCTTACCTCTGTGGGAGAACGCAAGTACAACTGAGAAATCAGCCAAACAACTCAGTATCTGCAATAAACCAAATATTCTTGGCCTCCCCCCACAACCAAATTTGTATGTCAAATCCTAATTCCCAAGGTGATGGTATTAAGAGGTGAGGCCTTGAGAGGTTAATGGGATTAGTGCCTTTAAAAGCGGGGCCACAGAGAGCTCCTTGTCCATCTGCTATACAAGGGAGGACCAGTGAGAAGATGGCAGTCTGTGAGCCAGAAACAGGCCCTCACCGGGTGCTGCATCTGCAGGCACCTTGATCATTTATGTCCAGCCCCAGAACCATGAGAAATTTCTGTTGTTTATAAGCCACCCAGTCTACGGTGTTATGTTATAGCAGCCTGAACAGACTAAGTACCTATCTTTGTTGTTTTGAGTTGTACCACATCAGGCAGGCTGGGTTTGCAGCTGTGGAACTAAGCATTTATTCTTGCATTGGCTGCTGAAAGCTCAAGCATGGGGAAGAAGGCTCACTGTTCTCTCCTGCACTGAGGTTTTGAGCCAAGCAAAGCAGGACTATGGGGGCATGGGCACAGTTTAAAACAGTCAAGAGACATAGATAAACAGATTGTAAGAGTATAATAATGGAATTTTGCCACACTATTTTAAATATTGCTTTGCTTTCTCTGAATTTTCTTTTCTAAAATGGAACTTTGTACTTAATAGTAGGTTGTGAGGTATTTATTAAAGGTAAGTAAGTTTGGAGTATAGAATAGTATGTGTAAAGTACATTGAATTGGATCTAGACCTTAGTGACCACATAGCTATGTGAAAATCAAAATCAAAATCAAGTCAAAATCTCTATAGAATAGAATTTCCTTCTGTGCTTCTGTGTAAAATGTAGAGAGTTGGACTAGATCATCTCCAGGGTAATATTTAGTACTGAATTCTATGATTTATAATGTGAGATGTATATACTTGTCAGGTTGGAATTCAACAGAAGTGCTATTATTACTGCTTTGTCTAGACATCTGACATTCCTCTTGTGTAACTCACAAGCAGCACCTCTGCTGTGGCGCTGACCCACTGATGAATACATTAGAGGAGCAGTAACCGAAAGGGGAACACACCAGACCTTAGTTTGCAGCAGAAAGTGCAAATGCAGCATCACAGGCAGAGATAGTTATGGTCAAGATGCTTAAAAACAAACAAAACCAAACAGTTAAAAAACAGTTTGGTAATGCACCAAACTAGATATTGCTGGGAGAAAAAAATCATATTACCTTATATACTATTATCTTAAAGGTGGTTGGAGAGAAGAGAGAATAAAAGAAAAGGAAACAAAGGAAGGACAATCAGAGTGGAAGAAGGAAGGAAAAGACAAGAAAGGGAAGATGGGAAGGAACAAAGCCATGGAGGGAAGGAGGTTGCAGATGGGCTGACTCTGTTGTGGTCACTAAGAGAATAGCTTTGGGAATCAACAGATTTGACTCTCAGCTCTGTGTTGAGCTAATTGTGTGGCTTTGGGTTGTGGCTTAGTATCTCTGAGGCTCAATTTCTTCATCCATAAAATGTGGCTAATAATACTTTGTGTCTTAATTTTCTTACCAGAGTACATACCTCATTATGCAGTTGTGAGATTACACAGGTAAGACATCTTGCTCAGGGCCTGGTCAAATCTCTACGGGCTTTAGCCATTATTAGTATCATTGCTGCTGTTGTTGTTGTGAGGATTAAATGATAAAATGTTTCTTAAATTTTTTAAAGCTATCCCTGGCATCTGGTAAGCAATAAATGCTAGAAAGGAAAAGGAATATAATTAATGTTGATTGAGTGTGTATTAATAATTACCTCCATTTATTAAGCACTATGTTGTCTCCACTACAACCTGGCAAGGTTTGATTATGACTTCCATTTTATGGGTGAAAAAAACTGAGAAGTAGAAACTAATTGCCCACAACTCTGCTTCTGGGAAAGTGCATGTTCAAAGATGTTATTCTGTTTAGCTAGACGCATGCGTGCTCTTTCTTCTACCACACTGCCAGGCAGGGACCACCTTTGACCCTTTAATATTTAGCAGTTTATTAATTTATTGTCTGTAATAGCCTTGAGAGGTAAGTATTCTGCTTTTCATTTATAGAAAGTCCCAGAAAGATGATCTAAATCCATAATTCTCACATTCCAATGCCCACTTTTTACAAAAAGGATATATGGATGAGTACTTTGTAAACTGTTAAGTGTATAACTCTCTGCAGACCAGTACTGTTCAATGAAAATGTAATGGGATCCAAAAATATGAGCCATGTATGTGATTTAAAATTTTCTGGTAGCTACATTTAAAAAAGTAAAAAACCCAAAAAACCTAGTGACCTTACTTTTAACAATATATTTTATTTAACTCAAAATATCTAAAGTATTTCCACTGAAATATATAATCAATATAAAAATGACCCATGTGGAGTTTTACATTCTTTATTTTCTTGTGCTTGGTCTTTGAAATCCAGAATGTATTTTACACATACAGCACATCTCATTCTGGACTAGCCACATGTCAAGGGCTCAAAATACACATGTGGCCAGAGGTTACCATATTGGATTATGCGGCTTTAGACAATTGCTTTGTCAATTTGGATGATTCTCCAACCTATAGAAGGCATTGACGTTGGAAGCCACAAGATTGTTACAGAACAACAACAACAACAAAAAAATGATCAAATATTTTATGAATCTTTTTGCCAATGAAATTTTGGACTGCACTAACTTCTTTTGCTCTTAAAAATATGTTTTTTTCACTCAGACCAGCACCTTGGTTACTTTTTTTCTTTTCATAAGCAAATTTTTTTTAAAAGATAATAAATATTTAGAATTCATTTACTAGTATTTAGGGAATACAAAAATAGGAAGATAGGAGAATGAGAATTGTGAGGATGTCATCAAAGCCTTTTATCTGCGAAGCTGTCACTTTATAGAGACGTAATCTGACAGGCACTAGGTTGAGTTTGCTGTGGTTGAGAGCTTCCACTCGTAAGGTTATTTTATCAATTCCACTCAGAAATTCATGGGAAAAGGCAAGAGACTATATCACGTGCTTCTGCCTCTTTTATTTACTTACGTCACAGGAACCAGATGTCAGAACTCTTAAATCTGGAGATTTTTAAGTCCCATGATGAACTAGATAATAGTTAAAGTTGACAGTAAGGGCCAAAGAGTTACAAGAAAATGCTAAACCTCTGACACACAGAAGCCACAGTTATATTATACATCATTGGAATGTTTGATGGTTCCAGAGAGCAGTGATGGTGATCTAAGAGTGTCCTCCCAAAACCAGGACCACAATCAGCTCTATTTTTATGTTCATAGCTCAACCTACCAAAATACATGTTTGTGCCTGGGTTGTATGTAACCATATTAGGCATATCCACATTTAAATGTTACTGCCTTATTCTGTATCCCTTGCTTGATTTTTTTCATCTACATCATTGCTTTATCAAACCCTCTTTATTTTTATTATAATTCTAGAACAATTAGAAATAGTAGTAATTAAATTTCTGAAATCTGCCTGTGTAAAGTCAAGTAAGAACATTTCAATTCTATCAGTATGGGTGTTAATTATTTTAGTCAAGCTGTCATTTAGGCTTTCTAAAGTGGATTTTGTTCTTGCAGTCAAGAACATTGCTTAGTGCAGAATTAATTAATCATTATAAATATAAAACCTGCAGTATCAGCTCCTATGTTCACAAAGGTTTCAAGAGGCAAGGTTGAAAGAGTCAATAGGCTGCTAAAGGGAATCTTATCATGTGCCCCCACCCCCAATCTGATAAAAGGACAATTAAACTATGTACTTCATCTTTTTATAGGCCCTTACGTCAAGTATCAGTTTAAAAATTGGAAGTCAATACTTTTTACAACACAAAGCATTTTTTTCTTTTTTGGAATATCTTCTTTTAAAGAATTTTTTTTAAAGCAGTATTACAAGGAAATGGCTGAAAATTGGAATCTACTTTGGCTGAAGAATGATTGTAAAACAAAACAAAATAACAAAACAATTTCCTTCTCATAGCTCTATGCTGAATAGAACATATGACTTTGGTGGGTTCTGAATTTTCCCAAATACCCAGTGGCTACTTAAGAAATGTTCTATTCAATGACCATAATAATTATATTCCTCACAGTAAGGCTCACAGTCATTCCACTACAAGAGAAAAAGCTCACTTTCTCTCTTGCCTTTCTTTCCTGATGTTTTTTAATAATGGCTCTATACCGTTGTTTCATTTCCTTGCTATAAAATGAAAGCTAAAGTCAACCAAGTCATATTGGAATACATTGACCAAAACATGGAGATCATGTCTACATGGGTAGAAAAATCAACTGGCTTAGCAATCTAGATAACGATAATATTAACTAACATTTCATAAACCAACTATATGATAGCCACTCTAAGCGCTTAAATGTCGTTGCCTTGGAAAAGTGCTTTATATGTAATTGTTTCATTTGTCTTACTACTCAGAAGCAAAGGGTGCCTCCCTAATATAGAAACATTTGCCTAATTTTTTATATTACTTTCCTAATACTTTAAAATTTATAAAAGTATTGGCTTATTTAAAAAAATATTGAAAATTGGTTCTTTGCAAGGTACTCTCCTAAGAACAAGACAAAATACACTGCATCTCAAACTTTAATGTGCATACAAACATTTGGTCATCTGGTCGCATGGCAGATTCTGATTCAGCAGATTTGGGCAGAGCCTGAGATTCGGCATTTCTAACAAGCTCCTGGGTGATGCCTGTGTTGCTGGCTTGAGGACTATACTTCGAGAATAAGGATTGTCTATACTTAGAGAATCTTTGAAGTGATAAAGCTCAAAGGACTGTGCCATGATTGTTCTAAGGAACTAATTAGTAACTGCAGGTTTGGGAAACAGGCTTGGCTTTGTCAAAAGAATAACATTTGAATTGGGCCATGAATAATGAGTGAAAGTAAATGTGTGTTGAGTTGCTTAATATGTTCTTACTGGTTAATGAGTAGAAAGAAAAGGGGCAAAATGTGTTCTAAATCATGTTGGGCGTATCTACAAGGTGTTTGCTCTCTTAGAAGAGAATGGATGGGGATCAATATGTTTTATTGGTGTTAACACCTGCATTTGACATGGCCTTCCAGTTGTTCCTTAGTAACTGAAGCATCTACCTACATCTGGGCAGGTGGCAACTGAAAGGTATGATGCATTCTGTGCTGTATAGAGCATTAATTATGCAACCACCCCCTCCATTTTTCAGTTTATTTTAGAAGATACCATTTTAGGATTTGTATCACCACAATTATGTTTCTAATTGGATTTTAATTGATTTTAAATCCAATTAAAGGAAACCTATTTTTAAAGCACATCTTCAGCTGTGGCCACTCAAAAGTCATGTCAGGCTGGCACTCTGCAAGTCACTGGAGCACAATTTGAATACATTTTAGTGTGAACACCTAGGAGGCATTTGTGAATGACCTATATTTAACATTCTTTGTAAAAATTGCCTTGATGTCTTTTGTACTTCTTAACAGTATGTTTATGCCATAATGATATAAATAACCATTTTGACTAAAGAGAGTTCTATAGTCTTTTGGACAAAAGTTACTGGTTCTAGTTTTGGAAATGAGGCATTTTTCAAGGATGAAGTGTCCCTTTGCCTACATATTGCATCTGTAAATTATGATTTTCCCCCCCAAAGTCACATCTGTTGTGAACTCCTACAGAGGATGGTTTCAGATCATTAAATTTTTTCGTAGACTTAGCTCAGTGACATTATTCAAAAGCTTAAATGTTTTAATGGTTATTCCTTATCTGCTGAATAAACTCTACAATCAGGGCTTTTCATAGTATGGTTTAAACCTAAACTGAAATCTAACTCTAGTATTTGCTCTCTCTTCTTCCTCACTCCACACATTGTATACTCATTGCCATTGTTCTTGTTCTTTTTGCCTTGACTAAGCCCTTACATAGTCTGGCTTGAAGACATTTTGAAAGACCCATTCGGAGCCAACTTGCAGTCATGTGGTGACTGGGGACAGGAAGGGAATAGACTGGTGACTTTCAAAGCATGTAGACAAGTGACATGGAAAGAGCAGGTAGTCCCTCCACAGTCATCTCATTGACCCTATATACAGCTCATTCAAAAGAGATGGAGAATTCCAGGATTTTAGGCAGCAAATGTTATACCAATTCTTTATTTCTATAACTAAAAATTAAAGGCTCAAACCTCAAATGCCAGTGGTCTGTAACCTGGTGGAACTTTTCTACCCTTTAAATTTTAAAGCCCTGGTCTCTAGCAATGTCTAAAAAGCACAATAAAGGTGCCTCTTCATTTATTTATTTACCAGTATTCAAAAAGTCAACATATTGAAGCTCTGCCCATTTTGAAGTGAGCCTTAACTGGAATAAAAATGTCTCTTTTTCTTATATGTAATCCCTGTTTCAGCTGAGCTTGTTGGGTCAGTCATCCATGAAAGCCTACATAATCCCAAACTTCTTAAACCTTGCACAGCCCCAAACAGCCACAGAACTATGAAAGCTTTATTTGTTCTCCTGGCCCTTACTGCCTCCAATGAGGGTCAATATTTCCAGGAGCCTGGTTGTACTGAGAGAGAAAATGATTTTCTTCTCTGTTTTCAAAGGTAGGTTTTATGTATGAAGAGGCAAGCCTGTCTGCCACAGGTCACGGAAGATGAAGCTTGTAGAAAAGACAGGTTATAACATACAAACTAGGGGATGTTTTTGTTAGCCAGGAAGGAAAGCAAAGCCCTCTGGGCTCTAAGGTTGTTCAAACCAGAGAAAGAAAGAGACGGAGCAAGAGGAGAGAAGGGAAGGAGTTGGGGGGAGGCAGGAGAAGAGGAGATGGTGGGGAAAGGAGGAGAGAAGGAAAGAAAAGGAGGAACAGAAAGAGGGGGAGGGGAGAGAAGAGAGAAAGAGAACTGCAGACATGAGTTCAGAACGTGCTTTTCGGTTTCTCCCTTGGGGCCAGTAACATGGTCGTGGCTTAAGAAGAGGTTTGTTGGGTAGGACTTAAGGCACCCTCAAAGGCCCCTCAAGTTTCAGTGAGTTCTGGAGACAACAATTTACAATTTCTAGGCCTGCTTAGGTTTTTGGGAAATGCTGAGGAGACTGGTTGATTGAGAGGGGCTTGGGCTGGTGATAAGGCTACCACAGAGTGGTCAGTTTGTGTGTGTCAGCCACAGAAGGGGCCACGGGCCACAGTGGTGCATGTTGGTGCCATACTCAAAGCATCCAGGCACATCCGGCCAGAGCTCCGTGGATTTTGGTGCAGGACACTCCATGACCTGGTGGAACAGTTAGACCACAGTGGAGTCAGTGAGGCCTGCGGGAAGACAGACCTGGCAACTATTCATCTGATGATACCATGAGGCTGGCGGGATCCCCCAGGATTTTATATCAGGTTTAAGGGGAGAAAGAAAGGGAAAGGGTAGGCAAAGATGCAAAAAAAAAAAAAAAAGAAATCAATAAACAACAAAACAAAACACCCTGGAAATTTGTTCAGACCAAAAAAGAAAAAAAAGGGTAAGAGATTAAGTTTAAATAAAAAATGATGGAACAACCTCAAAATGGCATAATTGAGTCTGTTGACCCCTGAAGAGTAGGAATTAGAGCTCATGAACAATTTGAGTTGAGCTGCTCAACTCAACTATTTTTATATAAAAATAGTTACATAAGTCAAAGTGCGTAAACTTCAACCCATCCCTGCCATATTTCAAATGTCACTTCCTTCCTGAAACTTTTCCCATTCCTTTGGTTGAATGTTTTTTCTTACTCATATGTAACTTTCTTATGTAACCTACTTATAATTGTCTTGGCTTATAGAAACTACTAACTTACAGATTCATAGATGCACAGAATAATAAAGGACCTGATGAACGAGCATTTATAACTGTTCTCTACTGCACAAGTTAATACAGTCCTTGAGGATAGAAAACCCAAGGTATCAGCATAGGTCTTTGCTCATCCTACCTATAATCAATGGGTTTTCAGCATATGACACACAGGTGCACGTAAATTGGGGACAATAATGCCCTCTTGTAAGTGGACAATGTTGACTCTCCCTTCAACCTGTCTTAATGCCTTTGGGAAGAAATGACAGTTTTTGGTGACAGTAAGGAGAAGAGAGAACAATAAACAAGGTTTTTCATTGGGTCGTTTTGTAATTGTTGTTGTTTTGTTGTTGGAATTCATGTGGGCTGTGCAGAGCCTAGTCACTTTGGAATTCAATGAATGGATTTCTAAAGCTGACTTTGACCTTATGGGCTTAGCCAGATGTGGGGAACCTGTGGCCTTAAGGCCACATGTAGCCCTCTAAGTCCTTAAGTGCAGCCTTTTGACTGAATCCAAATTTTACGGAGCAAATTCTTTTATTTGTATTAATACATTTTTGTTTATCTTTTCTATTTTATCTTATTTTTAAAATAAAAGAATTTAAAACACCAAAGAATAAAATAAGCTACAATGAAATAATCCCCCTAGATTGATCAGCACAATTAGAATGTTAGTAAGCCATAAGGGCTAAATTGATGGCTGCTATGCTTATGATTTAGTTCTAACTTCCCCTGCCTGAATGGTGCCACTGCTGCACTGGCTTGTTGGCAAGAGTTTAGGGGGTCGAGTATGCCAATCTGTTATCAGCTTTTGACAATGATGCACTATGTTTCTGTTTGAAGTGGGATTTATGAATAGTTGCACAGCTTAACAGTATTTTTTTAAATTCTGTCTACTTAATAGCTCACCATGTCAAAGAAGACCAAAAGAACACTGAAGGAAGGAAACAGAATTTTAATGAGGATTGTGAATTGCAATATTATCTTGTTTCTGCTAAAGATAAGATGATTTGCTTGCTTTCTGATGCTGCAATATCAACATTAAAGAAATTCAGTGCTCATCAGCAGTATAACACTCATAAGGACCACAGAGGTATATTTTAGAGGGAGAGGCACAAAAAGTTGTGCTGCAGAAATTAAAAGATGAAAAGGAAAGCAAAGATACTTCTTTCAAGCAGCAACAAGACTTGGACATAATGCCACTGAAGCAACTTATAAAGTAGCTTATACAGTCAGGACAAAAGCCAAGCCATTCAGTGTTGTGGAAATTATGAAGGAAAGCATTGTGGAAGTTTTAGGCTGCTTAGACCCCCATAATGTTCCAAAGTACAAACAACTACCTCTTTCAAGGAGAACCATAACTGCTCAGCAGCATGAATTAGCCTTCCACTTAATAGAACAACTTCATGCAATGCTTCAAAAGGAAAATATGTATTATTCAATAATTTTCAATGAATCAGCTGATACTACTAACTAAGTACAGGCTTTATACGTCATTCAGGTCATAAGAGATTTTCTTTGCAACAAACAGTTACTTGCTTTGGGCATTCTTGCCTATGGGGGAACATGGGGAACAGATATCTTCAACTTTCAGGATAAATGTTGTGAAGTTGGAATTAATTTGGTAAATTTAGTGAGAGTTTGTACAGATGGTGCACCATCCATGACAGGAAAATATGAAGGGTTTATTGTACAGATAAAAAAAATATTAACATATCCATATGTTCTCATTTATTTTCATTGTATCAGCAAAAACCTCTGTGCTAAAGCTACTATTTTAAGTGACATTTTGCAACAAGTTATAAGTATTGTTAACTATATTCATACAAATGCAACATGGCATGATCAGTTTCATAACATGCTAAAGTGGAACCATGAGGTATTCAGTGGATTTGCCATATCATTCTACAGTGTGTTGGCTATCACAAGGACAGGTGTTAGTGAATCATCAGAGAAATGCAAATCAAAACCACAATGAGATACCACCTAACCCCAG
>VBSM01002608.1:81439671-81490775 GCA_008086735.1 Cheirogaleus medius | reverse complement strand
CCCTAACAATATTTGTACCCCCATTATATGATGAAATAAAAGGAAAAAAAACAAGAAAAAAAATTTTCTCTGGGAGAACAGATAGCTAAATTTTGTGAAGAATGGAATCAGCAATGTGAATTACTGAAAGACGATATCTACAGGAATGCAGCATTTCTGTGTGATATCATGTCAAATCAAAATGACTTGAATACTTCTTTGCAAGGTAAAACTAAGTCTACATATAATATGTGGCAAAAAAAATCCAGCATTTTGAAAAAGGCTTTATTTTTTCAAAACACTTCTTCAAAAGGAAATTTCAGATGAACATTATACTCCATGTAGCAAAGGCCATTGATGAACAGGATGATATATGTGAATAATTTGAGGAATAGATTGCTGTTATAGACCCATTAATTGCAGAATACTATGAAAGCTTCACTGACTTTAAGAATCATGACATCACACTCAAATTAGCATTTTGGCTTCACCTAGTTGATATCACCAAGGAACCTAAAGAACTACAGATGGAATTGATTGAGCTCTCAGTAGGTGACATTTTAAATCATTGTTTGATGCTAAGAAATATACAATTGAAATATGGAAATGTGAAGTAGAATACCCACGCCTTTGGCAACATGCCTAAAAAACGCTTTCTTGCTTTTCAACCACTTATTGCTGCAAATCTACATTCTCCTATCTAATCCAAATCAAGATGCCCTTAAGGTCACAAATGACTGATACATGTTTAGAGGATGAACTGAAACTGTGGACCTCCATGCTGCAATCCAATATTTAAATGCTTTCCAACAGAAAGCAGACACAAAAGTCATGAAAAGGTTAGTTAACTTTAAAATTAGCAAATAGTTTTCATATTTTGAAATTATTAAGTACATAGTAGTTAGATTTTTAAAAAATAATGAACATTTTTAAGTATATCTAATTGAAGTTCTTGAATGTGGCCTTATTTGATTATAGCTAAATTAATGTGGTCTTCCAACATGAAAAGTTTCCCCACCCCTGGGCTTCACTGAGAAAGCAATTGGATCATAAAGAAAAGAGTACTTTGATTTCCAGTTAAAACTCATTTCAAAATGAGCAGAGCTACAGTATGCTGCCTTTTTGCCTATTAATATTTGTAATAATATCTTTATTATTGTTTCCTTTTATTGTGTTTTCAACTAGGGCTTTAGAATAGGGCTTGAAAACACAAGAGCAGGTAAGTTCCACTGGATCACACAAAAAATAGCACATTAGAATTGAGCCTTTTGGTTGTTTCCTCTAAGTATAAAGAACAATGGATTAGCTGTCCCCTATTATTGTTATCATTATTATTCTCCTCCTCCTGTTGTTGTTGAAACCACAAAGGGATTTCAGTTTAGGTCTAATTGTCACACAAAGATCCAATTATTGAGATAAGAAGGATTGCCAAGAAAGAAAGGAATTTTTGATTAATACAACAGATGTCTTGTCAGAAGAATGGGAGAAGCTGCCTTAAGTCTGCCTCTCTGACTAATGGAGATCATGGGCTTTTTAAGTAGGGTCCACAGGTCTTGGGGCAAGTTGAGGGGGATGGTGAGTCCTGGCATCAGTTAAGTCTGCCTGGGGCCTTCAACACGTCAACTCCTTTGTCTTGCAGAAAATACAACATTTCTGGGAAATAACTCAAAAGGTCAAGTAGTGATGGGAAAGGATTATAAAAAACACATAGGAATCATAGAAATCTGTTAGTGGAGAAAGTTATCATCTTCCTCCTCCTCCTTGTTCTTCATCTGCTTCCGCTCTCTTTCTCTTTTTTTCTCTCTCTCAATGTTTTGGAAACTACGTGTGAAGAGTAGTGGGTTTTATTAACAGATAGAGATTAACGGTGCTCTTGATTTGTTGGAAAAGCTTCTTTGAACAATGGAGAAGAAAAAAAATTGCATGAGATTATCACAAACTAAAATGCCTGAAATTTACCAAAGACAGCTTGTATCTGGGATGCCTTCTTTCAAGAACCAGCTGATCATGGAATGAGTCCAGTGATCTGGAAGAGCAGAAGACAAAATTCAAGATGTTTTAGATGAACATAGGACCAGAACTCAGGAAATGGGTTTAGCTCTGGAGACAGCAGAAAGAAAACATAAGTAAAATCAAAAAGTAAAAATAACTAGAGGGAACAGCTGAGAATAGCTCTATGATCACAGAATACAGAGTATAGGAGAAAAAAGGGTACTACAAGATTTAATTGCTCTTAAAAATATCATTAGAAGAAGAAGACAGAACAGTATTCTAAATTCTAACTTGACTTCCAGACTATATTCCTATCCAGGTAGGAGGGTAGAACATATTTTATTTCACAGTTTGTTGTTTTGTAATTTTTGAATGTTTAGACTGTGGTATGGGGGTCTCCCTTTGTACTTTGGCTTCAAGCCCTAAATTGTTAGGGTGGGACTGCTGGTTGGCATCAAAACTAGAAGTAACCAGCTTACCATCTCACCATGATCATTTTTCCTTCACTTGTGTATCACTGAGTCTGGGCTGTAACCAGTGCTGGGTTAGGGGAGTATAACTTTGCTCTTGGGACAGAGGATTGGCCTGTGCTCTAAATTGTGCAGTTGCGGAGGTATTGCTGTAGTAATCTATGTGTCTTATTGATTTTGGACATCTAAAAAGGGAAACAAAGGAGACTTTGTATTGAACTAATTCCTAGAGAAATCACTTTCATCCCAGGGTGTTCAGCTCCTGGAGGAAAGCATCAGAGAGAAATATGTTTGGCTGAGATGCAGCAGAATGAAACACTGGAAGGAATAAATTTAGAAACTTACTTTCATAATTTTTTAGATTATAATGTCACTGAACACTAACTTAAAGGCTTGAGGATTTAATCTTTGGACTTAAACCTTTGCATTCCTAGAGAAAAAATTAAATTGCTTAAATTTAAATCTGGAGTATAAATTTAGGTGCTGATGTGATGTTGTATTGCTTTATACCTTTGTGTAGTTGTGGGCTGTGTTATAGGTTGAACACATAGACTTCGTTTTATGGGTTGAATTGTGGTTCCCCCAAAATATATGTTGAAGTTCTTACTCTTGATACCCCAGAACGTGACCTTACTTAGAAACAGGGTAATTGCAGATGTAATTTTTTAAACCAAGAGGAGGTCATTCTGCAGTACAGTGGACACTTAATCCAATATAACTGGTGTCTTTATAAGAGTAAGAAAGAGAAACTACAGAAATGAGATCACCATGTGAAGACACAGACATGTGAAGGGGAAAGACAGCATGTGATGATGGAGACAGAGATTGGAGTGATGCCTCCACAACAAAGAACTCCAGGACTGCCAGCAAACACCAGAAGTTAGAAGAGACAAGAAAAGATCCTTCTCTACAGGCTTCAGAGAGAGCCTGGCCCTATCAGCACCTTGATATCAGACTCTGATCCTCCGGAACTGTAAGACAATACATTTCTGTTGTGTCAAGCCAGCAGGTTGAGGTAATTTGTTATGGCAGCCCTAGGAATTTTGTATAACTCTGGTAAGCTATGTAAGATAATTTACTGGACAAAATTTGAGATAAGAAATAGACTAGGAAATGAATTTGCAACCTTGGGTAGAATGTAGCCTTGGCTCTGGTTTGATCCATTTCAGAGCTTCTATGGGAAAACTCAGCTGCCCTCCAGCTCTTCCAAAGAGACAGTGGGGTGAGAGAACAACCTCATGCAAGTTGGAGTAAGATTGCCCGAAACAAAAAGCTAATCTTCCACTCCTCCCCTAACTCCATTGAGGGAGGTGCCTACATTCTGGTTGACATAGTTGAAAAATATTAGAAAAGGCCTTAATTGTAGCTCCTTAAATTTCTGTGACTAGCAGGGTGGGTGAGAAGTGCTGGTGAGTGGAGTTCCACTGCACTCTCCAAAGTGGAAATTTTGGAACATTTTTTTTAAATCTTTTTCCACAACCCATCCACTCCTACTCCTTTGGAGAAGTGTGACTTTTCTGATTGATAAGATTGAGAATAGGAAACTGGACATACATGACTACGTCCACTTCAGTGTCTCCTTTTGGATCTAGCTGCCTACAGCATAGACCAGGAGTGGGGAACCTTTTCATGTTGGAAGACCACATTAATTTAGCTGTAATCAAATAAGGCCACATTTAAGAAACCTAGTAAATCAATTAGATA
Organism: Cheirogaleus medius; assembly: GCA_008086735.1. Lineage (NCBI taxonomy): Eukaryota > Metazoa > Chordata > Mammalia > Primates > Cheirogaleidae > Cheirogaleus > Cheirogaleus medius. The sequence continues at coordinate 81,486,630 of VBSM01002608.1, read as the reverse complement.
TGCTTAAAAGTGTACATTATTTTGTAAGAATCTAACTATGTACTTAATAATTTCAAAAAATGAAAACTATTTGCTAATTTTCAAGTTAACTAACCTTTTAATGACTTTGTTGTGTCCACTTTTATTTGGAAGGTATTTTAATATTTGGTTGCAACATGGAGGTCCACAGTTTCAGTTGATTCTCTTGATTTGCAGTCCCCAATCCCTGGGCTGTGGACTGGTACTGGTCCATGGCCTGTTAGGAACCGGACTGAACAGCAGGAGGTGAGCAACAGGTGAGCAAGCAAAGCCTCATCTGTATTTACAGCTACTCCCTGCTGCTCACATCACTGCCTAAGATCCACCTCCTGTCAGATCAGCTGCAGCATTAGATTCTCATAGGAATGAGAACCCTACTGTAAATTGTGCATGCGAGGGATCTAAGTTGCATGCTCCTTATGAGAATCTAATGCCTCATGATCTGAGTTGGAGCTGAGGGGGTGATGCTAGTGATGGGGAATGTCTGCAAATACAGATTATCATTAGCAGAGAGGTTCGACTACACAATAAATGTAGTGTGCTTGAATCTTTCTGACACCATATTCACCCCGCACACCCTAGTCCATGGCAAAATTGTCTTCCATAACTATGGTCCCTGGTGCCAAAAAGGTTGGAGACCACAGCTCTAGATAGTTATCAGTCATTTGTGACCTTAAAGGCATCTTGACTTGGGTTAGGTAGAAGAATGCAGATTCTAAGCAATAAGTGGTTAAAAAGGAAGAAAGCATTTTTTAGGCATGTTGCCAAAGGCATGGGTATTCTAATGCATTTTTCCATATTTCAATTGGAGGTTTCTTGACATTAAACAATGACTTTAAATTGTCATCTACTGAGAGCTCAATCAATTCCCTCTGTAGCTCTTTAGATGTCTTGGGGATATCAACTACATGAGGCCAAAATGCTAGTTTGAGTTTGATGTCATGATTTTCAAAGTCAGTGAAGCTTTCATTGTATTTTGCAATTAATAGGTCTATAACAGCTACTTATTCCTCAAATGATTTGAATATATCATCCTGCTCATCAATGACCTTTACTAAGTGTGGAAAATGTTCATCTAAAATTTCCTTTTGAGGAAGTGCTTTGAAAAAATATAGCTTTTTTCAAAATTCTGGATTTTTTGCCACATATCATATATAGACTTGGTTTTACCTTGCAAAGAAATATTCAAGTCATTTTGATTTGACATGATATCACACAGAAATCCTGCATTCCTATAGAATATTTCTTTCAATAATTTATCTTGCTGATTCCGTTCTTCACAAAATTTAGCTATCTGTTCTCCCAGAGATAAAATTTTCACTAACACCTGTCCCTGTGATAGCCAACACACTGTAGAATGATATGGCAAATCCACACTGAATGGTTCCACTTTAGCATGTTATGAAACTGATCATGCCATGTTGCATTTGCATGAATATAATTAACAATACTTATAACTTGTTGCAAAGTGTCACTTAAAATAGTAGCTTTAGCACAGAGGTTTTGCTGATATAAGATACAATGAAAATAAATGAGAACATCTGTATCTATTAATACTTTTTTATCTGTTCAATAATCCCTTCATGTTTTCCTGTCATGGAAGGTATGCCATCTGTATATACACTCACTAAATTTACCCAGTTCAGTCCAACTTCACAACATTTACCTTGAAAGGTGTTGAAGATATCTATTCCCCATGTTCTGGTTGCAAGAGTGCCCAAAGTGAGTAACTCTTTGTAGCAAAGAAAATCTTCTGTTATGACCTGAATGAAGTATAAAACGTGTGCAAATCTGTAGTATCAGTTGATTCATCCAAAGCTATTGAATAATATGTATTTTCCTTTTGAAGTATTGCACAAAGTTATTCTGTTAAGTTGAAAGTTAATTCATGCTGCCAATCAGTTGTGGTTCTTTCTCCTTGAAAGAAGAAGTTGTTTGTACTTTGAAAGGTAGGGGGCTAAGCATCCTACAACTTTGACAATGCATTCTTCCACATTTTTTACATCACTGAATGGCTTCCCTTTTTTCCTGAGTTTATAAGCTATTTGTAAGTTGCTTCAAAAGCTATTTGTAAGTGGCATTATTTCCATGTCTTATTTCTGCTTGAAAGAATTGCCTTTGCTTTTGCTTTTCATCTTTTAATTTCTGCAACACAACCTTTCGTGCCTTTCCCTCTAATTTAAAATATTTATGGCCCAGGTGCTGTGGCTCATGCTGCCTGTAATCCTAGCACTCTGGGAGGCAGAGGCAAGAGGATAGCTTGACTTCGGGAGTTCAAGACCAGCCTGAGAAAGCAAGACCCTGTCTCTACTAAAAATAGAAAAAAAATTAGCCACACAACTAAAAATAGAAACAAAAAATTAGCGGGGCGTGGTAGCTTGGACCTGTAGTCCCAGGTACTCAGGAGGCTGAGGCAAAAGGATCGCTTGAGCCCAGGAGTTTGAGGTGGCTGTGAGCTAGGCTGATGCCAGGGCACTCTAGCATGGGTGACAAAGTGAGATTCTGTCTAAAAATAAATAAATAAATAAATAAAATATTTGTGGTCTTTATGAGTGTTATAATGCTGATGACCATTGAATTGCTTTAATGTTGATATGGCAGTATCACAAGGCAAGCAAGTCATGCTATCTTTAGTAGAAACAAGACAATATTGCAATTCCCAGTCCTCATTAAAAAATCTGTTTTTTTCCTTCAGCATTCTCTTGGTCTTCTTTGACATGACGGGCTGTTAAGCAGACAGAATTAAAAAATACTGTCGAGTTGTGCAACTATTCACAAATTCCACTTAAAACAGAAACACTGCATCGTTGTCAAAAGCTGATAACAGACTGGCATACTCAACTCCATAAACTCTCACCAACCAGCCTCCTGAGATAATGGTTCCAGTCAGGTGAGGGAAATTAGAACTAAAGCAAATTTAGAACTAATCCAAGAGCATAACAGCCATCAATTTAGCCCTTATGATTTACTAATCTTCTAATTGTGCCGGTCAATGTGGGAGGATTATTTCATTGAAATTTATTTTATTCTTTGATATTTTCAATATGTTTATTTAAAAAATAAAATTTAAATAGAAAAATGAACAAAATGTATTCATAAAAATAAAAGGATTTGTTCTGTAAAATTTGGATTCAGTCAAAAGGCCACATACTTAAGAACCTAGAAGGCCACATGTGGTCTTGAGGCCACAGGTCCCCTCCCCTCCCGCCCCCGCATAGACTTTCTGCTTTGGTCTTCCATATTGTTAATACACATGAGTCAGTGTCTTAGCCTAGTTTCTCAAAAATGGGCTGGAGTTCTGACGTTTTCTTCTTTCTCTTCTAATAAGGAAAAAAACACATGGTCCAAAAGTCCTGAGTAACAGTATCTGATCTCCCTCAGGTGGCTCTTCCCGAGGTTTGCGTTGGGAGTAGTATTAGGAAGCCCTAATGTGCTGCACAGTTGTTTCTCCCTTCCACTTTCACCTAGGATAAAAGGGATGCTTTATCTTCCATCTGCCTAAATTTTCTGCTCTTTGCTTAAGAGACGTGTGTGGAAAATAGGTGTGATTGTTTACCATCTCACACCCAAACATATATCAGAGAGTTAATCCAGTATGAAGCATGATAAAAGTGCAAGGGAAGCATTTATGTAATGAAAAACAACACTGACGTTGGAGTGAGCTCTGGATTCAAATTCTGCCTCCTTGACTAACTAGTTATCAACACAATTACTCAACCTATCTGAGCCTCCTCAGTAAATATCCATAACAAAACTTATCTCACAGTGTTGTAAAGATTAAATGAGGCAAGATATATAACTTACTTCATTATCTCTCTATATCACCCAGGCTGGCATAGAGTAGAACTCTACTGTGAATTATTTTCCTCATTTCTCTTCTCCAGAACAGGAAACATTTATTTATCTTCCCCCCTCCACTCTCACACACACACATTCTCTGTACAGTCATAGGCCTTACCTCACTTCATCATAATCACTTGACCTATTGTCGAGGGAGGAGCGTGTTTTGTTGGGAATGCAAACGATCCACTGTAACATCTATCATATATACACTCGATGAAAATTATGCTTATAGTTTTTTCCTTAGCAATATAGCCCCCTTGGAACTCTGGGCTTTTCCTTATGATATACCTGCATTTTAGAGTGTGATAAAATTATCCTAAGAAAATATCAGTCTCCTCATTTGCAAAATTATGAGATTGTATCATAAGATTGGTAAGAAACCTTTTTGTTATAAAATTCTATGGTTACATAAAATGCCAGAGTGTTATTACCCTTGAAACTATTTTGTTTGCAGTGCTTGCTTCATGTACTTTCCCTAATAATTACCCAAGGCTTGCGTTTATAATGTTTTTATATTTTTCTTTCATTCTATAGAATGGTACAGAAAAATAGAATTCTTTTCCTTTATTAGCAAAACCACAAAAAAATATGACCTTACTGGGTTATTATAAAATCACACAGAAGCATGAAAGAGCCTATTTAATTGTGCCATGGCCATGGGTTCAGCCTGTATTGATTAATTATTTCATTCAGTTCATATTTATTGAGCTCAATTCTGCCAAGCACCATGGGTATTTGGGCCATTGAGACAAATAAGGTTTGCTCCCTGTTGTTAATACGTTCCTGATCAAAACAAGGGGGAAAAAAGCATAAGATGGCAACTGTAGAAAACATATCATCATTGCGTCAGTCAGGGTTCTACTGGAGAAGCAAAACCAGTAGGAATACATATTAAGAGATTTTATTGCAAGGAATTGGCTGACACAATTTTAGGGACTATCTAGGCAAGTCCAAAATCCATAGCACAGGTCATCAGGAAGGGCCAGCTGAAATTCATGGACTTCAGCAGACGCTACTGTTCACAGGTGGAACTTCATCATCAGGGAAGCCTCACCTGTTCTTAAGGCCTTTCAGTGAATTGAATCAGGCTCGCCTAGATTATTCAGGATAAATTCTCTTACTTAAAGTCAGTTCATCTTGGAGTTTCATCCCATCTACAAAATACTTTCATAGCAACACCTAGATTAGTGTTTGATTGAGTAACTGGGGGCTAGAGCATAGCCAATTTGACACAAAAAACCAACCATCACAATCATCATTTTCCAAATCCTCATGAATCAGAGATCTGCTGTAGAGCTCTTACAAAATTGCAGACAATGTCTGGTGAGCAAATATTGTGGGAATCTGTTTCCTAGTGCTAACAATTTCACTTCAAAGATACAATTACTAGTTTTACCATGTATTCAAAGATTCAGGGTTCTTGCTGCTATGTCTGTAGGGAGGAATTGGGGGGAGAAATGAGTTTTATATTACTGCCTCTAATCCATGAGTGTTTAGAGGGGAAGAAAAATACAAGTATGTAGTAGTAAAAAAGACATATAAATAGCTACTTGTAGCAAAACATACTCCTTTATTATTGGATTCACTGAATGTAACTAGGTTAGCCTTTCCTAAGGTAGGTTCCATGGAATACTAGTTTCCTGAGATGAAATGCCTGTTTGCAATATTTATCCATTTATCTGCATTTATACACAAAACTTGTTTTCTAATATATGTAAATATATTTATATACACTTATACACAAACATGTATTTTATGAATTTATGCATTAAATATGTGTGCATATATATTTATATATAGAAAATTTCTGTAATCAAATACATGAGATAAACGTTAGAAGCAATTTAAAAAGGCTTCTTTGCCACTGGATATTTCACAGACTTTAATATGTTGAGGTCACTGTCATCTTCAAAGGGGAGATTTGGAATTCAGATTTAGTCAAACTCGGTTGACCATAGGACACCTTTATTTATGGGCTAACTCTTTGGATTATTATTCATTGCAATGCACCTTTAAAATCTGTGTAAGAAAGTATTGTTTATGGGGTGGAGGATGAGAAGGATCAGCAATTAAGCAGCTATTCAAATCCAACTGAAAGTTGTGTCATAACGTGCTAGAGGTGGAAGAGGGCTTAAAGGTTGTCAAGTCCAACCACTCATGCAATGGATAATACTTTTATTTTTCTACAATCACACAGCTGGTCAATACTTCATATATAAAAGAAACTGCAGAGTCTGACAACATGATCCATCACATTGTCTTCATCATTATTTTGATAACGCCATTTGTCATTGTCAAAGGTCTCCAACAAAAATGTTTCTGAAAAGAAAACCAGCAATCTAGGAGAGAAAGCAATGCCATGCAGTATGATCTGCCAAGCATTATTGAGTGTTACATGTAGGGCATGTAGCAGCTCACCACCCTCTATGGGAGGGGATGGACATGCTCCAAACTAATTAATATAATGCATCATAAGTCATATCCAGTTGTAAACAAATGTGTACAAAACCACAAGTGAGTCAGGCCATATTTTTCCAGTTACAGAATTAACATATCCATCAGCTCACATAGTTATCTCGTGTGTGTGTGTGTGTGTGTGTGTGTGTGTGTGGTAAGAATACATATGACCTACTATCTTGGTAAATTTCAAGTACATAATACATTGTTACTAACTATAGTCATGATTATGTACATTAGATCGCCCAAACGTCTTCATCTTATAACTTCAAGTTTGTTCACTGTAACCAACATCTCTTCATTTCCCTCAAACCCCAGGCTCTGGCAACCACCATTTTACCTTGTTTCTATAAGTTTATTTTTTTTATATTCCACATATAAGTTAAATCTTATAGTATTTGTCTTTCTCTGTCTGATTTATTTCACTTAGCACAATGTCCCTCAAGGTTCATCCATGTTGTCACAAATGGCAATAATTCTTTCTTTTTTTAAGGCCAAATAATATTCTTTGTGTGTGCACACAGGCATGTATATGTCTGTCAAATTTTCTTTGTTCATTATCTGTTGATGGACGCTTAGGATGTTTCCATATCTTGGCTATTGTGAATAATGCTGGTTGTGATGTATAAACATGAAAAGTTCTTTCCCAGCCATGGCTTTTACATTTGCAAATTCTATTGCCTGGAAGATCTGCCACTTGCCCCCACTCCACCCGGATCATCATGTGAAGGCTCATATCCACTCCTCTGGCATTAGTGCCAATATCACTTTCTTAGAAAAGTTGCCACATTTCCCCAACACTCTGCCACCTAGGTCCTTTGAGTCTCCACCCTCTTTATTTTTCCTCAAAGCACTTCTCGTCATCTGTAACCAGATTGTTTATTTTTTTCTTGTTGTTGTTTATTGTCAGTCTCTCCTCTTCAACTCCTAGCCCTCACCTATAATGCAAACTCTAAGAGTGCGGAGATTTTGTCTCTCTCATTCTCCTGCTTCTTGCTGGAGTCTAGCACAGTCTCTAGCGCTTTTCAGGTGCTCATCAAAGAGAGGTTGAATGAACAAATTATCAAGTTTGAATCTGAAGAATATCTTGGCAATCCTCTAAAAGTTAAAACCACTACGATGTATATATCACTTTACTTCCACACAAAAGAAATGATATTTTTGGTTAATGCATTTGTGATTAAAGAGATTATTCCTGGTAATAATTTTTAGAAAAGCTACTCAAATTTCAGAAGACGTAACAACACATAGCAGTGAATTATGAAAAAGGTGAGTTTTGGACTTCATATTTCCTCCCAGAACACATTTTAAATCATAGAAAAATTTTTTTGAAAATTGCATAAAAATCTGCACAAGAAAATATGTGCTATTTACACTCCATCCTTTGGTTCTATGAGTCTGTGATGTGCATCAGGTTGTGTAACAGTAAACGACCTTTGGGCAGCTTAAGCATTTAGACACCTGATGGCAATCTTTCATTAAATTTGGTGTAGTAGCAGCTACTCTGGCAGGTAGGTGAGAACACAATTTGTTTTTCTTCAGCAATCTTCATACCAAATATCTGAAAATGTTTCCCAGTGACAGACAGAACTGAGAGCTTAATAGCTTTCCAGATGAGCATGGTGGCTTTCATCGAGGGAAAATGATGTGGGTGGATGAGCTCAATGGAAAGCAAAGAAGAGGAAGGGAAAATGAAGTTTCTGCATGGTCCAGATACATTTAGGGACTTGGGCAAAGTACTTAGAGAGATAGCAGGATGTGATGCTAATGGGCAGGAAACGCGTTCGGTGAGATTTATGTCCTGTTAAGATGCAGCACAATCTGGTAAGCCAGTGTTCCCTCCTTTCTTCCTCCTTCCTTGATTTCTTACCACTGCTCCTGCCTTGCCTCAGGCTGGGAATAAAAGATACAGTTTTGGGCAGAGGGGTGGATATTTCTCCCCAGCAAGAATGAAAAGGGCAGGATTGAATGAGGGTGTGAAATAGCAAATCTTTCTTATGTCTCCTTGCCCTTTGGTGGGGCTAACATTCTGTAACCTTGATGATACACGACCTAAGAGTTACCTTTTATCAGTCACTCTATTCTAAAACTGTGCCATATACCTTAATTGGATTGTCTTCATGTAATGAAAAACTTAAGTCAGAGAGGATTTAGTAACTTTCCCAAGTCATTTTGGTAGGTAGGTGGCAGAGGATGGATTTGACTCTGGGACCTAAACACTCATCACTAAACATACTTCCTTCCTCTGTGCTTAGTGACAGCTTATCTCAAACACTTCCACAGCAGGAACTACTGCTGCATGTTGACAACTCCCTATTGAGTTCTTCAGTCTAAGTATTTCTTCTGAACAAGATCCATCACTCAGGTGCCTACTTCCTACCACCGTCTCCTTTCAGATATCTCACAGTCATCTCTTCTCACCTTACCTTACCCAGATCTTCCCACTGCAAGTAATAATGGTGGGTCTATGGAGTCCTCACGCCAAATACTAGGGAGTCAACCTCCACACCCCTCTCCAACACCCACATGCAAATAATCACAAAGTCCTGCCAATTCTGTCTTCAAAACATATTGCAAATATGGCCCCACGTCTTAGTTTTCACCACCTTGGACCAAGACACCATCATCTGGACCACTGCAATAGACTCTTTTTTCTATTCTTTGTATTTATTGTGAAATAAAGTAAAAAATACACACATACACACACAATCCATTATATATGACAGAAAAACTTAGAGAATGTAAGCATATTGTTTAAAGAATAATAATAAAATGACATCCCTTTATCCACCAACCAGTTTAAAGTTTAGAACATCACCAGCATATTTGAAGAGGCCTTGATTGTATCCACCCTCTGCCTCTGCCCACAGGAAGAAACCCATTATACTGCTTTTTTCTAATTACCCTCTTGCTATATTGGTGATTCTACTACACATACATATAATCTATACATTATATTATAATATTATAATTTTGTGTGGTTTTGAAAATTTAAACAAATGCAATCACAATATGTTTTGTTGTGGCTTGATCTTTTCCTTAGCGTAGTCATGTGTCACTTAGCAATGGAAACATGTTCTGAGAAATGCATGTTAGGCCATTACAGTGTTGTGTGAACATCAAAGAGTGCACTTACACAATCCTTACTGGAATAGCCTACTACACACCTATGCTGTATGGTATAAGCCTATTCCTGCTAGGCTGCAAACCTGTATAGCATGTTACTATACTGTATACTATAGGCAACTGTAACACAAATCTCTAAGAGATAGTAATTTTTCAACTCCATAATAATCTTGTGGAACCACCATCATATATGTGGTCCCTCATTGACTAAAGCATTGTTTTGTGGTGCCTGACTGTGTTAATATTAATATTTTTATAATTATCATCTATAACAGAGGTTGGCAAACTACAGCTCATGAGTCAAATTGAATCTGCTGTCTGTTTATATAAATAAAGTTTTATTGGAACATATTTTCTATGGCTACATTCATGCTACAATAGTAGAGTTGAATAACTGTAATAAACATCATATTGCCTGTAAAGCCTAAACTATTCAGATCTGGCTCTTTATAGAAAATGTTTGCCAACCCTTGCTGTACAGAAATCTTGCCCATAAAAGATGGGAGGCATGTACAAGGATGTTCACAACAGCATTGTTTATAAGAGCAAAAATATTGAAACAACTCAAATGGTGATCAACAGGAGAAAGAGATAACAATATTATGGTATATTTATTCAATGAAATAAAATACAACTATGGAAATGAAGTAGCTACTCACATCAACATGAAAAAAGTTGGAAACCATAATACTTTGGGTTTTCATAGCCCCAAAGAACATATTATGATTCCATTTGTTCACATTTCAAAACCAAGCATAACTATAATACATTATATGAAGACACATATGTATGTGACAAAACTATAAAGAAAATCAAGGGAATAATTAATAAACTAAAGGACTACTTTTTTGGGGGACTAGTAAATCAAGAGCACGTGTGTATATCTTCTCCAACTTTGTGAATTATCTTTCCCTCTCTTTGAGGGTTCTCTTGATGAACTAAAATTTTAAAATTTTAATAGTCAGACTTGTCATTCTTTTTCTCCATAGATTCCTCACATTGTGAATTATTTTAAAAGCCTTCTCTTAAAAATGAGAATTCATTTCTATATAACTTTTGCAGTTTTAAATATTGCCTTCCACTTTAATTTTTATATATGGTATGAGGTATGCATTTTTTAATAGAAATAACTAATTGTCCTAGCACTATTTATGAAACAGTTCTTCCTTTTCTGACTGATCTACAACATCCACTCAGTCATTTATCAAATTTCCACATATGCAATGAGTCTGATTCTGGGATTTCTACTTTGTTTCACTGGTTTTAACAGCCTTTTCAAGTGGTCTTCCTAGTTCTACTCATTTTTTATTCAAACCATTCTCCACCCAGAAGCTGGCATGATCTTTAAAATGTATGTGTGTATGTATATATGTGCAAACACTTCAGTTACTCAAGTTTTCTTTTGAATAATTTCTTCTACCTGTAATTTCTTAGTTTACAAAATCTTCTCGTATACATATTGTCATCTTCTCTTCCCATCGTTCCTATATACAGATAAAGAAAATAAGCTTAGAAAAAGTAAAGGAACTTCTCACACAATGAAAAATAAGCAGAATTTGCTTTCATACCTGCTTTTGCCCTTCAGAATCTAGTGACACATCTACTAAAATTTCCTCAGAGTCTTTCTTTTCCCATTATCTCCAGTTTTTGCCTGTTTTTCTCTGAGTTTATCACTTCTCCTGCGGTTAGGCTTTTTTTTTATTAATGAAGTGAAGATTATTAACACTTTCTTTCAACTGTTCTCAGAGTGTCCCTCCTAATTCTTCCTTTCTTTTTCTGGGCATTGTGCACAAAATTGGCTTTTCCAAGGCCTGTGTTGTTTGCTTCCTTTCATTGTCAGGGAGCCGGCATATTCCTCTTTTCCTGCACCTTGGGAATCTTCCACCTCTTTATTCCAAGTTTCCTCTCCCTGTGCTTCACGGCCCAACAAAGCACATAATACCTCTTCTTTTGATTTCCTCCTCCATCTCTCATGAAATCGTGCCACATTCACTCTTCAGAGATAAACTAAGATCTTCAGAGACTTCACAGGATAGCAGGTCCTCGAATGACGTCATTTTGTTCAACACCCGTGCATTGTAATATTGACGAGAAAAAAAAAAATCATTTCCCTGCCGGGGCCACTCTGCGTGGAGTCTGTATGTTCTCCTCATGTCTGTGTGCATTTCCTTCCACATCGCAAAGATGTGCACAGTCTTTGAACTGGCTGACTACACTGTCACATTGGAGGAAGTGTGGGGTGTGTGAATGCGCCCTGTGGAGGGACGAAGTCTTGTCCAGGGCTGGCTCCCGCCTTGCACCCTGAGCTGCCAGGACAGGCTCCAGCCACCCACAACCCCGAACTGGAATGAGTGGGAAAACAATTCTCTTAATTGTTTTTATTGATCTATGTTAAATGTATGTATAGCTCGCACTTATTTTAATGTTCCATATTGAAATGGTTTGGTCTTTATTTAGAAGATTGGTGATTTTTATTTTTGTGACCGGAAATATGCTATCGCAACTTAATTCTTATTTCAGTCAGTTACCCTGTGGTCAAACTGGTTTCCTTAAATGTCATTTCGCTTAAAGTTGCAGTTTCCAAGAAGCTGTCAACGACATTAAGTGAGGACTTACTGTACATCCTCAACAATCACGGCGTCCCAACACCCAGTCCTAGCTATTAATACAAATAATTCAAATTAAAGCTTTATTAAAAAGACTCATTACAAGGAAAATATATATATTTCAAAATGACAAAAAAAACCACAAATATGTCCATACATTAAAACATGCTCTTTGTAGATTTTCTAACGCACACTCTTTCCTTTCCTCCTGTAATGGCCTCTCCCCCATTGCTGCCTCTGTCTGGTGGGGAATCTGGCTCTTGCCCTCCCTTTACACCCAAGGGCACTCCTTCCATCCTGTGGGCGCCCTCTCCCTGCTGAGCTCTGTCTCTCCCATCCCTGCACTGTGCTTGTTTCCTTTTCTTGTAACTTTCTCTGTGCAGAGACCCTACCTTTGCTATAGCAAGGGTTACATTATTCAGTCCTTTACAGAAAAAAAATTTGCAGATCCTTGATCACCAAGCCCCAAGCATTTCTTACCTGAACCACATTTTCTTCATGGCCCTCTAAAATCCATTCTCCTTCACACAGCAGCCAGGGGCCCTTTAAATAAACGTGCAAATCAGTTTAGTCCCTTCTATTGCCTGCCTTCACACTGAACAAGAAAATTAACTGCAAGCCCCAGTTTACAAGCCACATCTGAACTGGCCCTGCCTATATTTATTTCTTTTTTTACCCTACTTTTCCCGTTAATCACTGTGGTAGGCTGAATAAGATAAGCTTTTTGCTGCTACAGGGCCTTTGCACTGGCTGTTTCCTCTGTCTAGAATGCTCTTTCTCTTGATCGGCAAAGATCATTGGCTCCTCTTGTTATTTAGGTGTCAGCTTACATGTCTCCGGTATGTAAGGCCTTCTCTTTTTTTGGCCCCTGGAGGACATACCCTATTTCTTTCTCTCAAATCAATATATTATATCTTAATGCTCTGAAGAATCCTCAGCATTATCTGTTTTTTCCCTGTTTGTTCATTTGGGGGTTTTTTGGTTTGTTTGTTTATCAAATATTTTCCCCACTAGAATATCAGCTTCATAAGAGCAAGGGCCTTTTATCTTCTTCACTGTTATAGCACAGTTGCCTCCAATAGTACCTGTCATATTGGCTGAATGAATACATGGACTTGATACATTCATCCCTTGTCATTTAATTCTACATATTTATTCTCTAGACTAGATTCCGTAATGATTTCTATAATATCATATGTCTGTCTTACAGTGAAACCTATGTCTATGTCATGTTTTAATTTCCAAAACGAAGGATTATTTTTAACATTGATTCTCTTCGAGATTTCTCATCTAAAAAGTGGCACTGCCTTCGCCTAGTTGGATAAATCAGAATAACTGAGAATTATCCTTGGCTCTTCCTTCTTCATCCATCCCCACATTGTCAGTCACCAAGTTCTAGCGATTTTACTTCCCCAGCATGTTTCATATTCATGCATTTTCATCTTTCCTACTACTAAAACCCAGTCTGATCTCCCATTATTACTTGCCTAGATTTCTGCAATTAACCACTTATTGGTTTTACTACTTTTGCTTTTTCACAATCTTTATCCAAGCTACAGTCAGAGAAATATTGCTAATGTGCAAATATAGTGTCCCTCTACTGCATGTGGCTCTGTCGTGCTTTCCCATCACATTGGGATAGAGTCCCAGGTCCTTCCAATGCCACAAGGTCTCACCTTCTTGGTCACTGCAACATCTGCTGCTGCTCCCCCAACTTACATGTCTATGGTGGCTCCTTCCCATCTGGTGCCATTTTTAAGTGTGAAGCTCATTCAGTGTTTAGAACAACCCAGCGAGAAAGCTGATGATGCTATTCTCCATTTGATAGCTGGGAAAACTAAGGCCTATTGCATGAATAGTTTTTGCCAAGCTCATATAACTGAAAATAATGCTTAATTCTTTTTCATCAATCCCCACATTCAGGCAGTCATCAAATTCTATTAATTTTACGACGACACCTCACATAGTTAAAAAGAAGCTGCTCTAAGAACCCAAATATGCTTCCTAGACCATGTTTATTTCCATTTGACTATAACATAATTCTTTTTTATCCTCCATAATGTCCTGTGCAGGACACTGAAAGGCCATTGTTTTGTGTTAACCAGGTTCTGGTTGCTTTACAGATCAACACAATAATTTTGAAATATTTCAAAATATTTCTTTAGTGCTAGAAGACAATGGGGAATGTCTGAGGAAACATTTTCTGCTTCATCTTACCCATGATGGATCATATTTCATTGACTATTTGCCTTGTATCAGGCAATCTCCTAAGAGGATAAAAGATAAATAACAATACATTTTAGGTAATATTTATTGAGGTCTTTCAATGTGTCAAGCATAGTTCTTTGGATTTTCTGTATCTTATTCAATCCTCACAGCCACTCCATAATGTAAAAACCTATTATTATCTCCATTTTATGAATGAGGAAACTGAGGCATCAGAGAGGTTAAGAAATTTGTCCATGATCTCATAGGAAGTAAAGGAGTTCAGGTATTAACCCAGCCTGTTTGTCGTTAGAACCCATAATTTTACTCATGATATTTTGGGACTCTCAACCAGAATCCCTTCTTGTAAGGGTTTCCAGTTGATGTGGAAAAGAGACCCATAAATAAAAGACAGTGTGGTGAGTAGTATGATCTATTCAACATATCTTTCTGGAGACTGCTATATAGTGCATGTTTGTCATGTGCTTTCACTTACAAATGTAGAGCAAGGAATATGAATTCAGAAGTTAGAGAGTTTTATTAATTGTGTTACCTTGAGAGAATTATTTAACCTTTCAGAACCATGGTTTCCTCATACATGTAACATGAATACCAATATATTTCAAAATGTTACTGTTAGTGTTAAATAATTAATGTATATCAAATAGTCTGCACATAGTAGGCCAATAGAAAAACTTTTATGAGTTGTAGGAGTGTTAGTGAAAGAGCTATGTATAAAGTATCAGGTGAACATGAAGGAAGAAACTATTAACTTTGCCTTGAGGGTGGGGGATGTTACCCACAGAAAATGGAACACTTGAAAGATGTCTAAGAATTTTGTAGACTGAAATATTTCTATCAGTATCCAGATTTTTCTCTGGGGAACCACTCTTTCTTCAAGGTGTGTATACTCCATCCCATGTAGACCTGGTCCCTGCTAACATTCATTCTGTTACCTCAAGATGAGCCTCCCAGGGACTGAAGTAGATATGACAGAAGGCAAAGGAGAGAGATGGCAAGAAAGTGGGTCCTTGGTAAAGCCAATGCACCACTGGTTCAACCAATATGAATCCTGTCAACCTCTGGACTTGCCAGTGCATGAGCCAATACATATGCTTCATCGTTGAAGCCTTTTTGAGCTGAGCTTTTTTGCTACTTACAATGATCCCCTTCTAACTGCAAGAAATTCTAGATAGGAGGGCTGCATGTGTGAAGGCTCACAGAGAGGTAGGAGGGAGCATGATGGGTTTGAAAATATTACATTGAGAAATGAGGCCAGAAGGTGGGTCAGTGCCAGCTTTTCAAGGGCACTGACTTCCATTTTAATGAGTTTGGACTCTAGCCTATAGGCAGTGGGGAGCAACAGTTTTTGAGCAGAGAAATGACATGATCAGATTTGCATTTTAGAAATATGACTCTGGCTGTGAAGTTAAGTTTGGATGGCAGTAGGGAAGGCTGAAAGCAGAGAAAATGGTTAGGCGATAACTACAGTGGCATGGAGTAAGGGGCTATGGAACTTGGACGATGTAGTGGGGAGAAGGAGGTGAAGATCTGGTCTCATTTTCTATGGATCCACCTTCTTATTATGGACTCACTGTTATGGATTCTCTTTGGCTTTTAATTTTGGGTTCCCAGATGCCTCGCCAATTGCAGTTGCAGACTGGCAGACAGGCAACTCTTGCTCTGCAGGTGTACTTAATGTAAAGCCTTCAAAATCCATGATACAAGGTATAGGAGTCTTCTAACTTTTAATATTCTTTAGCTGTCCTTATTTCTACATCACAATGATGCTCTTCTGCTAAGCATTAGCAAGTGGTACCAAAATTCTGTCACTATCACAGGCTACAATTCAGAAAGCCACCTTAGATATCCTTCTGAATTTATAGATGCATCACTCAGCTCTGCTCTTGCAGGCAGGAGATGCCCCAATAGGGAATATCAAAATAATGTCATAAAATCCATGTTTGTTGTCTCTTCTTCCTGTATCAGAAAATCTCCAATAAGTTATCATGGAGTTCATTTTGCTTCCTACTCTTCTGCAATCTTTTCAATAGAGGAATGTTGGAATTGCACAGGAAAGAGATACATAAACAGTTGGGAGTTTGGTTTTTAAGTTTATACTAACAAAAATTCAGGCTCTCATGTCCATTCTCTCTGGCACTGTGCTCTCATTTGCTGTACACAGTTGGTGCAAGTTTGAATGGTCAATTAAACATCTGTTAATAGGACCAGAGAAGAGTTATAACTCCACAGTTCCATGTGTATATACCATCTATGTTGCACTAATCTTCTGATAAACTACAAAGTCATAGCTGGAATCACATGGGGGTCTCTGCCTCTAGGCCAGGCAAACTCAAATACATTCCCCTACCACTACCACCACCACAACCACAAATTAAATTCATTCCTGTTCCTTGTAATGGATGATTGGGGCAATGATATAATTAAAAAATTTTAAATTATAAATATTGGAAAGAACCTTAGAAACTACCTAATTTAAAATTACAGATAGGGCCAAGAGGGTGGACCGGAAGCAGCCTACACAATGCTGCTCTCATGGAGAGGATGGAAAGTACCAAAATGACACCCACGTTTGGATGGATCACTTGAGCGAGAGCACTGGGAATCCAAGGAGAGGAGGTGGGGGTGAAGTAAAGGAGATAGAAGTGAGATGAGCTGCTCAGCAGGACTGGAGGTAATTAGGTAAGGTGCCCACACATGAGAATGGGACAGAAGAGAAATTCCCAGGCTCCTTACTTCCCCTGAGGATCCTGCAACCAGAGCGGCGAGTGGTAGGAGGGCCCCTCCACCGCAGCAGGCCTCTGGTCTGATAAAGAGATCTGCTTGGAAGCTGTGCAGCTTCTTTGCTCTGGAGATAAGGGACAACTAGCTTGCTAGCCCTGGGAGCTCTAGCTGGTGCCATTGTAACATCCCAACCCTGGAACGCTGCCTTTACCAGGGATCAGATCTGTGACTTCAGCAACCCTCTTGTCCCTGTCAGGTGGGAAGGCAGCAGGGAATCCTGCTGCTTACTTGTTCCCAGTGGGCAGGTGATGTGTACCCCTACCACTTCTACTGCAAGGACCATGGATGGAGCAGGAGACAACAGGTCCAGCGTCCTCTGCTGTGGCCTCCTTCATCCTATGCACATGCCCCGTCTTGCTGGCCTGGCCCACCTCGCATGTACACCTGGCACTGGGGCTGGCCCTGCTATGGTGGTTCAGGGGAGCAGGGGAGACACAGCAGAGCAGCAGTGTAAAGGCTCACAGTACATCCACTCCTCTCCTGCCTGATCAAACTTCTGAAGTAGGAACCACACAAGCCATCTAGGGACCCATCCCTGTCTTCACCAAGCAACAGAGGTCCCATCAGAGGAAAATAGGTATGCTGTGTCTGCTATCTGTCTTGAACTGAGAGAAGAGGCCCCAAGTGAGAATGACCCAACATAAAAACTCTGGCAACATGAAAAAACTGGCTGTCTCAACATCCCCAAAGGATCACAACAGCTCTCCAGCAATGAAATCCAACCAAAAGGAAATTGTTGAAATGACAGATATGGAATTCAGAGTATGGATGGCAAGTAAGATGAACAGAATCGAGGAGACAGTAGGAACCCCCCTCAAATAAACCAAAACAATAATTCAGGATATGAATAAAAAATTCACTAAAGAAATAGATAACATTAGAAAAGAGATAACAGAACTTAAAGAAATGAAAGAGTCATTTGTGGTACTTCAAAATACAGCAGAAAGCTTTCACAACAGGCTAGACCAAACATAAGAAAGAATTTCAGAGCTTGAAGACAAGAATATCAAAGTTGTCCAGTCAGTAAAAAATGCAAAGGAAAAAAAAGAACAAAGAAAAATGAACAATCACTGTGAGAAATATGGGACTATGCACAATGAATAAATACAAATATAAGAATTGTAGGTATCCCTATAAGGAAAAGCAATGAGCATGGAAAACCTATTTGTGAGAATAACATAAAAAAATCTTCTCTAATATTGCTAGAGTTTTAGATATCCAGATATAAGATGATCAGTGAACACTTAGAAGATTCATAGTAAATAAGATATCACCAAGACATGTAGTTATCAACCTGAGCAAAGTCAAAATGAAGAAGAAAATCCTACAAGCTGTGATAAGAAAGCAACAAGTTACTTAAAAAAGAAAACCCATCAGATTAACAGCAGACCTCTCAGCAGAAACCTTTCAATCCAGAAGGGATTGGGATCCCATTTTTATTCTTCTTAAGGAATAAATGCAAGCCACAATTTTGTATCCTGTGCAGATAATTTTCATAAATTAAGGAGAAATAAAGTCTTTCAAAGACAAGTGAACACTAAAGGAATTTTTCACCACTAGACCTACCCTACAGGAAATGCTTAAAAGTGCTCTATACATGGAAAAAAATAAATCAATACCCACCAATATAAAAGCACCCTAAAGTTAAAGCTCACAACTCTTATAAAACAGTAACTCAAGGAAGAAATCAAAGCAACTAGGTATCATTCAACATGATAAACAGAACTCTATCTAGGTATCATTCAACATGATAAACAGAACAGTATCTCATATATCAATACTAACATTGAACACAAACAGTCTTAATGCTCCATTTGAAAGATATATACTGGCTGAATTGATGAAAAATGTACCCAAAGTATCTGCTGTCTCCAAGAAACCCATTTAACTCACAAAATACTCATAGACTCAAGGAAAAGGAATGGAAAATATATTCCATGCAAATGGAAACCAAAAGCAAACAGGACTAGCTATTCTCATATCAGACAGAATAGACTTTAAATCAACAATGGTAAAAAAAGACAAAAATAGTCATAAAATGATAAAGGGAGCAATTTAGCAAGAATGTATTAATATAACAATCCTAAATATATATGCACCTAACACAGGAGCTCACAGATTCATAAATTAAAGAATACTAGATCTAAGCAAAGAAATAAACAGCAACATCATAATTGCTGGGGCCTTCAACTGACAGAACTGAACAGATTATTGAGGCTGAAGAGCAACAAAGAAACACTGGGCTTAAATAGGACTCTAGAATAAATGGACCTAAGAAACATTTATAGAACATTCTACTCCAAACTGCAGAATATACATTCATCTCATTAGCACATGGAACATTTTACAAGATGGATCATATGTTAGCCCACAAAACAAGTCTTAGCAAATTCAGAAAAATCAAAATAATTATATGACCTTCTCAAATCACAGGGTAATAAAACTAGAAATCAACTCCAAGAGGAACTCTCAAGCCTAAATAAAATCATGGAAATTAAACAACCTGCTGCTGAACAATCCTTAGGTCAATGATGAAAGTAAGATGGAAACAAAAGATTTTTTTGAACTGAACAACAATCATGACATGAGCATCCAAAATCTACAGGATACAGAAAAAGCAGTGTTAACAGTGAAATGCATAGCCTTAACCACTTCCGTACGAGCGTCGACTATAGTCGACAGCCACAGATGAACACGCACAGCCGAGTGTCTACTTTAGCTGACAGCCGTGATATGAAGGCGCACAGCCGAGCGTCAAATTTAGTCGACAGCCAAAAACTTTTACTTTTACTTTTAAAGCTTTTATCTCTGCAGTTGCAGTGTGTACGTTCAGCTAATATGTTACTGCGAATCTGTGACCTTTTAACAAGTTCTTAGTAGGAGTTATTATATTTATTTAACTTAGGAGGAGTTATTATATTTATTTTCCTAAAGCTGCCTGTAAAGTAAAACAAGCTTTCAGTGCTTTAAAGCTTTCCTCATCACAAGAGCAAAATGGATTCGTCATCAATACACAGCACGAACTATTGTGCGGACTATGAGTGCCGGCTGTGGGCAAGGATTCGCAGCCGGTGAGTGAGGTATCGAAGTGGTTAAATGCTTATAACAAAGAGACAGATCACAAATTAACAACCTAATGCCACACCTCAACAAACTAGAAAAAGAAGAACAATCCAAACTCAAGCCAGCAGAAGAAAAGAAATAAAAAAACTCAGAGCAGAACTAAACAAAATGGAAACCAAATCAATACAAAGGATTAATAAAACAAAAAGTTGATTCTTTGAAAAGATAAACAAAATCGATAGACCACTAGCCAGATTAACCAGGAATAGAAGAGAAAGGATTCAAATAAGCTCAATCAGTAATGCAAAATTACAACTGATACCACAGAAATACAAATTATCATCCGTGAATACTACAGAACCTGTTATACACACAAACTAGAAAATGTAGAGGAAATGGGTAAATTCCTGGAAACACACAACCTCCTAAGCCTGAATCAGGAAGAAATAGAAATCCTGAACAGACCAATAACAAGCAATGAGATTGAAGTAACAATAAAAATTCCACCAAGAAAACAAAGCCCCAGACCAGATGAATTCACAGCTGAATTCTACTAGACCTACAAAGAAGAACGGGTACCTATCCTACACAAATTATTCCATAACATCCAGAAGAAAGGAATCCTCCCTAACTCATTCATTCTATGAAGCCAGTATCACCTTGATATCACAGCCAGGAAAGGACATAATCCAAAAAGGAAACTAGAGACGAATATCACTTATGAATGTAGACACAAAAATCCTCAACAAAATACTAGGAAACCAAATTCAATAGAACAACAAGATAATTCACCATAATCAAGTGGGTCTCATTCCAGGGATGCAAGGATGGTTTAACATATGCAAATCTATAAATGTAATTCTCCACATAAACAGAAGCAAAAACAAAGACCATATGATCATTTTAATAGATGCAGAATAAGAATTTCGCAAAATCCTGCAAGCTTTTATGATAAAACCCACAACAAATCAGACATTGAAGGAATATACCTCAAACTTATAAAAGCCATATATGCTAAATCCACAACCAACATCATACTGAATGGGGAAAAAATAAAAGCATTACCTCTAAGAACTGGAACAAGACAAGGGTGCCCATTGTCACCACTTCTATTCAGTATAGTACTGGAAGTCCTAGCCAGAGCAATCAGGCAAGATAAAGAAATAAACTACCCAAATTGGTAAAGAGGAGATCAAATTATCCCTGTTCACTGATGATATGATCTTGTATCTAGAAAACCCTGAAAACTCCACCAAAAGACTCCTAGAATTAATAAATAAATTAAGTAAATTCTCAGGTTATAAAATTAATGTACAAAAATCAGTAGCATTTCTGCATACTAATAATAGTCAATCTGAGAGTCAAAGCAAGGACTCAATACCATTTGCAATAGCAACAAAGAAAATAAAATACCTCAGAATATGCTTAACCAAGGAGGTGAAAGATTTCTACAAGGAGAACTACAAAACACAGAGGAAAGAAATCACAGAGGACACAAACAAATGGGAAAACACACCATGCTCATGGATTGGTAGAATCATTGTTAAAATGTCCATATTGCCTAAAGTGATTTACAGATTAAACACAATCCCCATAAAAATACCAAAGTCATATTTCACTAATTTAGAAAAAATAATTCTATGCTTAGTTTAGAATAAAAAATGTCAAATAGCCAAAGCAATCTTAAGCAAAAAGAACAAATTGGGAGGCATCACATTACTTGACTTCAAATTATACTACAAGGCTATATAACCAAAACAGCATGGTACTAGTATAAAATTAGAGACATATACCAATGGAACAGAATAGAGAATCCAGAAATAAAATCATCTACCTACAACCAACCGATCTTCAACAAAGCAGACAACAACATACACTGTTTAGTAAATGGTGCTGGGAAAACTGGATAGCCACATGCAGAAAAATGAAAAGGAAATGTCCTATCTCTTACCATACACAAAAATTAATTGAAGATGGATAAAAGACTTAACTGTAAGGCATGAAACCATAAAAATTCTAGAAGAAAACATAGGAAAATATCTTCTAGATGTTGGTCTAGGCAAAGAATGTATGATTAAGACCCCAAAGGCAAATACAGCAACTATAAAATAAATAAATGGGACTTAATTAAATTACAAATATTATGCATAGCATCAGAAATAATCATCAGAGTAAATAGACAATCTATTTGGAGATTGGAGAATGGGAGAATTATTCACAATCTATAATCCAACAAAGGGCTAATATTCAGAATCTATAAAGAACTCAAACAAATCAGCAATAAATAAACAAACAACCCCATTAAAAAGTGGGCAGGAGACATGAACAGAAGTTTTTTAAAAGATAGACAAATGATCAGTAAAAATATGAAAAAAATGCTCAACATCACTAATCATCAAGGAAATGCAAATTGAAACCACAATGAGATATCACCTTACCCCTGTCAGAATGGCCATCATTAAAAAGCCAAAAAGCAATAGATGCTGGTGTGAATGCAGAGAAAAAGGAACACCTACACTGCTGTTAGGACTGCAGGTTAGTGTACCCCGTATGGAAAAAAGTATAGAGATTCCTCAAAGACATAAATGTAGACTTACTATTCAATCCAGCTGTCCCACTAATGGGTTTCTACCCAAAGACAAAGAAGTAATTTTATTAAAAAGGCACTTGCACTTGAATGTTTATTGCAGCACAATTCACAATTGCAAAAATGTGGAATCAAAGTGCACATAAATCCATGAATAGATTAACAAAATTAACTTCACACCATGGAGTACTACTTAGACATGAAAAGCAATGAAATAATGTCGTTTGTAACAACTTGTATGGAACTGGAGACCATTATCCTAAGTGAAGTATCTCAGGAATGGAAAAACACGTACTCTCTAATAATTGGGAACTAAACGATGGGCACACACAGGCATCATCCCTGTTAAAAGAGATGTCAGGACATTGGAAACCAAGAAGAGGGGAGAATGGGAGGGAGTGAAGGGTAAATACTTGTCTATTGGGTCTAATGAGCACTATTCTGGTGATGGACACACTAAAAGCCCCGATTTAAGCACTATATACAAGGTATCCATGTAACAAAATCATTTGTACACTCTTCATATTTTGAAATAAAATAATAGATAGATAGATAGATAAATAAATAAATAAAGTTACACAAGCCTGGGCAACATAGCAAGACGTCACCTCCAGAAAAATATAAGAAAAATCAGCTGGGTATGATGGTGTGTTCCTGTAGTCCAAGCTACTCAGGGGGCTGAGGTTGGAATATCACTTGAGTCCAGGAGTTCAAGGCTGTAGTGAGCTATTATAGTGCCAGTGCACTCCAGACTGGGCAACAGAGTGAGACCCTGTATCTAAAAATAATATAAAATGAAATAAAAATAATATAAAATACAAAAGTACCAGTTAATGATAATAGAAACTGCATCCCACAGTGTGGAGCTAGAACCCATCATACAGGACTTGCCACAAAGGAGGCATTTCAGTTCCCCATCTATAAGGTGGAAATGATAATAGTATATACCTTTAATGGATAATAGTATATACCTTTAATGGGAAATTAAAGAAATTAATATATGCAAAGCATGTCAAATGCTGCTGGCACATACTAACTGCCAAATTGCTGGTTATCATTGTAAGACTGGAGACTCTGGTTTTCTGTCAATGTCCAGCATGGATGGACTTGCTGGTGGTCTGGATGTTCGACTGAACCAAGGCAAGTTTGCCACATTCAGCAGCAAGCACTTAAGGATTTGTCAGGGAAAGGGAGGAGTGAATATGTCCTATGAATCCATGTGGCTACAACAGAGACTTTCATGGAGTGGTCTTAAGTCTTTTCCCAAGGAGATGAGCTGATCTTAGCGGAGAAAAGCTGGAGGTACTACTGGATTCCTTGGATCTAAGGAAAGGAATAAGAGAGTCATCCAAAATAGAGCCACATTCACCCAGTCTCGGGAATTGCAGGTGAGATCTGTAGTAATGAAAAGTGGAAGGACGAAAGCATCATAAGAGAGTCAGTTGTCAACATAATCAGCAAATATTCATTCAATGTTTCTATGTGCCAGGCACTGTTCTGATGCTCAGGATATGGCAGGGAACAAAGACAAATCTCTGCTATCTTGGGAATTAGATTCTACAGGGGAGAATGGGTGGTAAACCAGTAAAGAAATGAGTACATAAGTAACAGATGTGGGGTGGGGTAAATGTTAGTAAGAAACAGGGAAATAAGAAGAAAGGAGGAGTGAGGAGGGTAAATGTGGTGGCGAGAGCATAAGAAGTTCTCTTCTGATTGCTTCTATTTTCTCAGTGCACTTGGAAGTGACTTCATGGTGGCAGGTAAGGAGGAGGCAGAAGGTGTTGGAATTTTAAAGGGAAAGTATAAAATTTTCACCTAGAATCATAGAGTAAACATATTGGGACTTGTTGAAGGATTGTCAGGCAGCCTTAAGGGCCCTCTTGAGAGCTGTGGTAATGATTGTAAAGTGACATGCATGAGCATGTGTGTGTGTTTTTCTCTAGCTAAGTTCAATTACCCTGATGCAGGCACATGGAAAGTGGAGAATTAAATGTATTCATGTTTGAAGTTTGGCCAGGTGGATCATGACGGAGGAAAAGAGGGAAAGAAACTTGAGCCTTTTTGCAAAGAAGCATGAACTCTAAGTTGAGTATGGCAGGAAATAAGGGCAAGAGAAGAGTGAGTGCTAGTTGTCAATGGTTCATTAGTTGTTTAAGTAATGACATGAGTAAGCTGTACAAAGAGCAGGTGTGAGATGAGGAGAGAATGCCTGAAATGAAGATTATGGCAATGACAAAGGCCAGGAAATGCCTTGAGTGGCTGAGGTTGGGTGGACAGCACCATGGAAAGGGAAGGTCAAGAAATCTCTGACCAACAGGCAAGAGTAATAAAAGAACGGTCTGTGTGGATCTTGAAAGTTGCCAAGAATCATGGCAAGGGTAATATGGGAGACTGATCATGATCCTAGTATTATAATTGTCAACAAATGAGGAGGAATGATCAAGGGTCAGCTTATGAAGGAGGGTAGTAGCAGTAGTAGCAGAGTCTGATGAAATTAAATTTGAAGCTGAGGATGTCAGTGAAGGAAGGGACAATAGTCTATAAATGGCTAGAAGGTACAACGAGGACACCTGCCTTTAGGTTCAGTGGTATAAGTGGTCTGGGAGAGACAGGGGCCACCACTTAAAGGAGCTATGGAGAATACAATATCTTCATGTCTTCAGCATAGAGCAAGGATTCAGTTAGCAGAAGTCAGAAAAACAGAAGAGAATGAGGATAATGATGGGTGGGGGTGTTGCTGAAGAAGGACCATGATTCCTAGAAGGCTTATGGGGAGGAATGGAAGACAATGTCAGATTAGAGGATGTACAGAATTTTAGGGTGATAAGGGATGACCTGGGAGGTAGGGCATCTGGTGCTGATGGACATAAATATGGAAGTAGAGTAAGATCAGATTAGTCCTGATGTCCTGATTTAGGCAGGAAGGAGTGGAGGACTTTCTTGAAGAACTGACAGCCTTGGTCAGCGTCATGATCAAAATAATTTGATAATTAAATCACACTGGGCTTACTGGACTGGAGTGGACCCTTAAACACCTGGAGCAAGTACATTTCATCATATAGACAACCAACTTGAATCATTTAGAATAGCTGCCTGGTGCCTTAGGGTAAGAAAGGGCTGAAGTGGATGAGTGAGTAGTCTGTAGTTACCCAGCAGTTACTCTTTATTTCTCCCTCCCCTTGATAACCACTAATCTACCTTCTTTATGGATTCACTTATTAAAGAAATTAATGTGAACAGAATCATGCAATATGTGGTGTTTTGTATCTGGCTTCTTTCACTAAGCAAAATGTTTTCCAGGTTGATCCCTATTGTAGCAAATATCAGTACTCTGTCCCTTTTTATCACTGAATAATATTCCATTATAGGGATATACCACATTTTGTTTATCCATTCATCCACTGATGGACATTTGGGTTATTTCTACCTTTTGGCTATTGTGAATAGTGTTGCTATGAACATTTGTTTACATTTATTTGAACACCTATTTTTAATTCTTTTGGGTGTTTTCCCACAGCAAATAAGTTTCATTTTTCTCATCTATAAAATTGGGTACACAAAAGACCCTACCTCATAGGTTTATTATAGAGGGTGAATTTAAAAATGATCATAGAGCACTGACTATCATGGTAGGTACCCACCAGAAGTAAGTGCCTTGTAAATGATGGTTTTTATTTGTAATGGATACAATGTATTTATCCAGAAAACTGACTTTCTTCCATAAAAATATATTATAGACTCATGTTGTTGGGGTTTTTTTTCTCCAAAGAGTAAAGGTGTGAAATGAAGACTATTTTTTACCCTTGAAGATAAATGGACCATACTTCAACTTGGCTCACTCTGGTCTAAGAAAGCAAAGAGCCCTTGGGTCAGGATTAAAAGCATGGTCACATCTCATGTCTAAGGGTTTCTATCCTGGTTGAATTTGTAGCCCTTCTCTCCCTAGTGACTACCCTTCCTGCAAATGATTGCCTTCTAGCAGAGCCATCCTTGAAATACCATTTCTAGTTTGCGCTACTTCCTTTTTCCTCTCACCAAATTTGGGCAGGCTCTCATAGTCTCTTGCTTTTCCCCTATTTTTTAAAGGAAAAGGCAAAAAGAAAACGAAAATGTTAGGAAATTTAAAATATCAGTCATCACTTAGGCCTTCAATAAGGGAAGGAAAAAACAAAAGCTTAATTGGTCCACAAGTGATTTGCAAGAAACAGGGGGCTAAGTCACTGACAGGGAGCTATCTCAGTGCCTTGTGTGGATTATTGCTCAAATTTCTTTGTCTGTAGGTATTTAAAATACTAAAACATTGATCTCCTTTTGTTCCCAACATAAAACCTTTGCCTCAGCCAAAGTGATGACTTCTATCATGACAGTATACTTTCTGATCACTCTGGTGGGCGGTTTTCATTCCTACCTTTCTATATTTGTTTGCTTATTTTCTTATGTCTTTGTTTGCATCCCAAACAATGCCTGCAATACAGAAGGAGGAACTTCATGTTGAATAAACGTCTCACTGATGGCTGTCATTGCCTTTCCTTGGCATCTCTTGATAACCTGGAGCTTGTTTAGAGAGTGCTAGTATTGGGCTAAGTGGGTTTGAATCCTGGCACTTAGGACTCATATTATTTTAAGTGATTTGCTTAGAGTGCAGATAAAGATAATACTATTCACTCTCTCAAGAGATCGATGTGAAGAATAAATGAAATACTTCCTGTGACATGCTTGGAAAATGCATGACACATATATGCTAGAGTGGTAGATGTTAGCTACTAGCACAATTGGTTGTTTGGCCTTTCTAGCTTTGATTTTTATCCATTCATATCCTAGTAGAAATTCATGATTCTTGAGAGCAAATACTGTGTTTTAGAGATATTTAGTACCTACATACACAGCACGTGCAAACACACACACACACACAAATGCTATCGATCAATAGAGAGATGTAAGGATATAATGCTTCAAATGTACCCAGATTTTGAATAAGTTTTCAAAAACATATATAGTGATAAAAATAGGAAGCCTCTGGGCAAACAGCAATAACATTTCTTTAGAATGTAATCTCCATGAGAGCAGGATTGTGTTCTCCAGAACCGGAAATGGCACAGAGTAGGCATCTCACAAATATTAATGGCATGGGTGATTAACAAAATTCTCACTAGGAAATGCCAGAAATTCTGCAGATGTTGGTTAATTTCACTCTCACAAGACTATAAGATATAGTTGTCCCTGTATGCGTTAAGAACGGAGATTGGCTGCAAGTTGTTGAGACTAATTATATTGTAACAGTAAAAGCTTATTTTTATCAATTAATGTAATGAATCCACATTTCACTGGCCATAGTTTGGTGGTTCATTGTTGAGAACCAAGGTCTCTACAATTTCTTCTGCTTTTCCTTGTGGTCCTAAGATGGTTGTTTCAGCTCCAGCTACCACATCCTTCTTATAAATGAGGAAGGAAAAAAACAAAAGAGCACATTTCCCTACCTAGAGCAGCACCCTTTAAAGAGGTTTCTCTGAAAAGCTTTTCTTTAAAGACTTCTACTCACACCCCATTGGGTACCCTTACTTGCAAATGGAGAAGATAGACGGTTTCTCTTCCTTATCTTCCTCTTCTTCTTCCCCACCCTCCTCTTCTTCTTCCTTCTTCTTCTTCTTCCCTGGGTACATTGTTGCCCCCTAAAAAAGCAGGGTTCTGTTATTAAGGAAGAAAGTGGGAGTGGTTTTCAGGTAGGTGTTAGCAATCTCTGTCATCTTTTCCACTTTGTAGATACAGGAAACTGAGGGCTCAGCCCTGTAGATTGGTTTTACTGTGGCATTTGAGGATTTTGTTTATCACATCACAGTGTCCCCTTTGGAGGACTCTCAGGACAAGATCCTCATGACAAAACCATCTTGACAGTGATTCTCCGAGCAGTCAGGAACCTGTAGAAGCTGTAGACTGCGCAAATAGTTTTGTGTCCCTCTTTACTTATACCTACTGCTAAGAAGTCCCAGAAAGTGGAGAGGTCTGTATGACAACCACTGGGGAATATTGTACTATGCCTTCATTTTTCTTTTCCAGAGATTTTTGCTATACTACATGCATTTCTTCAAGACACTTGAAACTATTATAAAAACAAAATGGGAATAAATGAACAATAACATACAGACACGCACACAGACACACACATACAAATCCCCCCAAATATAGAAGCTCATGAAATAGAGGCCCTGAGAGTTTATGTAATTAGTTTATGTTATGTTAGAGATAAGTCAATAGTCCACCCCATCTCTCTGACTCCAAAACCAGTCCTTTTTCTTTTCCAGCAGGGGTTCTCAACCCTGGCTGTACCTCATAATTAGCCAGGAGTCTTAAAAAAATTCATGCTAAGGTCAAGCCCAGACAAATTATAAATCAGAATCTCTGGGGGTTGAGCACAGGAGTGAGTATTTTTAAAAATCTCCCCAGATGATTCTAATGTGTATCCAAGGTTGAGGACCACTAGTCTTCAGCTTCTCTTAAGCAAAAGAAATGAAATGTGGAGTTCTACAGAGGCAGTACTTTAAAAAAATTATTTTAACCTATTCTGATGGTTTTCTCACCTGCTTAATTTTCTCCTAGTGGAACCACCAATATTTAAAACAGATGAAAGCAGAGCTTTCTTCCTTGTAGATGGTACTGGGGAGTTCGGTTCTGGATTCCTCAACCCTAGGGCACTCCATCCCTTGCAGATGATCCCTGAGGCCCCCGTATAGGACAATGACCAACCTACTATAATACTTCCCATGGAATAGATGTCTTAACAATCCAACAGACATCCTGACCATCAGAGTAACAGGTGTGAATGGGAAAAGCCTCAGTCATATGGGTGACTGTGGTGTTGTCTTCTCTTCTTCTGCATATAAGCCTCAAATATACATGCCTCTACCTATGGTTATTCGGAGGATAAGATGCTAAAAAACGCTCCAGGATCAATAACAGAAATACATAAATATTGTCAAGTTTATGCTTTCTCTCAGCTTATGTGGTCGCGCGTGTGTATATGTGTGTGTGTGTGTGTGTCTTTTATCCTCACACCCCCAGGGATGTAGCTAATTATGTGGACCTATAATGCAGAGTGCTCAAACTCAAATGCTTACAGAGACCAGGCAGAAAAGCTAGTATGTGAAGCTGCCCTGTTTTAGTGGATCCTGTGGAAAACTGGAGTGCCTATGTTCTTCTTAAAAGCATTTATATTAAAAAAAAAATTCTAAGCATGTGTTGGCAAATAAATAGACAGACACATACCCCCATATTTTCAGGGCATATGATATTTAAGTGAAGTCCCTAGTGAGGTGGAATTTATGTTATTTTACTTTATATTTTAGCTATATTTTAGAAGCCATCAGTTGTTCTGTTAGGTGGGCTCAGATGGTGAATGTAGAACAACTTTCTGTTTTCAGGGAAGATTTACTCAGTTTTGTGATTGCAAGATGAGTGTGCATGTATGCATGTGGAACTGAACATTTTGAGCCCTGATCCAAGCTGCCCCTGCGGTAGCCACTTGGAAGGCAGAGTTGATCAGATAAGTGTAGGGACAGGCAAATTTGAGTAGATGCCAAGGTGTCTCCTTAAAGAACAGGATGCAACTAGAATCTCCTTGATGGATTGAGATGGTCCCAACTGACTGATAGGAATAAACCCAGAAGTCTCCAAAAGGATCAAATTTTCCATAAAGGAAGAGGATGGACGAGTAACAGGGATCATTGCAGCCTAGATGCTCCAGTGTGACCACTGGCCAGACTTCATATTTCTCCTCTTGCAGCCATTTGGAGGCAGAACTGGCCCGTTTAGGTGAATTCATCTCTCTGAACTGAGCACTATGGTAGAGGAGAATCCAGACTTACTGCCAATATAGGCATAGGAATATTTTCAGAGTTAATTGGGATTGGGATTATATTTCTACCTCGAAGTTGGTAAAGCTGGACAAACAAGTGTTGGAATAAAGATTCTAAATGAAATGAAGTCATGCATTCCCAATGTACTACCTCTTATCAGGTTGGATGCCTGGCATTCCAAAAGGTATCACAGGGACTGCGGAGAAGATTATATTCCATTTCCTGCAGAGCTCCAAGTTCAGTAGTGTGGAGGAGGGGATGAAGTTGGAGGATAAATGTGCAGTGTTGTGAGCTAGAGTTTAGCTGGGCAGATCAAACAAACACTCAAATAACCATAATTCAAAGCAGAATGAAAACTGCCTCAGAGCCACATTTGTGACATGCCATTGACTCTCTTTGGAAGAAGAGGGCCCATGTGGTTGGTTGCGGCTTCCCGGCATTTGGAATGGCCTAAAAGAATTTCATATAGGCAGCATGATTGGGAGGGTTGAGGAAACAAGAAGAGGTGTGGAGCAGTCCTGGTGGACAGTACAGAAGAAAATCAGCAAGGAGTGACTCTCTGAGCAGCTAATAAATAACACCCAATATTTTCCTTCCTAAGTTTGAAGCCAACTGAGTCCATGTAGCAGTTATACAAATGGGGAGCAAAGGATCAGCTTCATTACTAAGAAAGCTGATTGGAGCCGCAGTGTGGGTGTCTGTGCCTCTCCTGAGTTCCCTAAGACTTGCTTTTCCTGAATTAAATGTCTCCACTGAGTTGAAGGCACAGGAGGCGGCTTCTGTCTCTCAGTCGCCATCCTGCTCTGCCCCCCCCCCCCCAGGACCAGGTTTCTTACGGAGTGGCGGAAGTGCATTCTGAAGAAAGATGGTTCCGAAAACCAGAGGATGGACAGGGCTTAAGTCACACTTATGTAGTTTCTTTATAGAGTTTTATCAATCCCCTGTCTCTCCTTCTTCAGGAGAAGCCATAAGAACAAAGGATAGAGGCCAGCATTTTTACTCTAATTGAAATTTTTTCATGGAAATATAAGGACCAGAGAATGGAGCTTCTCTTCTAATCCTTTACAAATTTCTCACCCCAAAACAAAGGAGCAAAATTAGTCTTTCCTTACTTAATTGTGCTCAAAGAGGTCTGACTCTCTGTTTCTGTCTCTCCTTCTTTACCTGATTTTTACTAATGTGGGCCTTTAGCATTTATCCGTGGCCCACTGTGGCATCTTCAAAAATCTCCATCGTTTCTTTGATGACAATATTTGAACAGGTGACTTGTTTTCTCTTAAATCACAAGCCTGTTGGTGTTTCTTTGTGTTTAGAAGCACAAGGCAGGTTATCTGCCTTTTTCATCACACACTAAAGTTTTATCGCTCACTTGAGGATCATTTCTCTCAAAGAAACAAAGGTTTTATCACTCGCTAGAGTAACTGTGCACACAAGATGAATAGAGAACAAAAAACCCATGTTGAGATGCTGATGTTGGGCAATTAGCTAGACACTTGATCTGGGAAATACAAATTTGTGTAAGAAGGGTCTTCAGCTTACTCCTTAATATATGAAACTTCAGTTCAGTCTGTGAATTCCTGGGGATACATGCCATAGCATTTATCTCCCTGTGTTATAAATGTGCTCATGTCTCTTTCTCCATAACCATTTTAGAGTCCCATGTCTTTTATAAAAAATAAATAAATACATAAATAAGTATGAAATACAATGGCCCATAACATACATTCAATAACTATTTGTTGAACGAATGAATGAAGAGTGATTTATCAGAGCAACATAGCATTCATTTTGAGCACGGCTCATTCAGTAATTGTTGAACCAGGTCATTTTAAAGAAATGTCCATGTGGCAGAGCACACCCTAACTCTAGGCAAGTGTATATTTACTGTCTGTCTGTAGTACATGGAGTGGACAGTGACAATTCTGTCATCTGTGTTTTCCAATATAAATGAAGTTTGCCATGTTGTATTTACTGTCTGCCAACATGAGTGGGCTATTGGGTTTCTGTAGTGGTTCTATCACTCAAGACCCCTAAACCTCTGAAGTCCTGTGCTATTAATGTTATTATATAGAGAATCAGCAGGAGTTGTGATAGGGGAAAAATATGCTGTATTATTTTCCTTCTCAAGGTCTTAGTAAAAACCAAATGTGTTCTATAGAGACCTCCACCAAATCCTCTTACTTCCCATCCCAGGTTTGGCTAGAATTGGGCTCTGAGGCCTGGGACAGAGAAGATTGTCTGATGACTGAGGGATGCCAGAACTTGAGTAAAATAAAACAGGGGTCTGTATTGATTCCCTAGGGTTGCCATAACAGGTTACCATAAACTGAATGTCTAAAACAACAAGAACTTATTCTTTCATAGTCCTAAATGCCAGAGGTTTAAAATCAAGGTGTTTGCAGACTTGGATCCCTCTGGAGACTCTGAGGGAGAGTCTGTTACATGCCTCTCTCCTTGATTTTACTAGTTGCTGGCAATCTTGGCATTTCTTTGCTTATAGACACATCACTCCAATCTTTGCGTGTACCATCACATGGAGGTTCTCCCTGAATTGTCAAAATTTCCCTCTTTTGGTAAAGAAACCAGTCATTGGATTAGAGTCCATGCTATTCTGGTATGATCTCATCTTTATTTGATTACATCTGCAAAGTTGTATTGCCAAGAAAGGTCACATTCTGAATTCTGGGTAGACACGAATTTTTAGAAGATACTATTCAATCCAGTATAGAGTCCAAGAAGTTAGAAGGGAAATTCAACAAAGCCATCGAGTCCAGGGTCAGGGTACTAGACCTGGACAAAGAACTAAAATGCCAAAGCCAGGGAGAAGAGAATAAATGCAAACATCTGCGTATTAAGGGGTGGGTAGGAGCTGGGCATAGATCCTGCGATGAACATGTTGGGCCCCCTCCACCATTCTTGCTGTGCTTTGCCTGGATAGCATTGACACAGATGTAAAATTAAGCATATTTTTATTTCCCAGAAAAGTCCACGTACATAAAGTTAAGAGTGAGCAAAGTATACTTTACTGAACATGTCATAAAAAATGGCTTTATACCTTGTACCTCCAGCAAACAATTTAAAATTCATGGCACATGTTTTATATTTTTTTCCTTCTAAACTATTGTCGCTGACAGTTTATTGTTCTTGCATTCTTCTCTTCTCATTCCAGTCTATCTGGGGTTCTCCCTCTGATATGCGTAAAAGTTGAGTTCTCCTTCCGGATCTTACTCAAAATTTGCACATACTTATTCATCCAAATGCTCTCTAGAACAAAAGCTCTGCTATTACCACTACTTAACTTTATCAGAAGGCACTCAGGATTAGTGAATGCAAATTCTTGTTTTCCATTGCAACTCTCAACTAGAGAGTTAGCTATTTTGATGGCAATGGCAATTACTTTCATCTTCATGTCCCCTATAGCACCAAGCATGGTACTTCCCACATATTAGATACTCAATAAATGTTGGTTAATAATGATACTGTTGATGTATATCTGTATTTTTCTCTTTCCATTGAAAGTTTGGGCTGAAGAGACATCAAAAGTTTTCTTTTTGAAGTGCCCAATTTCTGAAGAAGTTGTTCAGTAGCTGGGAGATAATGTTTTAAAAATCACTTATTCCTCCTCAGGAGCAAGCTTCTAAATATATTTGCATGTGTTCTAAGAGGGAGTCATTCAATCCAAAAATATTTATTAAATGACAACTTTGTGAACATTAGGAGACTCAAAGAACTATGAGCTATAGTTTCTATCTTGAACAGGCTTACATTCTAATCGAGATTATTTTTGTGCATGTAGGAGGAATATAAATCTTGTGGTTTGCTGTGATAGACCCAGTATTCAAATTCTCACTCTACCACAAAATAATTACTTGACTCTGAACACATTTTAACCTGTCTAAGACTGTTTCCTCATTTATAAAATTGGGATAATAAGAGTACAGAATAAGATTGTTGGAAGATAAAGTAAGACAATATTTCCTATGTTCCAACATAATGTGCACTTAAGGAGTGCTAGCTATTATTATGATTATTATCTGATATTAATGTTGATGATAATAAGAGCAGTGAGATTTCTGAAAGATTTCATTTTTATCTGAAAAGATCAGGAAAGGTTGCACAGAAGATGGAGTTTTTGAGGTGGTCTTGTAAGAATGGGTAGGATTTCCAAAGGCTGAAATAAAATATTCTTGCAGAGGTAATAGGATTATCGCAAAGGTCTGGAGAAGACTTGAAGTGGGGTCAGACCAAACAGTGGGAAGAACAGAGTATTGGAGAAAAAGTAGCCATTCTAAAACGTTGAGAGCCAAGTTCTATGGTCACACAATTACATCTCACTTTGACTCTGTCTCCCAGGCCAGACTACAGTTGTTAGAAATGTGCTTTACATTCTACAGGTGTAATCACCCAGTAGACACGAGCTGTTAGGAATCAGGAAGCTCAAAACCAGTTGAACTCATCCAATTAAATAGGCCTAGAGCTTGATATGTTTCCTGTGAGCTGTTGCAAGCACACATTTGACTCCCTTCTAAAAGTTCAGATTAAAAGGAAGCAAACTTCCAAAATTAGAATTGTAATTAAAATTTGACTTTGATCAGTAGCTGCTGAGAGGGTCATTAAGAGCCACGAATGTGCTGACACAGGGGGTTGTTGGGTGGATGAGGTGAGGAGGGAAGCGGGGAGATTGGAAACAAATAAAAAATTGTTAAGAAGCATTATCGAATTGCAAATATCAATTATTATGGGTCTATGGATGAGCGATTATTATATTAAAAACATTCTTGGCAGGAAGCCCATATGGGCGTAGATAACTGCGACTCCATCAGAGCTCGGCTTTAATTTGATTTTCGCAAACATGTTTTTAGTTTCTTTTCCTTTGATTGGTTTCAGAGAACACTGGACAACAGCTGGGAAGAAACGGAGTCTAACCCTCCGTGAAACTTGTCGAAAGATGATTTCTGCCTCCCGCAGAGCTTGGAGCTGCATTGTCGCAGTAGGAGAGGTGTGAGGGGGAGGGGAGGGAAAGTTGATGGAGATGGAGGGTTCCCACGCTGGGTGCAGAAGAGACAAGGCTGAGTGCTGTGTTCTCCAGGACCAAGGGACAGATGAAAAAGCTGAGGGCTTGCTTTTGTTTCCCTGATAAAGAGTAACGTCTCACTGGCATGAACAATGAGGGGCAATGTGGCAAAACAATGCAAGAAAGATAGTAGTTTTAGCTCTCTGTGAGCCAGCTGTGTGTTGTGGTTGCCAAAATGACGAATAAGACCATAGGGTGTAATCACAAAGGGTAGAAGAAAGGGATCATTCCCCTTTGTCTGCACACCTGGAGTGACACATTCACTTTAAGTGCCTGGAATGCCCCCTTGTTTGCCTGGTGTGTCCCTACTCCTCTTTCTAAACCCAGCACAAGGTCACCTCATAACACCTTTCCAGACTCCATGCTCAACAGGTAGACTTAATCACTGCCATCTTGTGCTGGCTCAATTTTACTTGTATATTCAACACTTTTAATTACCATGTTGCTTATGTGGCCATCTGCCCTGGAGGGTAGAGTCCATGTCTGATTTGATTTTGTACCCACAGAGGCTGGCACTCAGTAGGTGCTCAGTCCATATTCATGGAATTAAGTCAAACAGACTAGCTGGGGCTTGTTTAGACATCAAGAAGAAAGGTGAAAGGACCTGAAATCATGTTGAAACCCATCTAGAACCAGGTCATGCCAACTTGCCATAGTTAGCAAGTTGACTAGTAGTAGGTGTCTTCCTACTGGTGGGGCAGGGCTCATTCCTTCATGGGAAGAGCCACCGGAAGGGTCTACAGAGTGACTGGGAAGAGACACTCCAAGGGAAGCCATGGTGACTCTCTACCTTGTCCCAAAAGCAAGAACAAGAGAGCTATAGGCAAATGGAGAGAACAATTGTGTCATGCAAAGAAAGGAATTATGAGTTTTCTTCCTTCCTGGCAGAATATATTCTTATAGTTTCAAAGGACTTCAGGCAGCCAAACACATAACTGAATTTATGCCAGAAATGGAAGCACTTCTTGTGGATCTCAAAAAGTAATGCCAAAAACTGATGCCTCAAGGATGTTGGGGGCCAGAAATGCCATATCATAGGCAACAGAAATTAAAGTATTAATGTAAGCCAAATCAAGAAGACTTGAGATTCTTCGGTCACCAAGAGGGAAGGAAAGAATGTGAAGAAGAGTTAAATCTTGTGACAGAGGGGATTCCAGCTTCTACTTACCATATGTTAACTTATTGGTTATTGTGTATATATTTTTACAGTTCTTTCTGCACAACCTTTACCAACCATTATACAAAAGTGCTAGAATAAAAATCGAATAAGCATTTACTATCTTATATTTCAGATATAGTCATGCCTTGCTAAATGACAAGGATATGTTCTGGGAAAGGAATCATTAGGCAATTTTATCACTGTGCGACTGTCATAGAATGAAGTTACACAAACCTAGATGGTTTACTAAACATCTAGGCTGTATGGTATAGCTATTGCTCCTAAGTTACAAACCTGTACAGCCTGTTACTGTACTCAATATTATAGGCAATAGTAATACAATGAGAATTATTTGTGTATCTAAACATGCATAAACATGGAGAAGGTACAATAAAAATAAACGGTACAGTAAAAAATTTATAATCTTATGGGGCCACTATCCTATATGCAGTAGGTAGTGGACTGAAACATCATACGGTGCATGACTGTATTTTCAGAAACACCTTACAGTGAGGGATGAAAAGAGGAATGAGGGAAGAAAAGGAACTCCTTGACACATAGCGTCAACTGTGAAAGGTGTGATGGTCTCTTAAAAAGTTATATAAGAAAATGAAGAATAATTTTGAAGAAGAATGTGCTAAATTTCCACACATATGAAGGACTACAATAATAAAGAGGGATCATGTCTGTCTATATTTTCCCAGATGGATAAATATAAGATCTGTGGGGTATCAGATAGAACTTTTTGATTGTAACTACTGTAAATTGACTTTGCCTGATTTTAGGCAAAGATCGAATTTATGAAAGTGTTGGGTGCCCATAGATCTCAAAGTTGAAGACTCTGGTCTTTTGGGAAATAGGGATCTTCCAGGTACTGCCACTGGGATAAGTTTTTTTCCAACTGTTTTTCTTTCTTACCTCCTTATATTCAGAATTTAAATCTCTTGGAGATAAATTTGGATCATCATAGCTTTGATCACGTGAGTGCTGCTTGGCTAACAGAGGAGACACCTAGACTAATAGTCCCATTAAGATAGCATGCAATGGGGAAGTACAATTCCCCAAAGGAATACCAAGGTGCCTCCTTCAGAAGAAAAAGGAATGCAATATGCAGAGTTAAAACATTAGTCATCTGCTGTAAATGAATAGACTGTTCCAGAAATTCCCTTTGACTCAAGGCACTCAGATAGGGGTTGAGTGAATATTTGTCAAGCATATTGTAGGAAAGATTCAATAATTGAGTGAGTAATTGGTCTACATAACCTTTTCTCTAACCCTGAAATGTTATGTCTCTGTGATTTTAGGAAAAGAATCCAATCACAGGACTCCCTTTAGGAGAAAAAATGAAACCATCTCTATTATTCCTATTCACAAGTTTATTTGCAAATATCCAGGATCAACCTGTATATACACAAACAAAAATATGCCGATACGCAATGCACAGTGCAAACAGCTTGTAATTGAAGAACCAGACTAATGCAACATTTTCCCACTTACAACTCTTCCCCACTGCTAGCATTCTTTAAGCCTTCTGTTATCAGGCAATTTAGTTATACAACAATAAATACATACACATGTGTGAGGAGATTTAAATACATTTTTCTAAATGTAAATTAAGGATCTTTATACAACTGCTCTGGTTTTGAGCCTAGTTTACATTGGCTAAAAATTTGCAGCTGAAAATAATTCCCTAGAAGGTTATTCCTTCTCATTTGAGAATTACTAGAAAGGTTATAATAGGATTCTTTTAAATTTTGAGATATTTGGGTTCTGTTACTTGACAGATATTAATGACAGTTTCTATACTGATTGTATTACAGAATTATAGAATCCTAAAGGTGGAAGACATGTCAAGATGTCCTCCAGAACGTGTCCTGGGACACTAATAAAATTACTTTAGATACACTGGAGAGACACATAAAATTTTGGGGCTTAGGCTCAGGGAAAGGTAGAGAGCATATCAGGCAAATGGTCTGACAGAGGTTTCTCTACCGTTTCTGAATGTGAGGACCAGTCTTAGGTATGTAGCCAGGGCTCTGAAATATTAGACCTTCACTGACTTAGCTACTGAAATGGTTCTCAACTTACCTGCAAAACTTACCTGAGGGATATTTCAAATGACCTTAGTGACAGCAATCTACTAAGGCAATGATTCTCAAAGGTGGAGGAGAGGAACTCTTGGGGACATCAGAATCTTGGGAATGAGGGGGAGTGTGTCATAGCTCCTAGGTGACCTCTGTCTCTGTGTCTTTATTACCTTCAAGTTGAGAGTAAATGGTTTAGGTGGAAAATGATAGATGTTTGAAATGGGGATGGTCTCTGAAACCTGTAAAGTATGGTGACCCTGAGTGTCCCATTGGCTTACTACTAGGGAGTAAAGATTTAATAAGACATCTTCTTCTTCTTTTCAAGTTTTCAGAGTTGGGAGAAATAAATGAGCTAATCTTTACAATGTATGTAGCACAAAGACTAGAACACAGAATGCACATGATAAATGGTGTCATTCCTTTATAACCATCATCAACACTATTTCTTTAGGTAGCTCTGAATGCATCTCATTGTCAAATGAATTTTGTTCATGTTTAAATTTGTACTTCACTATGATAACCAAGTATTTAAGTTAAGCCTGTATTTCTAATACTAAGATATTGCCCATCTAGTCTATGCATTTGGAGCTCTTAGCCATAGAGTTCCATTTGCTCTTAGCCATAGAGTTCCTCTCTGTTTTTCTGGAGAGTTGAAATCTTTTTTATTTCTGTTGCCTTGATGACTCTAGCGATAGTTGGTTGCCACTTGAAGGAACCGACTGGCCGGCTCAACTATTTTCATGCATCATGACTATTTGTTTCTGAAAGGAAAATGTTTTCCTGGAGTGCAGTATAAGTTTAGGAATATCAAAGGCAGTCTGATACTCAGCATAATTATAGTTTAGGTTTGTAGACCAGATATTCTAATCATCTACCTTTCATTGGAGGAGTGTCTGGCTGATTAAAAGATTTGAGGCCGCATCCGACATAAACATCCCTGAGTGCACATCAGAGAGATCTGGTACTGGAAAACAGCTCTCTGAAGTCAGAAAGTCAACTCCATCCAAATAAACAGCACCAGAGAGGAAAAGAAGGTTCAGACTTGATACCCATGTGTATGGATGACATTTTGGGGGTCTTTTCTTCCCACGTCATGACTTTGAGACAATAGCTGGATTTAGAGCAGCATTTCCTTCTACCACCTGAAAACACATGAATGATGATGTTCAAAGCCCATGGCATTGGCAGGATTATTAAAACTCCTCAAAGTGCTAACTGCAACTTCACACCTTTATCTTCCACTCAGAAAAGCATATCTTTGTGCAAATGAGTAACACTGGCATTTTCTATAGGGCAGGGTTCTATAAAGAGAGGGTTTAGGTAGTTCATAGACAGGAATCAAGTCACACTGATGCACTTAGTCACTTAATCCTATTTCAATTCTCTTTTAATTCTTTAGATTCTTCAAGGAGAAAGACTCAGTTTGCTGCCAGTCCTTTAAAACACCTCAACTCTTACTGTCTCTCTTTTTAACAGAGCAAAGACCAGCTCTGACTCAGAATTCTCAGCTAGCAATAATATCTAGCTACAATATAACACCATTGTCTGGTAATATTTTCTTATTTTTAAAGTTATCTTCTATTTTTCCAAGTGACACTGGCTTTCCATTTATAGTAGCGATATAAAGTTTCCTTCATAAACAAATTAAGTTAAGAATTGAGTTCACTTAAAGAAAAAGATTTAAGAAAATAATGGTGAAGATATGTCCCATAGTACATAATAATGCCGACATGCTGCAGTAATAATACAGATAGAGAGAAAATAATACTGATAATACTACTTCTACAGTGAAATTTTAGGGAGCACTGCTATAAGAATAATCTTGATTTGGCCCTAATTTTTCAAAGAATAGATTATTTTCAACTGTCAATACTTTGATGATTATTACCAGCAAATTTCTTATGATGTATTTCACAAATATATCATATTTCACATATTTTTCACAAACAGAGTAGTATATTATTCTACTCCGGTTTAGAAGTACCAATCTATCTATGTAAACTTATTACCCAGAAAACATATATAATGTTGAACTATTTCTATTTTAATCTTTTGGAACATGTTGCACATTTATGATTTGTGCCTGTGCTCTCTTTTTTTTAAACAGTAGCAGCAAATGGTTCTCAAAGGCCTTCATTGGGGCAAATGCTAATTTTCTACACAATGCTTTCATTGTCTTTTCTATTGTATCTCAGTTTTAGCTGGATATGTGGACAGTCAATAAATTATACTTTTTCATGTGGCAAAGTTCTTGCCCTTGGAATGGGAGCATGCCTCCTCCCTTTTCCCCATCTGCTTCCTGTTGGCTGGCAACCGGATGTAGTAGAAATACAACTTCAACCATGCAGAAGACACAATATACCTAAGGAAAGGTGGAACAGCAAGATGGTAGGAGCTTGAGTATTTGAATGAACAAGCCGAGCAGAAGCAGCTCGTGGACACAGATTGTCTTCACTGGAACTGTTATGTGACAGAGAAATAAAGTCCTTTTCCCTTAAAGCCACCATATTGCTTTAAGTTCCTTTGTTATAGAAGCTCGGCTTTTACCCTAATATGATACTACTCCACCATCCAAACCACTCTCTGTTAATACTAAATGTAATTAGTTGATCTAATGAGAAAAGGTGGGAAAGGTGTGTCACCTTGTGCCTTTGTAAATAAATTACATTTGATTCCTTCCATGGCAGTACCCCACCCACCCACACAACCCCACCCCATGAGACTCAAAATGAGTTTGGGAACAGAGTTTTGTGGAGCAACTATTTAAATACACATTATTACAAACTAAAAAATACCAAAACCTTTGTCTTAGAATTTAAGGTTAAGTCAAAGACTCACTGTAGGCATGTTAAGGAAAAAAATAATTTATTAG
This sequence comes from Cheirogaleus medius, assembly GCA_008086735.1. NCBI lineage: Eukaryota > Metazoa > Chordata > Mammalia > Primates > Cheirogaleidae > Cheirogaleus > Cheirogaleus medius. Next base: position 81,444,878 of record VBSM01002608.1, on the reverse strand, counting down.
AAGGATTTAAGAACTTTTATATAACCATGGGGAAAAATGGAAGACTCAGGTTTCATTAAGGAGTTGGACTGGAACTTGTGGTTGGAGTGGGTGTTAGGTCTAGATAGCAAGAACTGTTGGGAATATTTTCCCCAAACATTTGCTTTTTATTTGTGCCCCACTCAAGATTCAGATTCTTGGGGGAGAGAATCAATTTGACCAATCTTAGTTTCTTATGATTACCCCTTTTCCAGACCAGGTTAGGACAGCTTCATTGTCAGGGCCACCATGCAATGGAGGATGGGTAGTTCTTGAAAGGAAATTGGAAGTTCTATTGCTCTGCACTCAATGGTGCACTGGACCCAGCCTGCATTGGCTCACAGAGCTGATGGGAACAACTCTTTTCAATTCTGCATTCTGTGACATCTTTTCCCTGGGCACTTGAACGCAGCCATCCTGGGAGTATTTACACCATGGAAGTGGGCAAATGATAGAAATTAGGCCCTTTTCTTCAAAAAGCTGGTTGTTAAACATTTACTAGCACACCACTGCTTGCATCCCCTTTCCTTGTTTTCACCTGGTATTTTCTGTACTACCTCTTATAAATAGGCTGGCTTTGAATCAGACTTAAGGGACATGGGAGTTCTCCATTGACTTAGGAAAACCTCTAATGAAAGTAAAAATTTTATTTTTTAAACATGTCCCCAAACCAACATAATATATTAATTGATTTAAATACTGAATTTCATCCATGTAGAACATGTGTCTAATTAAAATGAGGTTCTAGGGTACTATTTCAGCTTATACAAGTCTGAGAAAGAGGTTGCAAAAAGGCATTCTGTTTTGATTGGGGAAAAAATCATCTCTGCTTTTGTATCTGAGTAGTTCTTATCATACATTCTCTGATCATATGTAGAAGTATTGCCTTAGAGATGCCTAGGACTCAATAGACAATAAGTATAGGGAGAATAAATAACAGAACTGCAAGCATTTGAAGGGAAATATAGTATATTATACTTCTCTTGTTTTCTTTCACAGAGTTTAGCACAGTACTGAGAACATGATCTAATAAATGTATGGTTGGTTTTTAGCTTGAATTAGAGAGTTTTTCTCAGGTAGTTTAATAAACTATGATAAAATGAAACAGATAATTTGGTAATTTTAATTTTGATACTATAATGATAAAATTTTTTTGATTTTTTTGACATGGTATCCATTTGATTTATATAATAAGTTTGTATTGAGCACCTATAAGTTTCTGGTTTTCCAACTGTATTGAGGTTAGAGGAAATAAGGATATGTTAATATTTCTAATAAAAAATGTGAGGCTATAGGAATTTTTTTGAGAGTTTAATTCCAATTTCTAATTTGTAAGGACTTAGATTTTTTTATATCCCTCAAATAGAAGAAAACAGTTGACTTGTGTCATGTGATCAGTTCAAACTGAAGGTATCTTTCTAAATGCAGAGCCATTGTTTCAATATAATTATTTAATTATTGGGAAAACACATATTTATCACTAACTGTGCTAAACATTGCTCTAAGAGGTTTACAAAAATTATCTCAATTCTATTATCCTGATTTTACAGATATGAAATAAAAGGCACAGAAAGGGTAAATAATTTATTAAAGATCACACAGATAAGAATGGAGGAGTCCAGAATTGAAACTCAGTGGTGTTGTTTGAGAACCTATGCTCCTAACCCCACGCTGAAATGCCTGTAGGAGCCATAACTGTGGAGAAGGAACTGATTGGAGGAGGTGAGAGGTAAGGTAGTGAGGGCCTGGCAGCTCAGCTGAGTGTGAAAAGTGGCCAGCAATGTCTTAAAAACTCATTCATAAGAATGGTTAAAACAACATTATTCACAATAATCCCAAATTAAAAAAAATATCTATCAACAGTAAAATAAAATTTAGAAAATGACAATGGAGTACTTATTCAACAATGAAAATGAGCAGGCTACTGCTATCCACAACCAAGTGAAAAAGCATCACAAACCTAATATTGAGCCAAAAAACTGAGACATTGATTTTTCTCAATATTAGGTTTATGATACTGTATATTCCATATGTATGAAGATAAAAAAAAAACAAAAAACTATTGTATGAGTTTAGAAGTCATGGGTATGGTGACCTTTAAGGAAGAGGAAGAGAGTAATGGCTGGGAAAGGCTATGGGGAGATTCCGATGAGCCGGCAATCTTCTATTTCTCATCTGAGTGGTAGTCACATGGGTGTGCTCACTTACATGATGATTCCTTGAGCTCTACAGTTACAATCTTTGTCTCTTTTCTATGTGCATTATACTTCAATAATAAACTTAAGAAATATTGACTAGAGGAACAGTAGGAAAAATGGTCTACTCGAGGCCAGAAAGTGATACAGGTTGACAAACAAGAGAGCTAGATTTGAGGGAAAGAATATTGATGCATGATATGCTTATGAAAATAATCAATTGGTCTTGATTGATTGATTTAGCTATTGAGGGTTGGCAGATTTTTCCAAAAAGGATCAGATATAATAAATATTTTAGGCTCTGCAGGCCACATATGGTCTTTGTCACATATTCTTATTAATCCTTTAAAACAGCTCTTTAAAAATGTAAAAACCATTCTGAGGTTTCTGGCTATATAAAACAGGCCACAGGCCAAATCTGGCCCAGGGGCAGTGGTTTGTTTGCCCCTCAGCCAGCTTCTGATGATGACAAAATAATTAAAATACAGTTTTTAGCCTCCACATGCCATACTTTCATTCATCCAACATATCTTTGCTGAGTACGTCCTATGTGCTTTAAGTGGATGAGACAGCTGTAGGAAGCTGTAGGTTACAGAGCAATGTGATGAGTACCCTAACCATGGTACCAAAGTGCTTGAGAAAAAAAGAACATGGGACTTTCTCCTTTTGATGTCAAATTTCAGTGGTTCTTAAAGTAGTACGGCTTTACCAGGTAGAGAAGAAGAAGGGATAGGCATTCTCTATAAGGGATATAGCATGAGTAAATCTACACAAGCATGAAAAGATGTCATAGTAAGTTATTTATATGTTAAGTGGATTATATTATGTAACTTTGTGTGACTGGAACATCACACAAGTTCATGTGATGCAAGGCTAAGGCAGCAGTGTTTCTGAGACCTTTTCACATAATGACACACATAGAAAAATGAAAATACCACATTTATTTGGAGCACTAGGTTAAACAGATAAAGCTACTTGTGAGCAGAAGCCATGGGCCCAAAACTCATACTTCCCTAACCCCTTCTAGGTTTCCCTGAGATCTGAGGGCACACTCTGCTCATGTAAACCCCTTAGAAATGCAGTTGAGAAGTTCTGGAGCAACCAAGGAAGCACTGCAGGTACGAGACAGATCAGGAGGAAGTTTTGTGCTACCCAAGGCTTAGGCTCAAGTTCTGGTTTTGTCACTTACTTGTTGGATGAATTAAGCAAATTAATTCGAAATCCTTTTGCTTCCATGTTCTCCTTTATGTAAAATGCTGATGGTACCTGCAAGGGATCTTGTGAGGCTTAAAATTAATGATATACTGTATGTAAAGCTTTTTCTGCAGAGTCAACACTCACTGGACAAATTATTCATTTCTTCTTCACATCCTCTCCATCTCCCTAACTGTAATTAAAAAAAAAAATCCCTTGACAAGAAAACTCACACTCTTTCCAGTCTCTACACCCACTGCCTGGGGATGGTGGTAGGCCTTTTCCAGCATGGAGAGAATAATGATAAGTGAAAAGAAACCATAACCATAAAATAATGAGTAAATCTTTTGCCTTAGTGCTGTTACTTCAAATGATGACATTTTTATTTAGAAAGAGAAAGGTCATCAACTCTTGGAACACTTAGATATGGGTTGTACTCTTGGTGTTAGGAGATCTCTCTCTTTTTCTTCTTTCTTTATAAGCCAAGGGTGCAGGGGCTGAGTGGGCTATGCCCTGAGGTGAACCGAGGACTCTGGTTAAACATGGTTATAAAGGAAACTTATCACCTGACTTCAACAGGAACATCTGTGAGTTCATATTGGCCGAGTCCCTAGAGATTCTTTCATTGCTGAACATGCTACTTCCCAACTGTTCAAGATAGTGGCTCAGAGCTGTGCTCATATTTTGAGATGCATTCTGCTGATTGGATTATTTTTAAAGTCTATTTCTTATTTAAAGTATTCCCTTTAATTGCTTATTTTTGGCCTGATGCTAGGTCTCAGTGAGGTTGTTCCAAGTATAGAATCATAGAATGTTGCCCTCTAAAATCAGAAGTAGCCACACCATCACTGCCCAAATGAGGAAACTGAGGTCCAGGGGGGTGAAAATCACTCAAGTCAACAGATATCTTGTTCTTTCTTCCTAATCTTTCTTCCTCTTTTTTTCCCCTTCCTTCTTTCCTTATTTATCGAATATTTCTCAGATGCATCGTTTTCAGTGCTAACAATAAAAGAGAGGCATGTCCTAGACTGCTGAACTCCTAGTCTATTGCAGCAGCAGTGATGCAGCTGATTATGACTCTAGGTATGATAAGTGATTGCAAAGAAGGGCACACAGGGTTCCAGGAGAATCCAGGATGAGGGTAACAAAATCAGACATGGAGAGTGAGGGAAACCGACTTAAGTGGAATCTCAAAGGATCTATAGGGTATAAGTGGAAGGTGAAGGCAGTGAGGTGTTAGAATAGAGAGGAGAGAAATGATCTTCCAGACAGAGGGAAGAATACAGCATATATAATTGCATCAGATGCACATTTCATTTTCATGAATTCATGTATTATAGAGAGAGACAGAGAGTGGGAGAGACAGAAAATCAGAGAGAAAGAGAACACAATTCAACATCAAGGGTGATTCTGCCTGCTCTGCCAGCCTATGCCTGCATGCTGTGCCCATCTCCCCAGCCCAAGAGAGTCATAGTTGAGTCTCACACTCATGGAGGGAGAGGGGCAGCCTCACAGTCACCAAGGCCTCTCACAGGCATGTGCAAGCCTTTCACCAAGCCAGCGTGATCCAGAGCTGCTTTGATGAGACGTGATTTTATAGGCTAAGCAGAGAAATGAAACCTCTCTAAGATGCTCTTCCACTTGTAAAGGCATTCCTGTCACATACTTATTCATAGGGGTGTTCGTTAAGGAGAACTGGTTGCCCGAGTTGGCTTTAGGAAATGCAATCTTTTCTATAGATTCAACGAAGATAAATTTTATGGGTGCCATGCATCATCTTTTCTGATCTTTTTTTTTTTT